>WNWU01000109.1:1434120-1505372 GCA_012654045.1 Ptyas mucosa | reverse complement strand
TAGGTAAAGTCCCCCCCTTAGGTAAAGTCCCCCCCTTAGGTAAAGTCAAAAGAGTTGAGAATTATTTTAAACATTATTCATGACCATTGACTGTGAATGTGTGTCAGACAGATGGCATTTTAAAAAAATTGACACCTCTATATTCATGTACACATAATTTACTATAACGAAGTGATATTTTGGCATCATTCTGAAAACAAATCTAACCACACGATCGCTTCGTGCAATCACTTGGGCAAAAGAGTTAAAACTTTTTAAAACATTCAGCTTTACAAATTTACATTTTTCCGCCAATCTGTATGCAGAAATTTAAGATAAAATGAATTTCTCAGCAAACTTAAATACAGGTATGTTCCTTCGAAATGACCGCCTGAGTGCAGCTTCAGAGATAAACAACCTAATCTTTTACCGCATCACATTTGGGTTAAAAAAAACCCATACACTAGTACATAAATTAAATATATGAAAATGGTTATTAGTAGGGATACAGACCTGGGTATGGGATGGAAACAGCATTGGATGGGTGATCTCTGAGGAGGGCAGGATGGGGGTTGTGCATTCATCCTTGCCCTACTTGACCTTTCTGTGATGTGCAATATAATCAAGATGGTGTCTTTCTGGATCAGCTCAGAGGTTTGGGGTAGGCAGCAGTATTATGCTGCTTCACCTCTTTCCTCCGGGGTTGATTCCAGTTGGTGGTAGTTGGGGAGGAGAGAGCCCAACCCTCACTTTCTATTATGTGGGATGCTATAGGTTTGCTAATCTGTCCCATTCTGCAGTATTTAATATCTACATGAAAGTGTTGGATGAGCTCATCCATTGCTACGGAGTGAGTTATCATCAATATGCTAATGATACCCAATTGTACATCTCTGCCCCTAGCAAATTAAGCAATGCTGCAAATCATAGTGCCCAGAGGCTGTACGTTTCTGAATGGAGAACAACAGGTTTTATCTGAATCCTGGCAAGAGTGAGTGATTTTGGGTATGGCGGTGTTCTTGTTCAAGGACAATGCTATCTTTAGTGTTGGATGGTACTGCGTCGGACAGACCATGTGTGCAATGTCCGGGTCCTCCTGGACTCATGATTCCTATACAAACAGCAGATAGCATTTGGAGCTAGGAGGGCCTTTGCACAGTTTTGTGTTGTGTATCAGTTGCACCCTACCTAGATCAGGAGCTTTGCCCACTATCAATCATGCCCTAATCACCCCTTGTGGATTTCTGTAAAGCCCTACTTGGAGGTGTCCTTGAAGAGTATCTGGAAGTTTCAGTTAGTGCAAAGCAGGGCAGGCAGCTATGCATGCCCCTAGAGTTGTATATATTATACCTTTGATCTGCAAGCTTCATTGGTTTCCAGTTTACCTCTAGGTACAAATCAAGATGCTGGTTTTCACTTCAATAACCCTTCATGGCTTGGAGATGGGATATCTGAGGGACTATTTCTTCCCAATTAAATCTGCATTCTCTATCACATCTGGCAAGGAAGACATGCTGTGGGTCCCGTATGCCATGGAATTTGATTTGGCAAGTCCTGGTTGATAGGCTTTATGGAATCTTCTCTCTGTGGAAGTGGGAGTAACTTCATCCCTTTCCAAATGTGCTTTTTTCAAGAGGCAACTGGACTTTCTGGTCCTTTGGGACAACCATGTCCTGGATGACTGAGAATGTCCATAGACCTTCATATCTTTCAACATTCTGACCTGGCTATGTTGTAGGTCTTTAATTGAGATATCAAATTGGCAGATAGCTTCTGCCTTTTAAGCTCAACTATCAATAGTAAAGGAACCAGCAATCAAGAAATTTGACACAGACTAGAACTCGATAAAGCAGCCATAAAGACATCAGAAAAGATATTAAAATGATGTGATGTGTCTACCTGTAAAGAGCATAATCCATAATCCTCCATGTGACACTCTAATGAAATAAAAGCTGAACTTTAAAGAATAGGAAAAATATTGATGCCTTTGAATTTTGATGTTGGAGAAGGCTTCATGGAGAGCCAATGGACCACTGAACAAATCAAACTCAAGTTTATGCTTGAGTCACAAATGACCAGGTTTAAATTATCCTACTTTGGACACATTTTGTGAAGACCTAGTTCTCTGGAAAAGATGAGAATTGTGGGAGGAAAAAGAAGAAGGTGGATGGACTCAGTTACAGTGGTGATGGGTGTCCCTTTGAAAGATCTGAAGGACCAGGTTAGGGACAGATGATCTTGGAGAAAAATCTATCTCTGTGGTCACTAAGAGTTGACAATGACTTGATAGTACAAAATCATTTACATAACAAAATGTTTACTTTGCCTTATAGCTGTGTTTTTTATTGTATACATTTGCGCCTCTTTATTTTACTTAGATGTTTTCTGAAATAATTATTTAAACTCCCTAGAAAACTAGAGTATTGTTTATTCAGTAATGACTCTCCATAGGTTTTCCCAAATGACTTTTTGCCAAGGACCAAAGCTATAACTTTCTATTAGAAAAAGACATGGTCTTCCATTAAATTATTGAAGCAGTATAGAAATGTATGAAACAATGATCTGCCCAAGAGACTTAAGTAGTACAATGCTATGGTAAACAGACAATATGAAATTGCAACTTGGGATGATCACTGTGTAATGGAATGTAAGTAGATAAATTGTGAATATGCAGATGTGAAGGGTCCATGGGAAATGTTCTACTGAATCCTGTTTTGCATAATTGAAAATTCATTGCCCTCTAATATAGCCCCTCCATCTGCATTTATTAAAGTTTAGCATCTTATGTCATAAAGCTAAAAATGCTCATCCATCAACACAGCACTACGTTTTATGGATAAATTAGGATGTCCAAATAAACTTGTTGAAATTGTTTTTTTTTAAAAAAAGCTCTGCCTAAACTTTCATGAATACCTAAGAAGATGTGGTATTTTCTTATAGATTTTTCAGTTACAATCTGGTTGTGTGTAACACACTCTGATTCAATTATTCTTCCCCCCCCCCACCATCTGCAGTGTCTGGGAGGACTTAATAGTATCCATTTTTAAAATACATCCTCTACTACAGTATGCAATTAAAACTAATATTATAAATTACTGCAAAGTGTTCAGTCTAATAATATTAATCTTTATAATACACATGAGAATTCCTTGTTAAGATATCTCAAGTGTAATGAAATCTCATTGAACCAACATCTAATTATCTAAGTAGTATTTCATTAGAAGGAGAGTGGTATAAACTTTGGTCTCCGATTTTACTCATTTCCAAGTTTCTACATTCCCTCTTGGAATGATCTGTAACAATTGATCCTTGCAATTTCCTCAGCATCTCCAAGTTCAACACCTTGATGTCTTCTGGGAATAACAGCAACATTTTCAAGGCTAGACTATAAAAGGAGTAGGGAGGGACTATCTATTCCCAATTCAAAAATAAGCAAGACAGCTAATGGGAGGGAGGAAATATCTTAATCATAAACAACTATTCAAATTTTTACATCTGAGAAAAAGACAAGACGAATGTGAAAAAATAGGATTATTATTTTTGGCACGATATGAGAGAAGGTTACAGCCTTCAAATTTGGCAAAGCAAAAATAAATAAATAAATGATTTGAGATACCTTTGTCCAAATTTAAAGATTTAATCTGGATGATTAGATCAGTATGATTAGAATAAAAAAAGTTTCAACTTGCTTGTAGTTCGTGAAAGCCAACATCTCGGCAGCTGAGGTCTGAGTCATGTTCATTTTTGAAACATCTTTATATCTCAACATACAGCAGATTGCAATAGTGAGATATTACTAGGATATAATCTTAGAGAAGTATGGCATGGATAAGATGAGCCAACTGTTAACAATAAGTCACAAAAAGTATGTGAAAACATTGGAATGAAGCCTAAACTCCAAACTGTATGAGTTTACAGACCTTGTGCTTTGTGGGAATTACAGCATTGATTTTCCTGCCATTCTAATGCTTTGTAAAAGTGAAGAAAATGTTCAGATGAGTTGCAGAGAAAGAGAAGGAAACATCAGAGGATGAGATAGATTATATCAGAGACATGGATATGGATAAAGGTGAAGTTCATTCTAGCAACATGTTTCCAAATCTATTCAGATCATTTCCAAAGAAAAATGTTTCTTAAAAGCTACATGTTCTCTACAGTCAGTTATTTTTCCTTTGTGTGCATAGAATTGAATGAAAATAGGACCCAATTAAACCCAATGAGAAAAACCCTGGATATTATTCTTAAGAAATTGTCTTAGGAGGGAAAAAAAGATTTAAATTTCAACCTTTGGCATCTAAAATGAATCTGTCCTACAAAAAAGTAAAACACAGAGTTATAGTTAGGAAGAGGGCAAAGTTCTTACTAAATATACTCTACTTGTCCGTATCAGTGCTACATGTTGTAGGCTGCAAATTTGTTCCTTAGGTCAGGGGTCCTCCACCCCCAATCCAGGGACTGGCACCAGTCTGTGGCATGCCAGTAACTGGTCTACACAAACAAGTGAAGCCCCATCCACAGGATGCTGGAAGCACGTGAAACCACACCACTTCCAGTACACAGAAAAAACTCTCTCTATGGAACTGGTCCCTCATGCCCAAAAGGTTGGGGGCTGCTGCCTTAGGTGGTAGTCATATCTCCTAAATCCTGAGTTTAACACTCAGAGTTAGCAATCCTCCTCCTTTTTCAAATTCAACTGTAATTTGCTCCATAACCAGTCTTCTACAGTTTGGTTCTTGATATATTCATCCCTGAAAGCACAGGGAAATTTGGAAAGCTGCTTTAAATCCAAATAAGAGTCTTCAAAATTTAAGTAATACTGGAGATCAGATGGAACCTTGAACTAAAATAGGATTACAGGGCAATTCCCAAAACACCCAACAGAATTCTCCCATTGTTACTTTCAGGTATTTGCAAGAGTGACACGATGTTGATAAAAAAAAAATCCAACTTGTTTATATTAAATCCTATAATTTATATAATTATAAATTTAATTATATAATTAAATGTAATTAAAATTACCTTTAAATAAAAATTGTTTACTAAACTAAATGTTGGATTATTAGCAATTTCAGTTAAATATTATCTACATTATCTATATTGGAGAATCTTTCTGATTTAATCAATTTAATTGCCCATATAGTATGCTTCCATAGAAATCTGCTTTGTGTTTCTCTTTTTGCTTTTAATTTTTAAGTATTCTAATTTTTTTGGCTTCTATATTATACCAATGAAAGTCCATTAGATTGGGGCATTTCCAGAGGTGGATTTCAGCAGGTTCTGACTAGTTCTGGAGAACTGGTAACAGAAATTTTAAGTAGTTTGGAGAACCGGTAGTAAAAATTCTGATTGGCCCCATCCCCATCTTTTCTCTGCCTCCCAAGTCCCAGCTGATTGGGAGGAAATGGGGACTTTGCAGGTCCTTTTCCTGAAGTGGGGAGGGAATGGAGATTTTACAGTATCCTTCCCCTGGAGTGGGGTGGGAATGGAGATTTTACAGTATCCTTCCCCTGTCACTCCCACCAAGCCACGCCCACCAAGCCATGCCCACAGAACTGGTAGTAAAAAAAATTTCAGCCCATCACTGGGCAGTTCATATGCATAAATACATTCCTTTTACAAACCTTTTACTGCCTTAGGTTGATCTACACAAGTTCCCCTATGCTTATCACTTTCAAAGGAAATTTAATTGATCACAATTAACTTTTTACTATGATTTCAATAGAACTTTAGTACAACTGTCCAATCCTTAATTCAACCTTTTATTTTCTTCCACTATGGCACTCACTTTAATTCAAGCAATGGTGCAATATAAAAAAAGATTGGTAAAAAATATTTGAAATGTATATCATAGTATCAAGTCTGAAGGCAAGATTAACTTGGGTCAAGCATAGAAGATCATTCTTGGAATATAAGAGGCAACTATTTTCATTTGTATTCAGACAGATTCAACATCATGCAAAGCTGGAACCATGAGTTCAGAGAGAACTATAACCTAGGCTTCTATAAAAACTATAACCTATGCTTCTTACAATGCAACTGTATTGCAGAGAAGGAAGTAAACTGACAAGAAAAAGAGTTCTAACAATTTTATGATTGGATAGATAACAAGAGGGTAGCCAAGACAAATGTATAGTGTTAGAACAAAAATATAACTGTTATTATAGATAAATGTATGTGTAAGAACTACTGTATATGTTCATATGAGTACTAATATTATTGTAAAGTGAAGGACAATGTTTGGAACCAGTGATGTCATATCTATGTCCAATATTTTTTTTAATTTTGTATTATTAATAAAAAACTTTTTAAAAAGAAAAAAAAGAAAAAACAGTTCCCAGCTCCTATTTCATAATAATGGTGAACAGCAGTTCCTTTTATATTTCTGCTCTGCAGGACATCAACACTCATGAGACAGCCAATGATGAGGAGAACATCTTGATTCAAGACTTGACATGCCCTTCAAAAGAAGTTTTGCTTGCTAGAATATGTCAAAGACTAGTATATTTTAAATTTATCTCAAAGTAGTCCCCTTTCATTCCATTTAATTATGCCATCTTGAGGGCAGCCTGACCTGAGATTTTCCCTCACGAACAAAAAAGTACTAGATTTGGTAATCCAAAAACTCCCCCGCTCTTCTCTTATGCTGCTCACAAAAAATATAGAAACAATTTGTAAAGGCATTATTATGGGTTATGGATATGTTCCTTTCCCACCTCCTAGCTATTAACATTTCTCTTTTCCATTATTGAAAAACACGGGAGAGGGGAAAGAGAGAACGAACAGTTTTTGCTTTTAGTTTTGTTTAAAAATCTTGGATGAAATGTTCATATTGCCTTTTTTGAAATTCCTCAGAAATCTGCGTATTATAATCACAGCTTGGACAATATTATGCAATACCTTTCAAAATATCGTTTTATAGGTTTCAAGAGATGCTAGGTAGTCTTGAAAATAATCCCCCTTGGGATTTGGTTTAGCTCTTATTGAGTTATGTCTAGTGTCCATGGCAGACTCAAGAAACTGAATATATATATATATATATATATATATATATATATATGAAGATGACAAAGAAAAAATCCTCAAGACAACAATAATCAACTCATAAAACACTTGTGTATTGTGAGCTAGACATATTCTTCTTTTGAACTTATATAAACTAATATACATGCAAGAAAGAACATTATTTATGAAAATATTTATATATTTTTACTTAATTATAAGAAACAACTGTTTCTGTTAAAAATCATCTATAAAAAAAGACTCAAGAAAACAGTTCAGGGCCAGTCCTATAGCCAAACCACTCTGATACTTTTATATTTTTTTCACATTGCTTGTTTTGTATACCTATGAAGCTGCTGGCTGGTCATTGTTCACAGAACTTGAGTCTTTCCTATGTGCTTTTCAAGTTCATTTGCATAACAAAGAGAACACAGAACAATTCTCACTGGAAGCTATCACCTGTACCTCTTCTTGCTGGTTCAGTAAAGCAGAGTTGTGAAACAACAGTCCTGTTTTTAGGAATCTGATGTTGTTTTCTCAATTCATCTGAAGGGCATAGGCTTTAAAAAAGAAACAGAGAAAGAAATGAAGAGAAAACTTTTGTTAAAATACACATATGTACCCAGGGGAGTAGATGGCTCAACAATAAAGCCTAAACCTAGAAGCTGAATGAGAAAAATGAATTGATAGGAACCAGGGCCTGCTTGATTGAAATGCTCCTTTTGTATACTACATTTCAAACTGAACTCTGGAACAAACATTGGGGATTACTACCCCATCAGAAAACTTCATCTGAACAGAAACTTTCATGATCACATTTAAGACCATATTTATATTTTTAAGATCAAAGGTAATAAGGACGCCCTGCTTCAAAATTACAGGGGGAGCACAGCTTAAGTCCTCACTGGCTAAAACAGATATCGAGCTTTAACAAGGCTCACCAATGTAGATATACAAAAAAAAAAAAAAAAGAGGAAGGATTATATAGTATTTCTTATTAAAGAAAGATAGGAAGAAATACAAGATTTTCTTAGTTCACATCTTGGACAAAAGTTGGAATTAGTTATCCAAAGTAACCGTAGTATGTCTTTTCAAAAATAGTAACCTTCCATTCTTTTTTCTAAATAATATCCTTAATGATGTATCGGTATATAGAAAAATGTAGGGTTTGGGCAGATCCAATCTGCAACCAAACATAGTTGAAATCAATCTCCTTTGATCAAATTTATAATTTTCCAGGCTAGACTTATCTAAACTGCCTGGTGCCTTCAATTACAACCTCAGGAATTCTAACCTTTACTCAAGCTCCAGAAGTGGGTATGTAATAGTAGCAGAGCACCAATAGGGCACTATAAAATTAGGCAAAATTGATCAATTAGTTAAAGCTGCATTCCTGTTTTGGGTACCTCTTCACTATGGAAAAGCTAAACAAAGGATGGAGTTATGAGTAGCTGTTCTATTAATGATTAACAGGCACCATTGTGATAAATCACCATTGTTTGAGAACAACAATGGAAGAGGACTATCATTGTCCTGTTTGTACTTCTGAGCTTCTCAAAAGCACCTGTTTGGGACAAATGATTGAGAATGTTGGACATATTCCACAGGACTCTTCTTATAATCTTAAATAGTTTGTCTTTTTGCATACATTCCATCCATGCTCTGTTGGTCTAGGACCAATTAAAGATTAATTGATGGGAAGATGGGAAGATCAAAAGATGGATGGATGAATAGATGATAATGATAGAGAAGAGAAAGAGAGAGATTTCATCCTTGCCTATACCGTATGCATGGAGAGTGATCGTATCCATGGAATCCATCCCTAACCTTCATGCACAGAGGATTGATTATACAGAGGATATCTCACATGCACAGTTGTCATGAACAGAGATCTTTTCTCACATGTCTATGGAATATGTAAGAGTCAGCAAGGAAATCAGTAGATACAATCCTACTCTCTATTCAGAAGATACAAGGAGGATCGGAAAGTGGATTCAAGTGGAAATGAAGCTAGATAAAGTCTTTTTCGTTAATCAAAGCACCAGATCTCACCTGTTCCATTAATTTCACCACCCATTCTTCCATTGTTGGTATTTGTGAGTCCTTCCATCTCTGCACCTTTTGTTGCACAATTATTCACTAATACCCACATAGACAAGACATACACCAACATCCAACAGCACAGTATATCACATTTATTCACATTTGAGGCTGGTAGGACAAATAGCTATGTATTACACTGCTTCTTCCTTCCCCCTTCACTAAACTGGACGTGGGCCAGTGGTGGGTTTCAAAAAAAATTTACTACCGGTTCTGTGGGTATGGCTTGGTGGGCATGACATGGCTTGGTGGGAGTGGCTTGGTGGAAGTGGCAGGGGAAGAATACTGTAAAATCTCCATTCCCACCCCACTCCAGGGGAAGGACCTGCAAAATCCCAATTTCCTCCTGAAATCAGCTGGGACTTGGGAGGCAGAGAATAGACGGGGATGGGGCCAGTCAGAATTTTTACTATCGGTTCTCCAAACTACTCAAAATTTCTGCTACCGGTTCTCCAGAACTGGTCAGAACCTGCTGAAGCCCACCTCTGGCATGGGCGTGGCCAGCGCATTACGCATCCGGCCCTCAGGCCAGGAGTTTGACAACCCTTCTCTAACCCAATGAAAACTATCTACTTGCCTTAATATATTTGGAATACATTACTTTTCCTGTTACACAATACTATGAATAACAATGAAGAGTGAGGTAAATGACAGTTTATTCCTTGGTTCCCTCTACTTATATGAAAATGTTGATCTTTCTGTTCACAGTTAAGGCCATCCTACCTCACAGCTTCAAAGATGATGTGATATAATCAAACCTAAATAGTTCTGTAATACTGCAGCGTAACCCTGATTAGTAGGGATAACATCCTGAAACTGAAGTAAATGGTATGCAGAATTAGTAGCAGTGTACAACCACAAAAAGCTAATCATGCAAATCATCTCATCCTTTTAAGACCAAACCTCAGTGCATCCATTTCCAGCATTTTTATTTTACTGCCATCTTGTTTTCCCTCTTGTCCTGTAGTAACTTAAAAAAATATTTGTCAATCCACATTTATTACAATCATTAATCAGGATAAAATGCGTGTATTAATCAGAACAAAATGTATCTGGAGGACATGAATATAAAATTTTAGTTATAATTTTTATATGAAATTTAAATAAAATAATCAGGCTAAGATAATGGCATTCTGTTTTAATAGTTATTTTATGGTTTTATTCTATGCCCCACAGAGTCATGTTTGGTGAGATGGGCAGCCATATAACTATGATTTCTAACTAAATATGTCAGCATTAACATAATCAATCAAATCTGCCCTTCCTAGTGAAAAGCTTCACCATCCCTGCCTTATATAGCTACTGAGCACAAAAGAAAATACAGAACTTTTTTCCGTACTACCTGTAACATTGATTAAAAAAGAAGCAGCAATTTTCAAAGAGCTGTTCCATTAATAAAAACCATACAACAGTACACAAGCCACTATCTCTGCTTCCTTCAAGCTACCTAGGAAGATGCACTCAAAATAGCAACTTCATTTTCATGTAGGACTGAAGACTGGAACAGGTTTTGATCAATTGCTTCCTCTGATTTTGATCTAGTTTGTACTGTGAGTTATATAGAGTCTATAGGTCAGTATATATTCTCCCCTTACTAGAGAGATTGCCAGGGAGGGCAGATGACTTTTATGTAGGTTTTCTCCTCCAGGACTCAAACCCGGCTACCATGCGTGCAGTGGCAAAATTCTGTGACGCTGCAATGTCCACAAGAAAAAAAATTGGTTACAGAATTATAGCTGTCAACTTGTGCCAATTTTTTGGAGATATCTATTCTATAACAATTTTTGAAAAATACATTTACTCACATACTTATTGGCTCTCCACTCATGTAAATTAGGGAGTGACCCTAACGGTTTGAGATCATGTATTTTCATAATAGGGATGTTATGATTCATTATTTTTTTTTTACAATAAAAAGTTTTTATTGGTTAAGAATATACAATATTATAGTTTACAATATGTTGAATTTTCAATATCTTTATATAAAGATATTTCAATTATTATTTTCTTTTTTTAATTTCTCACACAACAGACATTTATCTTAAATCAAAACAAACAACCAGGTTATATAAAAATTATATAAACAAAAAAAAGAGTGTTATACAAAATACAATAAAAAAGGAGAGAGAAAAAAAAGTCAATTAAAAAAACCTTAAACAATAGATTCCCCTCCTTTCTTCATTTCCTAGTTCTGGCTCTTAAAACCATGGTCTGGCCTCCCTCCCCCTCCCGGGCCGCAACAGCTCCGTACGCCTCCGCTCCTTGATCATCTAATACTTCCCCCTCTTCGGCTCCTGTATCTTCTCCACCTAGGAAGGATTTATGTTGGTCAAAAAAAGCCTTAGCTTCCGTTACATTATTAATTTTCTTCTTACTGTCCTCCCAAAAAATCATCAAACCCTCCGGAATCAACCACCTAAAACCTACTCCCTTGAGGTACAACTTATTTGATAAAAAATAATATTTTCTTCTTAATTCTCGTACCTGTCTGGGAATCTGCTTCAGGATGGTGATCTCCTTGCCCCTGTACACCAGCGCCCCCAGTCTTTGTTTTCTCAATATCTCATCTCTCAGTTCCCTTCTCACAAATTTAATATGAATCTCTCTTGGTAGATTATGTAAAATTGCAAATTGTGAGTTTACTCTGTACACCAAGTCCACATCCCTTCCAATAGACTCCAAATCTCTTTCTAAAAATTCACCCAACATTTTAACCATCACTTCTCTCAAATTTTCCTGGTCAAGTTGTTCCACGTTTTGGAACCTGAGAAAATAAGACATCTTATCCAATTGTAAGGTTAACATTGCATTTCCTCTCCCATCCTCCACCTTCTGGAGTGCCCGTACCTCCCCCTCCAGACCCCCCATCTTCTTCTTGTTTTGCTCTGCCAGCTGTTGAACATCATTTAAATCTTTTTTCATAAGTGTCATTTCAGATTTAATTTCAGATAATCCTTTTTGGACGTCATCTAACTTGTCCAACTTCTGGTCCAATATTGCCAGTCTTTCCAAAATTTTCCCCATGTCAGTTGCTGCTGATTTGTGGCCCTTAGCCATCTTAGATCAGTAGAAGATGAGAAATCAAAGGGCAAACCTCCAGAGAAGAAAGAGGGATTAGCAATCAAAGTAATTTTTCAACTATCCACCAGTGGGCGCTCACAGGAGCAACGAGTCCGAAGTATAGAGTAGGTCAAACAGGAAGCCAGAGGAGAATGTTGTCTTCAATCATAAATAAAGAAGCAGGAAGTCAGACCGCTGCCATTGCCTGCCGGGGGGAGGGGCCACCAGACCTCTCCAAGAAACTCTGCCACAGCCATCCTCCAAGGAAAAGTCAGAAAGGTAAGGGATTTCACCCCATCTCCTTCCCCCTAGTTTTCTGCCACGGCACCTTTCCAGCTACAAGGGGGGGGGAAACTCCAACCCCCCCCTCTCGCCTCCAGGATGCCTGCTCCACTCTGCAATCAGTCAGTACAGTCCGTTGTGCCTTCTTAGGTAGCACCGGTCCCCTTAGGCGCTGTGGTGCCTCCGTGGCCTCGAAAAAAAGCCGCCGATCACCTCCCACCCCCTCTGGAGCCTCGGGCGCGCCAGCATCGGCCTCCCGGCCCCTGGAAGTGAGGCAGGGGACCCCTGGCGAGCCGCCCTCAAACGGCAAACGCCCCAATAATGGGGCGCTTGGCCCAAAGGGCCTCCAGATGGGGGGGATCAGACTCTGGGGCCAGAGCTAGCCCGATCAAAGTCTGTCGCCAGCGGAACCGGAAGCGGAATTATGATTCATTATTAATGTCAGTATTATTTTTAATATATTGTATGTCAATTGCTGGTCGATGACCGTAATAAAGTTCTATTCTATTCTATTCTATTCTAACACTGATAAACAAAGCCATTCCCATGAATTTATATTCAAAATATGGTTTATCAATTCAGAGAACAGCACTTATCTAAGTTCCAAATTTATTTAATAATAAAAGCCTTAATCATTTATCTATCTTTTTAAATCTCCACATAAAATATTTAATATAAGTTAATTCATGAAAGGATGTGAATTCTTTTTTTAAAAAAACCCAACACAATATTTTCCCCATCTTAATTAACTGTCTAATAAAGAGAGAATTAAGGTTGACTCAGCCTTCCATCCTTCTAAGGTTGGTAAAATGAGGACCCAGATTGTTGAGGGCAATATGCTGATTCGGTAAACCACTTAGAAAAGGCTGTAAAGCACTGTGAAGTGGTATATAAGGTATATAATAGCTATTGCTATTAAAGAACTTATCTAAAACTCTTCAGTTTTAGATAGATAGATGCCACAAGGATCTGTATGAACAGAAGTCCAATTAAAATGGCTTGGCCAGGTACTTCAAAAACCAGGTGGTTTTCTGGATCCACCTGGGGAATTTCCTTTCCATTTATTGGTGTCTTGGCTGCTTTGTAGACAATAAATATGGCTTTGGTTGGTTGATGCTATTGCTCCTAACTACTCTCTTCTCTCTAAAAGAACTCTGATGAGCAACTAGGCTCATCAGTGAGATTAATATAATGAAGTTGATCATCAGAGGGATGGCGAGTAAGTGGAACCAGACCATATGATGGAGAAGGGAAACATTTTTAGGCCCATTTGAAATCCTAGTTTTTAGCATTGAGTGCAGTGAGCAGGTTATTCTTTTCTGCCTCTGCTGTGTCACTACAGGCAAGCAATGGTTTCTTGTACTGTTAAGATGTTGACAGGGGGATCAGTACTGATGGAGCCACTTTAAAAGATTTTTACAACGTCAATCAGATTTGCCTTGACTTGGATTCCAGTACTGGGACAGGTAAAAGAGAGCTAACCCTAATAACAAAATTTCAGATTAATGTGGCTTCATTTCAGCTTCTAAAAATGTCGTTTCTGTTTTTATTCGTTCTTTTAATAGCTCAGAAAAGAGAAAACAAACAGGGGAATAGCAAAATTGTGTGTGTGTGTGCGCGCGCGCGCGCGCGTGCGTGTATACATATTCATTTCAGCTTGCAGATCTTAAGAATGTTGACAGCATGCATCAAGACATAAGGACTACCACCTGCTTCTTTGATTCTTGATCCCCCCTGGCTGATTAAACCAGCAGTCTGGTCTGGCACATTGGTTAAGGAAAGTGATTAACATATCCTTAAGGATAGGATTTTCCTATCTGCACAAACAATGCTATTATAAAACTCTGCTCAAAAAGGCTTCCCTTGACTTTGTCATGGTTTGTGTAAGGGATGGTGTTGTAAGAACTCCGTTTATCATCTAGGCTCTGCCTTATAATGTCCCTCAAAAATCTTACATTGACCCTCTGTTGTTCAACATCAACATGAAGCTGCTGAGGGAGGAATGCCTTCTACATGATGAGGACCCCAGATTCTATTGCACTGTACAGTACTTGTTTACCAAAGCAGCAATCAGGACTTTTGAGAACTGATTAATCTTGCTAATGGCCAGGTGGAGAAAAATCAGATTCAACCCACACAAAAGTGCTGTTGATAGAGAAAAAGCTGCACTCTGGGATCAAGGTGAGGTCTGCTCTGGATGGGATGGTAAAAACTCAGGAGCTTTTCTTTTGACCCAAGCTGTCAATGAATTTGCAAATGGCAGTTGTGTCAAGGAGACAATTTCCAAAATTAAAGTTAGCAATTTACCTTTCCTTACATCTAGTCAAAGTTATCTGTGCTTTGTGATAGCCTGTTTTGACTACTTCAGTCTAATGTAAGTGAAGCTGACCTTGAAAAGTATCCAGAAATTGCTATTGGTGCTAAATGCAATGATTAGATGGATTAGTACAAAGTACAAGGATCATAGGATGCTGTACTGAAGATATGTTCTCCCTATTAATTGCTTTGCAGATACAATTCAAGGCATTATTATTGACCTTTAAAACCCTTAAAGTCTTCGAGCTTTGCTATTTGCGATATTACTTTGCTATTTGCAATGTCATTTGCAATACCACTCTGAACCTACCTGGTTCTTTAGATTAGCAGAAGTTCTTTTGAAAATCCCCCTGTGTATAGAAGTTCAGCTGTCTAGTATAGAAGAAAGGAAAATCTCCTACAGGGTCTCAAGCTGTAAAACATCCTTTAAGTTGTGTTTAGCCCCATCATTCTCCAATATTTCAGTCAAAATTCATTCTTTCTCACAATCTCTTAATTAATGTACTATATTGGAATATTGACTTTTAGGAGAGACATTTTAGTGTAGGAGTTAAGGCACAGGTACACCAGTAGATTGAGTTCCAGTCTCATCTTGGTACAAAGCTTGCTGGGTGATCTTGGGCCAGTATCCTTCTCTAAGCCCTAATACGTAAGCAAGGACAAGGACTGAAATCTTGCCAAGAAAACTGCAGGATCTTGTCCAGATAATTGTCAGGAGTTGACATAGACTTGTAAAGTCCCCCCCCCCCCCAAAAAAAACCAGTTTACTTTTATAAGGCCACTTGACTATACTAAAAAGCAAGGAACTCATTTTAACTACTGAGAGGAAAATATTATGCAATGTTGTTTAATGAAAAGATACTGTACTTCCAAAAGGGTAACATTTATGCCAATGACATATTGTGCAATTTTGTTGGTTACTTGCAAGTCCATTGTACTGAGGTTTGTTAACTGGAAGCTTTACTTTATACAAATTCAGTTTTTTTCCCTATTAATACAGAATAAATAAATCTATTCTGCTTGGAATGGAATATCTCCAATCCTCAAAAACGAATGTCACAGTATTTCATTGTAGTTATATTTCTGAACCCATTAACGAATTTCCATTTTAGTTGAAATCTGATACCTTCAAATAGAAAAAAGAACCCACTTATGCAGCTACTTCACTTTCTGCAGAAGGTAACAAGTATTACTACCTTTTAGATTTCCACTATAATCAATAGAAATATGCAAATTTTACTTTCCAGCTTGATCTGAATAGTCATTCTGTGAACAGTCTTGAGATGCATTAGGTATGAAAAAAAAATCACTTGTCTGAAATTCTACAGAAACTTGAAATCCACCTCTTTCTGTCCCTGTCCTGTGCCCTTCTCCTGTCCCCTCTTCCCAGACCCAAAGGGGGACTGATGGGACCTGCAAAAGAGATGCAGGTCCTGGTCTTCATAGGTTCTACCTCATATTAAGCCAGCTAGAGAGGAGGAGGAAGAGGAGGAGGAGAAAGAGAAGAAGGAGACTCTCATCCTTTCTTCCAAACTTCTCCTCAACCCATTTCCTGGTGAAGAAGGTTCAGCCTTCTCCCTCATTCTTTCCAATCCCATTCCCTGCCCCTTCAACTGGGAAAGAAATATTTTCCATTTCAACCCGAAGCCCTGGTGTTGCCACCTGACAATTGTAGGAAAGTTTTTTGAGAGGATTTTTGCAATGCATTTTCATAAACATAGCAAGAAAATCAGATGCTGCTATAATAAACAATCATACAAACACATGTGGGGTCTGTAGCCTTCTTTGACCATCTCTTCAGGTCAGTTAGATGTTGATGATCCTACTGAAGAAGAGATGCTTGTCAAGCATCATCAAGTCCCCAATAATGAGTCAGGAATAGCCAAAATTCATCCTACCCATCTTATCAAAGTCCTTTACAAACAACACCTACTTTGTCCATTAGTTACTTCATTCTTGCTCCTTAGCTCTGTTATGTTCTTACCAATATAATTGTCTCAGTTCAAAGGCTGCAGTTTCCCTTTCAGAATCTTTCTGAAATGCTCAGTTTCATTACTTTCTATAATGAACACATTTTGTGCAGTTTAAAAGAATATGGTAGTCCTGAACCCCAGCCAGGAATAAAAGCCTTTTGCAACAGTACATTTTTCCTATTGTTATCATTACTGTTATCTACCCTAGTGAAATACTGCCTTATCCTAAATGAGACATAATCATGCTAAGTGATTAGTTACACTTTAATCAGTATCTTTAACTATCAATGTGCTCTAATATGGATTACTAAAATCCAATTATTAAATCTTAGTGTTGGAATTAAGAGAATGCTTTACCCAGCCCATTAGGGTGGCCATTATGCTGCAGCCAGATTTATAATGCCAACTAGCTGAATACTGACAAAAGGAAATCGTTTACACATCGTGTAATTAGTTCGTGGAATTGTTCGCCATAAAGTACAGGGATGGTTACTTATATCTTAAAGCAATTGGGATTGGCGGTGGGGTGGATTTCACAAATTAGCAAAAACTGGATAGGAGCAGTAGATCACAGTCGGCAACAAACAGCTATCAACAATATGCTTTGTTTTTCAGCTTCCAAGGGCATGCAGCTGTCAGTGTTAGAGACAAGCACACAGATTCCATTCTGCCACTCCATTCATGGAAGAAGCTGCTTCTGTTTAAAGAAGAGCAGAGACAACAGCATTGGTCCACAGAAAAACTCTACAATTTCACAATACATGAGAGTGAATTCCACTGAAGTTTTCCAGCTGATGGAACCACTTCCATCAGAGGAACCAAGGAGGAATGATTTATCTTTTCACCCGCAGTCCCACTGTGTGTCCTTAAAAGCTGCTCTGGATGTCACAAAAGAATGATTAAGCGTTCAGGTTTTTCAGCACTGTTCATTGTGCCAAGCTATAAGGAAAGCAGGGAGTGAAGAAAAGCAGGCAGGGGAGTAAGAAAATTAGGCCACATGTTAAAGGTATAAGTCATAGCTATAGAGTTATAAAGCTATAAATTACATGTTTCTCAGGAGGGAGGTGATATAATGAATGAATTAGCTTCAGAAAGATGCTTGAAATACCAGGTTACAACTAGGCTTCTGAGACAAAAACACTACCTGTATTTTAAGAAATAAAGTCCAGATATCCCTCACATCTCCCTCCGGTTTCAAACAAAATGTATGAAGTGAGCAAAGGAAACACATATTAGCAAACTGGATTAATGAAATAATGAAGTAATGAAATAGGAGGGAAAAAGACAAAGCCAAGCCAGCACTACACCAAGCAGTTGAAGTAAATTAAACCTTTTGAGTACAAAGTAGTTCTTTGGACATCAAAAAAATATCTTCCCCTGATTCATCCCAGATTCAACATCTGCTCCAAAAGCACAACTTTTTTTTTTTTGGTGAAGGCATATATTTCTATGAACAGCCTGAGGAAATATGACTCAATTATGGTAGTGATAGAAAGCCATTTTAAACCAGGTAAGCATTTCTGTTCTTCAAATGGATTGTATGTATATATGTACATGTTCCCATGAAGGCATGAAAACTAGAATCTTTCATTCAGATCCTGAGAAAGGAGCAGTTCTCCTTTGTATTCCCTTTTTGGACTGGAATTCATTTTCCTATTTGGACTAGGGCTTTGTAGGCAAAGATCAGGAATCAATCATCTTGAAATAGATGTCATCATCGTTATTAAATATACATTATGCTATAATAAGTTTGAATGAGTTTGAAAGCTGAGCACTCCTTTAATGTCTTTTTAAACATGTTTCTAAATAATGATCATCTTTGACCATCTCTTTAGGGAGCTTATTCATTTGCTTATTAATTATTAACTATTAAATTTTTTAAAAGAATGTAACTTACATATTCATTCCATAGCTTCAGGCTGTGGTTCTTTCTCCAGCTAGCTTCTAAAAATATGAATTATTCCTTCCCTTCATTTGTACTGATACCTTGAAGGTATTTCTAAACTCTCAGACTGATCCTTTAGAGTATTCTCCTTTCTTAGAGCATATGTAGTTCAATTCCTTGATCTCTGCACATGTGCCTCTTATTATTTCTGTATCATTTTTATAACTTAAGTTTAGGCTTGGTGTCCTTTTCCTAACTTCTCTACATCTTGTAATGTATTATCCAAAACTGCAGCAGGATGGGGGAATCTGTGGTTTTCCAGATGTTATTTAATTAAATTCCCAGAATTCTTACCAGTTGACATCCTGGCAGAAGTTGGCAGAAATTCGGTATAGCAACATCTGGTAGGATAGAAATTCCCATCACCCAGTACATTCTAAGAGAGTTATACAATAACCTAACAGCTCATAAAAATGCTGAGCATTGCAAAATATGCCAACTCTATTCAAGTCTCTTGATTGCCTCTCTTGACATTTTTGAGATATCTTTGACTTAATCCTATGGGCTCAGACTGTATTAACTCACTGTAGCTGTGACCTCCCTACCAACTTTAGTAAAATCTTTCAGACTGATTCAGATTGCATACTGGGTGTTTTTAAAGATTTTATCCCCAGACATTGAATGAGATTGCCTAGAAAGTCTGGGTGGCCTTTGGAAATGCATTAGCCAAGTACTGAATTGGAGGCACAGAGTCCAGTTGCAAAGGACGCCCCACCATGGAACCAGGCATCTTGCTTTGTGGATGTTGTACCATGGAAGAATATCCATACTGCTTGGTCCCTTTCATCCCAAGCTTTGAACATGAAGAAAATAGATAAACATTTGTCTGAAATGATATAGGGCTGTGTTGGCGAACCTATAGAATGCATGCCGGAAGTGGCACGCAAAACCATCCCGTGAGGGATGCACGGCCTCGCTGGCTCCTCTTCCACGTTCCTGTGCACACATGCCGGTCAGTTGGCATTCGCATGCACAGGATCACTGACACTCAGAAGAGCAGAGTTCCATCGTGCATGCGCAAGCCAGCACCCGAACTTCTGGGTTTATGTCATGTGCATGCACAACGGCCAGCTGTTCATCAGGTGTGTGTCCATGCCGTAAACCAGACGTTTAGATGCTGGTTTGCACATGCGTGACAGAACGCTGCTCTTCCGGGTTTTGGCACTCCTGCGCATGCGAAGGCAAGAAAGGACACACAGTCCAGGCGGATGGTTTTGTGTACCATTTCTGGCATGCAGGCTAGCATGCGGGGACGTAAAAGATTAGCCATCACTGATATAGGGTTTCCTGCTTGAGCAGGGGATTGGATTAGAAGACCTCCAAGATCCCTTCCAACTCTGTTATTCAGTTATTGGTTACTCTGAGAGGAATAGTACAGAGTCAATAGTACAGAGTTCAACAATACTGAAGTAATTGTCTAGGCTGTATCATGGAAAAAAAGGTGAATGCCAGTGAAAGAGCAACCACACTGGGCTTGGCATAGGATTATAGCCCAGGAAACACTATCTATTTAATGTGGATTTTGATGCATGTATCACTTATGTTTTTAGAGGCCTGCATTTGCCTAGAAGAATAAGAAAAACTTATTTCCCATATCAACTGCAGCACGGCCATATGACAATTCTACAAATGCAGCATTATAGAACAAATGGGCATCAGGCCCAGATGATTCTACAACACAGTTCCAGTTCACATTCTATAGTGAGGATTTCCATTATTCTCTATTGAGGTTGACAAAGAAAATTCAACTTTCCTCTCTAATAGGAAGCTGCTATGGATAATGCCGGGTTTTGTATTTAGGCACTTGGTAACAGTGATTCTGTCACATACACACACAAAATGAATTTCTTTTTGATTTAAAATGGCATTCAAATCCCAAAGTATTGTGGAGGGTGCCTTTTTCTGGTCCAGTGTTGGGAAAGGATGATAGGATTACTTTTCTATCTATTACTCTTCAGAATAAGTGTTCAGTCATACAGATATATGTGTCTTACAGAGCTTGATGGGATCCAATAATTAGGTGTATGCTCATAAAAGCATGAATACACCTATCTGTGCTGACACATTTCTGTTTCTCGTATTTTGAAAAATAAGTTCATTTTCTCTTGCTTCCTTATTAGTTCAAGTTATTTTTTAAAATCCTAAATGGAAATATAGATTTATTTTATACTAAAAAAAATGTGACCCACTTGGTCACCATTTCAAGTATTTTTAAGTAAAGAAATATCTTTACTTAAACAGATAACCATGGGCAAGCAAAAAAGTATTGGGAGTGGGAGCAATTTTCCGCTTCCTAATGACTTCTCCATTAACATTGCTGGCAGGGAGTTTCTGGAAATGTACCTTTCTTCCTCCTTTCCTCTACCTTCTTTCCTTCTTTTTTCTCTCTCTTCCCTCCTTCTCTTTCCTTCCTTCCTTCTTTTCTTCCTTCCTTCTCTTTCTCTATCTTCTTCATGCCTTCTCCCTCCCAGTTCCTTCCTTCCTTCCTCTCTTCCTTCCCTTCCTCCTTCCTTCCTCCCTCCCTTCTCTCATTTCTTCCTTTTTTTCCTTCCTTTCATCTCTCCCTCCCTCTTCTTTTGTTCCTTCTTCTCTACCTTTCCAGCAGGGGTGGGTTCTAAAATTTTTTACTACTGGTTCTGGGGGTGTGGCTTACTTTGTGGGCATGACTTGATGGTCATGTGACAATTATTTAGGATTTAGCAGAGGTACTGGTCTACCAGACTTTTAACTGCTTGCAGAGCTGTACCGATCTACCCATTTATTTTTTGCAAGCACTGATCTACTCATGTATTTTTGAAGACACTGATCTACTCGTGTATTTTTGCAGGCACTGGTCTACTCATTTGTTTTCTTTTAACACTGATCAGCTATAGGGCACCCCTTTGAAGCCCCCGGCAAGAGTTTAAACAGTTTTTTTCCCTCTAGCCATCAGGTGGGACTCAGGAGGCAGTAATAGATTGGGGGTGGGGCCAAATAAAAGGTAAGAATAACGCGGGGGTGTGGGGGGCTGGGGGGCAGAACCAGTTCGGTGACATTGTATCATCACCACTACTGGCTCAGGAGAACCGGGCCGAACCGGAAGGAACCCACCACTGCTTTCCAGGTAAGTGGCTATTGCTAGATGGGAAGTGAGTGAGCGTACAAGTGACCAGTGCAGCACAAGCATAGAAGAACTGGCAGAGAGTACACAAGATTTATCCAAACAACCTGCAACCTTCCCTGCCACTTTCTTCCTGCAACCTTCACACAATTAAAGACTTTGCTAGTAGGAAGGTGGCAAGGAGCATTGACAATCATATCAGTTCCTTCTGCTTCTCCTTTGACTTGTGGAAAGTTGTCAGGGAATGTTGAAAATGAGGCTCACATGACCATAGCAACTAGGCCAGTGGTGAAATCCAAATTTTTTTTACTACCGGTTCTATGGGCGTGGTGTGGCTTGGTGGGCGTGGTGTGGCTTGGTGCGCATGGCTTGGTGGGCATGCCAGGGGAAAGGATACTGCAAAATCTCCATTCCCACCCCATTCCAGGGGAAGAATACTGCAAAATCTCCATTCTCACCCCACTCTGGGGCCAGCCAGAGGTAGCATTTGCAGGTTCTCTGAACTATTCAAAATTTCTGCTACTGGTTCTCCGAACTGCTCAAAATTTCTGCTACCGGTTCTCCAGAACCTGTCAGAACCTGCTGGATTTCACCCCTGAACTAGGTCCAGCTGCTAATTCATCCTCAACCACAAAAGGTACTGAGTGCTTCACTTACTTCACAGGTTGTTCTTGAGGGGAAAACCAGAAGAAGAAAACATTATATTTCCTAACTTGAGCTCCTGTATGAAAGGTGTAAGATATGCATCTAACAAATAATTAAGTACTTATCAAAGCATATCCATATCTGATTTGCAATTCCCATTCACTAACATTATTTTAAAATGATGTCTTATGATTAATTGGAAATGTGATTGTTATTTCTAATGAACAGCATAAAGCTGAACCAGCAATGACTTTCCCAAATTTTATTCCTGCAGGAGTCATATGTCCCAATATTCTGTAAGTCAACCTATCTGAGTTACCTTGGTTCAATAATTGTTGCCCTATGCCTTCCAAATTCACCCAATCGAAGGTTGCAAACTATCAAACAGACACAAGAATTTTAATAATATATAGACACATAATATATGCATCCTTGTACAAACCTGATGTAGGCATTTTTAAAGAAGTCTGGGGAATTTGCTCAGGTGAACATCAATTGAGTAACAGACATATATTATATTGTACTGAAGAGGAAGGATAGGGTCTCAATGACCACGGTATCAGCTTTGAAGCTTGAGCTAATCATTCTTCATTCAAAGTGCTGCCTGGCTTCCTAAATCTTACCATTATTGCTATCAAAGTAGGAAGCTAATCTGATGCTACTTATCCTTCTCTAAACATAACTGCCAAATAGCTTATTATTGCTGTTGCTTAGCTTTGCACTCAAGTAAAGAACTGATGGGTTTGTTGCTGATCATTGTTGAATTATAATCTCCTGAGCTTAATCACTGCTCCCCATCAAAGCACTTAACAGATCTGTTGTTGTTTCTGTTTTTGCCTGTTTCTCAAAAGACTGGTCTATTTCTCATTTAGCCACTTACTACCAACTGAGAAGGAGATGTATCTACTTCTGTCAGTCACTACCTGATCATCTAAGATTCTACAATCAAGATCTCCATACCAATATATCCAGTGGTGAAATTCAATTTTTTTTACTACCAGTTCTGTGGGCGTGGCTTGGTGGGCATGGTGGGCATGGCTTGGTGGGTGTGGCAGTGGAAGGATACTGCAAAATCCCCATTCCCACCCCACTCCTGGGGGAAGGATATTGCAAAATCTCCATTCCCAGCCCACTCTGGGACCAGCCAGAGGTGATATTTGCCAGTTCTCCAAACTACTCAAAATTTCCGCTACTGGTTCTCCGAACTACTCACAATTTCCGCTACCGGTTCTCCAGAACCTGTCAGAACCTGCTGGATTTCACCCCTGAATATATCCCAATATATAGTTTTGATTCCAAAGAATGATCACAATATATAGAGCACAGCTGCTTTAAAGACATGCAGACAGATGCTACAGTTGCACTTCTATCTACTTTGAAGCACTCATTCTGGGAAGGTGACTAAGCAGTACATTTAGCTGATGTCCTAACTACTATTCTTTCATCACTTTCCAGGATAGGCAGAAAAGTTAACTATGCTGACCAAATACAGGTAGTCCTTGACTTACAACAGTTCATTTAGTGATCATTCAAAGTTACAACATCACTGAAAAAAATGACATGAATATTTTACACACGTATGACTGTTGCAGCATCTCCGTGGTCATGTGATCAAAATTCAGACACTTGGCAACTGACTCATACTTATGACCCTTGCAATCTCTTGAGATCTTGCGGTCATCTTTTACAACCTTCTGACGAGCAAAATCAACGGGGAAGCCAAATTCACTTGACAACCATGCTACTAATTTAACAACTGCAGTGATACACTTAACAATTGTGGCAAGAAAAGGTCATTAAATGGGGCAAAACTCGCTTAATAAATATCTCACGTAACAACATAATTTTTGGGCTTAATTGAGGTCATAAGTCAAGGACTATCTGTATTATTGTTTCCTTTCTATACAACCTGGTGTGAGATTTTAATAACACCGCAGCTAGTCACTAGTGATGGAAACTCAGGAGAAGAAATTGTTCCTTTCCTTTTAGTTCACAATTCAGGAGTGATTTCAGAAGAGCTGTAAAATTTTGTGCAACTGCCTTTGTCACCCATTCATTCACACTAAAGTTTCTGGTCCCTGATATATTATCTATGTTATAGTATTGTATAGATGCAGTGTTGGTGAATGTATTGTGTCCCTTGCCTATAAATAAAGATCCATAATAATAATCAAAAGCTGTTGCAAAAGGCCAAGGTCAAACAATCTATCTTATATCCTATAATAGAGTACTTTCTGCCAAACTACTCCCTTTAAGTGAATCATTCTTAAAGCTATAGGCAATCAGTCAAACAGTCCTTAGAATTGGTTTTAGGCCAGCAAAATAATTTAATTTATCTATTTTCTCTGTCTGGCCACCCACATGCTTACATGATTCAGGTAAGATCATAGAGTTGGAAATTTCAATGCCACCTTGTTTTTAAAAAGATTGCAACAACAATACACCCCAACTAAATAAGCTAGTGAAATTATAAGAAAGTCAAGGCTGTCTTTCCATTCTCTTAGAAAATGAATGACCTGAGCTTTTTCCACTACATCACTGCTAACAAAGGAAGCGTAGATACTTTCTTTTGTTAGTTTCCATCCCTCAATTTGCAAAGGGCATTAGGGAAGCAGAATAATAGAATAACAGAGTTGGAAGGGACCTTGGAGGTCTTCAAGTTCATATAGGAAACCCTATACCATTTCAGACAAGAGAGAATTCTTACTTACAAGGAAAGGACGATATCTAACCAACACCTCTTTAAATTCCACACATTCTCAAGGTTATTAGGTGATCCATGATATTATAAGATACCTGGACTTCACTCTTGATTACCAATCTTTCCTCTTCAGAAAAAAAGGTTAACCACCACAGTTCGGATAACCTGTTAAGAAATATTTTTGAAAGAACACTCTGCACCACATGGTTGTTTTTCCTGATAAATAAACGATGAGCAACACACCTATGCAGAGATAGAGATGAACAGAAGGATTCTTCCCCATTCTTTCAGATACTTAACTCTGCCGCTGATTGGGAAATTCAGGATGCAAAAGGCCTATGGCTAAGCCAACTCAGAAAGAAAGAAAAATATGGAACAATGGAGGATTCGTAATTTATGGCTTCTAATGTAGAAACCCCGGTGTTTGATTTAGCATTCACAACCCAAAGATAAATTAGAAGGGAATAATTTCAAAGGATTATTTTTTTTAATATAAAACCCCTCTTAGAAATCCTTCATTCTAGGCTATATCTACTTTTCCAATTGAGTCACTAGTGTGGGAAGCTCCTCCCCCCCACCCCCAGAAGAATGAAATATTTTGGGGAATATTAAAAGAGGCAGAATATAACATTTCCCCAAAGGAAAAATGGAGAAACATGCTCCAGACCCAATTTCCTACATAGTAAAACAGCTTCCAGCAGAAATTTTTAGAGATGGAGATTTTGGGCCCATTAAGAAATCCAGGCCAATCTATTCATAAACAAAACATCTTCAGTTCCAGGGTGATGGGATTAAGAAGGACAGGACAGGACATTTTAGGTCAGGACATAATAGGATTAACCCACCACCATTTAGCAAAAGACACAAGCTCCTTCAATGCACAATCCCCAGAATAATTCAGACTTAAAAGTCACAGAAACCTATAAAGATCCATCCGCTCATTTAACTACTTGGTCAGCTGCCCCAGAACTGCACGCTCTGGTTCTGTTCATCAATAAACAGAGTCTTTCTTTCTTTCCAATCAGCCTCCATGTTATTTCCAGCGTCTTTCTCAGAGCTTGGAACTGAACCAGAAGGATTTTCCTTCCAACACTAGGAAAACAGTAATGAATATGATTTTCTTTTGCACCTACCTCAATAGTTAAGTAATTAACAACAAAGGAATTATTGTCTCATGACATATCCACTATCAATAGAGTTGGACTCTGTTAAGAAGGAAGCCCTAATTGCCTCAGAATCCTACTTACATGGGTGGAAAACTCAAAAAATTTCTATCTACTGTAATGGAGGTCCACCAACAAGTGGGGACGAACTAAATACCCCATCTAATCTCTGCAGTGAACTAGAATGGGAACATGTGATGTACACAAGCCATAAACTAGCATAAATGCATAGCCAATAGACTTCAAAGCTGCACTGGGTCACCAAAATGTGACAGAAAGAAAAAAACAAATTGGCTAATTCAACGAACTTAAACTGCAGATGGCAATTCTCTGGGGCAGTCCATGATTTCTTCAGCCAGACTGAGAAAAAAAATGTTTCTGAAACCAAGCACCAATTTTTCTTTCAAATTTCTAAATTTGCAACAATTTAGAAATGTTGCAAAAGTTTATTTTCAATGAAACCAACCTCTCTTCTACAATGGATTTAAAACAATGCAGTTCTGGACCTTCATTTATCCAGCCCACATTTGCTATGTTGCTTTTTCATTCTGAGATGTTACAACTCTAGCTGCCAGAAAAACAGTTGATATTAGAAAAGGAAGGCTGGTTCAGCAGCAGCCATCTTTAGATCACCGTGGTGGTGACATTACTGAGCTATTCTTCAAATATATATATATGAGAGTTATATGAGTACAAATCAGTCCTCAAAGTATATGCCTTGCATTGCGTTTGGACAGAACGTATCACTTGTTATGATAGGCTACTGTTTCAAATAAATCCTCAAAAAAAAGCAACTGGCTGAAGGTACTGTCAGGTTTGTAGGAGCTGTTATTAAAATTGCTAGCATGCCTTGGGTAATCTATGTCTTTCACCACCTGAACTTCCAGGTTCTCTGGAGTTGCCTCTACAGTACCATTGTCTTGTTCCTGTCTATTTTTTGCCCAACTATTTTCATGACCACCAGTTATGGGCATGAATCTGGCACGATCTTTTGTTTACCAAATATCCAACTCTATTCTGACCCATTTCACTAGAAATCAATATAGTTTCCTTTGTATTGTAAGAAGTTAGCACCCACCCCTTTCCTAGAGGAATGAAATATTTTGGGAAATATTAAAAAGGCAGAATATTATGTTTCCCTGGATGAGAAATGAAGAGTCATGTTTTAAAGACGAAGCAGCTTCCATCTACCTGCCCCCACACTTTGTCAATGGACCATCATCTGCAACACAATAGGACCCATCTAGCAACAGAAACTCACCACATGGCACCTCGGAAGATTACATCAGCCAGCAAGGCTAGCTAAGACCCCCAACCCCTGGGAGTCTGACAACCAATCAGGATACTCTTTCTAGGCCCCAGGAAGTTCAAAGCCAGAGAGGGCATAAAACCTGGGTACTCGCTGTGTCTCGCCCCTTTTTTTTCTGTTCAGGAACTCAATCCATGTGATCCTGTCCACCATTAAACCATCTTTCCAAGCAGTGTCCATGTTTCCAATGTCTTTTTCCCCACTTGGAGCTGAACCCAGAAGGATATTTCTTCCTACAATGTCAAACTGGTCTACATGAAAGCATCTCTATTGGGTTGTTGTGAGTATGTATGTGTGTGTTTTATAAAACAGATGAATTTTTCCATTGCCTTTCCCTGGGATTTTTTTCTTTTTTTGAGTTCCCTATCTATTTTACATCCCTGGGAAATCCTGGTGGTTGTCCATTCAAAAAACACACAGGTCCAACCCTGCTTAGCTTTTCAAATTCAGTCAAGGTCAGTAGATACTGCTACTTGCATTTGAGTAAATCCAGCCTCCATCTAATCCTATAAATATCCCTTAAATCTCCTTCTATCTGACTTGTTCATTACATTCCTGAAATATCTCTACTGTTAGGATAATCAGAAAGCAACAGAATGAAAAATATCCTTCTATAAGCCATTAAGTATATTGCTTGCAGTCCTAGATAATACATAAGAGACTGGATTTAGCACCTCTTCACTACCAGCATTGACAAGGTAATTATTCTGTAGCCATTCAGGAGCTGCAGATAATGACAACCATTTTCAAAGTGAGACCTTACTTTCTGATTACATCCATTTCCAAAAAAACGAATTATAAATCCAGTATATGCATGAAAGGAAGAAAAATACAGCAATTAGAAGTTCTAAAAGATACAGAATCACTTTTGGCTTATGGGAACACAGATTTAATTTGACATATTCATGGAAGAGCTAATTGGAGGCTGGACATATGAAGCTGAAAGTCAGTCAAAGAAAACTGTGACACTTGTTGAACAAGTTTGCTTAAGGGAAAAGTTATTTTACATTCTTAAACGGTGAAGAATACTGTATTGCTACATTCTTAAAAGGCTGCCATAAGGAAACTCCAAGCATAAAGATTACAGAATTGGTTTCTAAATTAAATTTGTAAACTTTGAAGGCAAATTGTTTAAAAAGTGTGTCTACAATCATGAAAAGGCACTGTTCTCACTGTATATCCATTTTCCCCAACTAGATGTGGTCCAGATGTCTGAACTACAACTCAAACTTTGGCATGGATGACTTCAGGTTGGTGGTAACATGTAAATACAGCTGAAATTGAGAAGTTCTGTGTTTGCTATTCTTATAGGGATGTGCAGCCCTTCAAACTGAAGGCCAAAAGCTGCTTCAGAGGCAAAGAAAGTGTGGGCATGCATGCTACACCTCCCATGCCTATGATTCTCTATGATGATCCTTGGATTCTCATGATAGCAGCTCAGTAGGAATTTGAGCTAAGGAAATGCTGATAGCATGCCTCAATCTGCTTCAAGCTCCTTTTTAGCTGTCAGTATGTCGAGCTGCAAAAAAAAAAAAAAAAACTCAGTTTGGTGTAGAAGTTAAGGCACCAAGCTAAAAACTGGGGGTAGCCCTGGCTGAGGTACAAAGCTAGTCCAGAGACCATGGACCAGACATTCAATCTCAGCCCTAGAAAGGAGGCAATGGCAAACCACTTCCAAGATCTTGCCAAGAAAATTTCAGGGCTTAATCCAAGTAGTAGCTAGAAGTTTTGATGACTTGAAGGGAGAGCTGCATATTGTTATTGAATAACATTTAGTACTATTGCTCTGGATGATAGAAAAGTTGCCAAAGAGTTAATTCTACAGACATCAGCCTCTCAATACACTTGAGTCTGTTGTAATGAGGGCCAAATGCTTTACCTATATTCCCCCACCCCTGTTCAGCCTACTATTTTTCCCCTTTAAAAATTAGCAGTTTGAGGAACCGTTTTCAGCAGTCTAGTCTGTGGCCGGTTGTTTTTGGTTTTTTTGGTTTTTTTAAGTAGCACTGGTTTTGATTATCATGCTGCAACTGCTTACAAAAAGAATGTTATTACAATATGAGTTATGTATTTTGATTTGAAAAACAAAGAGGAAAAAGAATATTAAGTGGTCTGCTGAGACAACAAAAAATATTCATGTGGCTGGTGAAAAAATAAGCTTGAGAATACTGCCTTTATGCAGTTCAAATATTAAAATCCATGACCTGAGCAATCAAAAGAAGTAGCCAACACTGCAACAGCTATAAAAGGTCTTGGGGAACTCCAGGGAGTATCAGCTGATCACAGAAGTGTTATTTAATACCCTTTATAATGAAAATGTTTGTAATCTTGTTCTTCTTCCTGAAGGGAAGAGGTTAATCTCATCCCTAGATGGGTCATTGATGGGTTTCCTGCGTCTTTCCCTGCCCTAATCCTGTCAGTTTATTCTATCAGTGAATAAAATTGTTTATTCAAGGCGTGTGCCGGCTGCATTCTTGCGGTTTTGTTATCGCAACTAAGTATTCGCCTGTTAAGTCGTTCTTGGCTGTCTGCCCAAAGTTATTAACTGAAGGGAAGAGAAGGGGAGGGAAACCCTCTTTTGCACTTTATTTTCAGCCGGTTCGCCAAACTGCATAAAAAGTTAGTTACTGGTTTGGTTGAACTGGTGTGAACCAGCTGACTCACACCTACTGAATGTAGGTGTGACTGAAATTTTGAGTCATCTTGACTCTTACAAAACAGCTGCCATAAGGGTATGGTTGGTCACAAAGTATTCAAACCTTGGTGAGGTTGTTCCAGTCACAGTCTTTAGGCCTTGAGGATACTCACTCTAACTACCTCTTTGATGGAATGGATGCAAGATTTGCCCATTTCCAAATAAAACGTGTGGCCACAACACATATTTATTTTCTAAACATAGCAATAGCACTTAGACTAATATATTGCTTCACAGTGCCTTACAGCCCTCTCTAAGCAGTTTACAGAATCAGCATGTTGCCTCCAATAATCTAGATCTTCATTTTACTAATTTCGGAAGGATGGAAGGCTGAGTCAGTCTTGAGCTGGTTAGAACTGAACTGCTGGCAGTCAGCAGAATTGGCCTGCAATACTGCATTCTAACCACTGCATCACCATGGATCTGTGGGCCTCTATATATCAGATGACATTCTGATATTAGATTATGGTATTTTATAGCATTCAGTTTAATTTTAATTTAGTTTTAATTTTAACCTATTTTATTAATGTAAAGTTGGGTGGGGCAGATAATCTGGCAGGCACCTGATCTAAAGAAGACTAGTAATTATTTTAGGAATTTTCTGCCCTAAGGGCTTTTTGTTGCCATGCGAAGATTGTTTTTTAATTTCTCTGGAGTTGTGCCAATTTCCCAATTTTAAATGTAATTTCTTTTGTTATTCACAGCTGTTTTTCCTTTTCCTTTTAATGTATTTCAGTTATTTAGTGTAAATTGACCTAACTGTTTTGAATTTCAAAAAATAAAGAGACCTATGTTTGAAACAAGATATAACTATAGCAACAAACATAGCAAAGGAACTGTTTACAGAGAAAATGACTCAGAAGGTTGAAAGTAGGATAGGCCACAAGCCACATGCCAAGGCTGATGGAATAAAGAATCAATAGTCAACATGACCTGGAAATTCCTTCTTGAAATGAAATCTAATTTTGAGTGACCCAAAGTTATTAGTTGAGATTTTCAAAAGAAATAGAAAATGAATTGGTTCCATGCCAATGCAGTATATATTCTGATTGTGGCTGTTCTTGAAGCTCCTGAGATGAAACAATGTTAGTGTGAGTCCTGGAAGTCATCTTTTACTTTGGATCTTCAGGGTTGCCACATTTAGTGCTGTGGGAAACTAGAGGGGGGATTGTATGGAGCAAGGGTGATATTTAGTCATAATAAGATTCCTTTCTCAGAGAGGCAAGGACATCTTGCCCTGCACCTGGAGGGGTGTTACTGGGAGGCATCTCCAGTTGGGACGGTGCATTGATTGGACCATGTGATGGACATGTGGGTGCTTGAGCAGGGACTTGGACTTTCTTTTGGGTGTGGAAAACCTGGAAGCTTTCAGATTCGTGTTTTCCCAGATGTGCCAATATGACATCTCTAATAAAATGGAACTTTGAGGAACTTCTAGCCTCGGAGTCTTCTTTCATTGGGGGTGTTACTTGGAACCCTAACAATTAGCTATCTTGACTGATAAATTAGGGGCTGTTCCTATGCCATCAAGTCAAGAAAGCAGCATCCTATCAAAGAGGGGACTAGCCTAAAGATTTAATCTTTATAAACTTCCCTAACATTTCCATAGGTATGAGATTGCAGTCAGTAGATTGGAATTTGCTGAACCTGATATTTATATATTGCAAACTGGGAATAAAACTGTTTAAAATCACCTAAATAGCATAAGTGATTTTATTAGCTATCTAACTCTTAAGAAGTCTTAAGAAGTCTTAAAGCTGCCAAGTTTGGAGACCCCTGACCTAAAGGGTTCCCAAAGGAACAAACTCCTTCAGAATCCCCTCTTCCCTAACTACCATGCAATCCCATAAAAACATTTCTTTCTACACCCAGGGAATTGACAAGGCACTACCTATACAATGGTTTCAACTGGACAAAACCATAGCAATCCTGGTCCTGCAAAGATTGTTGGCAGGAAATTTGTTATTTTCTTAATTTCTTCCCAAACAAACTGGATGAGAAAGAACAATTGGAAATTAAATCTAAAACAAGATGGAGATGTTGTTGATCAGGAGGAAATTGGAGACCAAGATGAAGCCTGGGGTGGGGAGGCAGTTTCCCAGAAAAGTCAGTTTGAGAATGTTCCTTCATTCCCAACTGAGTTTGGGTATGAGTTTGCAGGTGGTGGCCCAGGTAAGGGAAACATTTGAATAGCTAAGCTACTGGTTTGTTTGTGACTCACTTTAAGTTGCTCAAATGTGGCAATGGTAATCTATGCCTAGATTATAAATTGTGAGTTGCACAGTACATGGGACCACCCCAGTGGTGGAATTCACCAGTTGTAACAACTGGTTCGCTGCGCGCTTCCGCGCATGCACATTACAATCAAATGTTACCTTCGACTGAATCCAGAGTGAGTAAAACAGCTGAGGCACAGCTTAAAACAAAAGAAATGTAGGTAGGTTATAACGCAGGGGCGAGTGAGTGGGCCCATCTGATCATCACAGCGAACCGGTTTGCTCTCAGCTGATTGTTGGAGCTACCGGTACACCTGAACTGGCCAGAACTGGATGAATCACCCTTTTTAAGGGTGGTCCCAAATTTTCAATGGATGTAAAATAGAGTAACACGCTGCTAACCAGCATGGGATACGGATATTACATGCCTCTCTTTCCACAGTCTGAGGAGAAAAGTTCCCTAAAGCTGTCAGATTTTTTCTTCCAACTCTTATTTTTAAAGTGCTAAGTGAGTACATTTATGAGTGTGTGCTGTCTCTCAAAAAAAAATCGTGGACAGAAGCAACGCAGTGAAAACAAAATATAGTGCTTGGAAGAAGCCATCAATGTCAAATGCCACCTTTTAATGGGTCAGTGCTAGCCTCTACCACATAGACAATGCCATTGAAGCATAGGAACCTCTTTCAGCACAGCCTTTCATGCTTTTTCTCCAGAATCCATAATGGCCATAATAACATCCCTCTCTATCTAGACAATATCCGCCTTCCTTATGAACCTCAGTCGTGGTGATGACTGGGTGACCATTCACAACGCCTTGTTGTCAACATCTAATTTCATTCAAATCCTTTGACCTTTGTTGGGGTCCTCATCCTTTAGATTAATCCCTATCACTCCCATTTACCCTCTTTTACCAAGACACAAGAGCCTGCATTTGAATTTTTAAAAAAGCAGTTCATTATATTGGCATTTTGAAGCACTTTCTCTCTTTCCTCTTCTGAGTTAGACCCACTTTGTTCCTTCCTTTTCTAATAAAGCTTGTACCTGAATGGAACAATCCTCTTACCTGACTTCAGGAGATATGACTTAGGACCATAATTGAGCCCAAAATTTATGTTGCTAAGCAAGACATTTGTTAAGTGAGTTTTGCCCCATTTTATGACCTTTCTTGCCACAGTTGTTAAGTGAATCACAGCAGTTGATAAATTAGTTATATGTTTGCTAAGTGAATCTTGTTTACCCATTGACTTTGCTTGTCAGAAGGTCGTAAAAGGTGATCACATGATCCCAAAAAACTGCACGATAAATGTGAGTCAATTGCCAACTGAATTTTGATCATGTGACCATGAGGATGATGCAATGGTTATAAGTGTAAAAAATGGTCATAAGTCACATTTTTCAGTGAAGTTGTAACTTTGCATGATGCCTAAATGAACTGCTGTAAATCAAGGACTACCTATACTGCTTCTCTTGGGGAATCAGCCTGGGATCTCATTTCTAGTAGATTTGCAGCAAGAATGCTGCTTCTCAACCCAATCCAATTGATATCTGCAGGGGATCAAATGAAAATGGGCAAGATGACAAATGTAGCATTGGAAGCCATACAGCCTCCATCAGTATCAAGTACATGTACAAAAAAGATATGGAGCTTAGATCTCAGCACCACCTCTTACATCTTGCTCGTTTTGATATCTTCACTGTGGATGCACTTTCCCCCCTTGATTGAACCTATCTTGCAGGTGTGCCAGGAGCTTGTCCCTGGCAAATATACCCTAGCTACATGAACTACACATTGAAATCTATCTCTTTTAAGTGAGACATAGAATCAAAAGGCTTAAGAAGAACTAAAGGACTCAAGATTCCAGACAGAAAGGGGAAAGGAAGGAAAGTGAGAAGATGGCATTTTGTCTTTGGTCAGCATTGGAACCTGCAAAGTAAAAGAATATACTATACAACATTTGAAATATTTCAGGAGATTTTTGAAGAATGGGACAAAAATAGCAGCTTCATATTCAGCAATGAAATAGCTTCTATGAATAGATAACATCTAAAATAATTTGAAGAAGAAATTACTAATGTGAAAGAGAATATCTAGGAAGTTTTACAAGAGATGAAATACATTTTGCATGATGCAGAAATAGCAGAACATAAAGAATTTGCAGAAGTACTAGAAATAAAAAATAAATAAATAATGGACTATATGATAGAGGGGAAAAAACCTAAAGTATGACAAGAAATTGACCTGGATTGAGACTTTGTAATGAAGTTGGTTAAAGCCTTGAAGAAATCTTTGAGAGGAGGAAAAAAATGGAAAAGAGATCAAATCCTACAATATCATCCAAATGAACAAAAGATTAAGACTGTCAGAAGCAAAAGAAAGTAGTAAAAATTGGTTTATTTGATCAAGGTTAAAATATGTTTAGATAAATCTGGGATCCTTTAATGGATTGATTGATTGATTGATTGATTGATTGATTGATTGATTGATTTTGCTGACACCAGAACTGAAATGCTAGTAATTTGTGGACTTGCATATGGATAAGGGACAGGTTATGGGAAGAAGAGATATTTGCATGTAACATTATAGATGGTGATGAATTATGTTTGTATTTGTAATGAAGATAATAAGCTATTTCAAATATTTTCCTTTTTCATTCTTGTCTTTTTTTTCCTGTATACCTTTTATTCTTTTCTCTTTACTTTACTTTCTTTCTGAATTTAGCTTGTATTTTCTTGTACTATTTTTATTACAATTTTCAATTAAAAAATATGTATAAAACCCCATGGATTTTTGAGAGAGAAAGAAGGAGACAAGTAGGGTCATGGACAACACAGGAGAACAACTGGCAAGTCTGCTTTTGTGTGCCATAATTCAGTTGGAAACTGACAGAGGCAAGGAAGCAGATATCCCAAGCTCTGTCTGTCTAACGGAAAGTTAAGAGAATTTCCCCATGAAAGGCAGGAGGGAATAAGTATAAATAAAACCATCAGTGCCTCATGAAGGGCTACTTAGCAACAGGTAGAGGGAAAAACTAAAGTAAGAGCTTAAGCAAGCATGAAATATACTGGAAGCAAAAAAAAAAGTACTTTGAGAAAAATAGACCTGCCCCAAAGGAACAGAAAAGCAACTTAGAAAATAGAAGAACAAAAGTGAGAATAATTCTCTCACTATAAATAATCTCACATAATAAATCTTATTTTGGTAAACAAATCAGGGAATGCATGTTGTTCAATCAGAATGGCTTGTTTTTGTCATCTGATGTCTGGCCAGCATTAATTTGTGGCAAATTCAAACCTATAATGGTAAACGACCATGGAGGCCGTTATTCTGATGTGATATCCCATTTGAAAGCTACTCTTGCTGCCTGTAATCCCAGGAAAGAATCTGTGGCTGTAGTTCTCTGTCTTCTTCAAGACTGTGAATTCTATTTATTTATTTTTATATTTTTCATCAAGCCTGTATTTTATGACAGATAATTATAAATACATGAAAAGGATATGAATAAAAGAAAGCATTAGGACAGGGATGGTAGACATGCAGGTGCACTTAAGCACACCCCTTAAAGACCTTTTAGGAATGGGATGAGGTCTACAGTAGACAGTCTAAGGTTAAAGTTTTGAGGGTTTGGGGAAGAAACTACAGAGTCAGGTAGTGCATTCCTGGTGTTGACTACTCTGTTGCTGAAGTCGTATTTGGATCGGTTTACCATAAGTTTGTATCTATTGTGTGCTCTTGTATTGTTTTGGTTGAAGCTGAAGTATTCATTGGCTGGTAACCAATTCTGACATCCTTTACAATGGTCCATGATGAGGTGTCAACTAGCACTGTTGGTTATGGAACAACAACTTTGCTCTGCCTGGATGATTTATCTATTTGGAATGGCATAGGTATTATACTGCAATGCACTTGATTGGCTATGTGGTTTTTTTCTCCTGGTTTGCTGTATCCAAAAGGAATGTGAGATGGCTGATTTGCCTCATCCATATCTCGCTCTTATATACACATGTGGGGACGTTCCCGTGACTGATGTAGTAGAGGGCAGTCTTCTCAGGCCAAGCTGGCATCCCCTGGCACCATTCCCAGGGAGATCCAAATACAGGATAGCTATCGTACTACCCTTTGAATGAAATAATAAAAACCTACCATCTGGGGAAGATGGCCTTTGTAAGATCAGTAAGTGCAGAGTCTAACATTACCTACCTGCAGCTCTGGGAATCACAAAGTTGAACAGCAACGTTCATTAAATGGAGGTAGAAAACATATGGTGAATGTTTTCCAAATATTGACAGATCCAGAGAATATTCAACACGAAATTTCACAAAGGAGCAATTTTGTTTCATCTGTTATTGGGGAACCATATGCCTCTATTTCTATTGGCAATTTATTTTGTTAGTTCTATCCTTTACAACAATGGCTGTTAGATCCTCACAATGGTGTCTAAAAGGATCTTTTTTTCTTTTCTAAGCTGCTTTAATTAAAGCATCCAGTTGTATCCAGTAGTGTTAGTAGAGAACAGCTGCTCATTACCGTGCAGTGTAGCAGCAGTCTTTTCAATGCTTTTCTCTTTTTTGATTTAGCTCTACTTTAAAAAAAAAAAAAAGGAGATGGGGACAAAGAAGGAAGCAGATATTTCTCCATACACATCCTGAATGGGTTCAGAAATAAGAATGTATCATTAGCAACAAAGATCTAGGATTGGAGATAAGATGAAAGCCAAGTAGAAGTTTTCTAGTTCAGGCAGCTGAATGAAGCAATGCTGTTGAAGGTCACCACTCACATTGTGTTCACCTCACCATGCCAAGGTGTTCTTCTTCTTTTTTCCCCCTCTTTAAATTGTCTGAAATATCAAAGGGCAGAGAAAGCTCTTTTTGTGGATCTACTTCTCAGCCTTTCTACCATTTGTAACAATTTTAATGATTTTGGCAACAGTACTATTTGCTGAATTAACTTGAGAAGATCTCGCTCTCTCTCTCCCTCCTTCCCTCCCTCCCTCCTTCTCTCTCTCCCTCCCTCCTTCCCTCCCTCCCTCCCTCTCTCTCTCTCTCACATACACACACACACACACACATGCACAGATTGCAAGCCAAGAATCCTGGCTAAAATTCAGAAGGTTTACATTGCAAAAAACACATAAATTACTACATCTAATAAAACACAGACTGCTGGATTAAATGCAAAGTATATTTACGGTTTATTATTAAATTTATACCTTGCCTTTTTGCTTATTCAAGCACTCAAAGTGGCTTAGACAAGTGCTATAACTAAATAAGCACCGAAGGCAGTCTATTGAAAACCTTTTCACTAAAGTTCAAAGTCATCAAATGTAAATTACAGAAATCAATAAACAATTTTGTTGCCTGAGGTGATTGAAAAGATGCCCGTGGAAAGAATGCCCGTTTTAGTCAGTGAGGCTGCTTAAAAAGGATCTCAGGTTTGGCTTTCGATGTAAAAGTTACCTGTGATGAGCCCAAGTTGAACAAGTTCTCCAGAATTGCAGGAGGCGGGAAGGAAAGAAACTATGGGAAGCTCTGTTAAGATCAGCAGGAACAGAAAGTGGTTGGTAATGCTTGAGTGTTCTTCACAATTGCTATGATTATGGGTTGCTTCTAAGTAAAGTCAAATTACTATATGCTTTATTTAGGAGGAAAACATTTTTTAAAAAAATATAAAATTAAGTGATGCCTTTTGGAAAGCTATAAACCTCCTTAGAAGATGCAAGACTCATGGTTGTTGTCATTAGGGAGGGAGGAAATGGAAAGGAGGATCACTGGACATACAGTTGGTCTGCAACTTACAACCACAATTGAGCGCCAAATTTCTGCTGCTAAGTGAAACATTTATAAGTGAGTTTTGCCCCTTTTTATAAGCTTTCTTGCCACAGTGGTTAAGTGAATCACTGTAGTTGATAAATTAGTAGTTGTTGAGTGAATCTGGCTTCTCCATTGACTTTGCTTGTCAAAAAGTGGCAAAAGGGGATCACATGACTTTGGATATAGCAACAATCATAAATATGAACCAATTGCCAAGGATCTGAACTTTGATCACATGATCATGGGGAGGATGCAAGAGTCGTAACTATGAAAAGTTGTCATGAGTCACTTTTTTCCGTACTGTTGTAAGTTTGAACGGTGTTCTGCCCCAGCTATGGATCCCAAAGAACACAGCACACACAAAGTGTGTACAAAACTTAATTTACTAAAATAACTCAGTCTTTTTCAAAACAAAGGCTGTTAATAGACTTTCTTAACAGCCAACAAGAAACCAAGTAATCACAATTTTACTAAGGTGGCAGAAAGCCCTTAAGCAATTTGCAGAGAATCCAGATGCGAAGTAGAGTGAACTAAAGTTGTTCCCTACAAATTGCTTCAGTTGGTATTCCTCCTTAAATAGGCTAAGGGAATGGCCAATTAGCCCCAAGCCTTACTCTCGAGGAGACCACCTCCTGAGGAGCCACTCCTGCCTTTTGGCCGCTCTGCGTGCCTGTGCATCAAGAAGAGGCTCTTCCTCTTCATCCTCTTCACTTAAAGGAACTTCTGGAGGTTCTGAAGCCTCTGGCTGAATCCCTGCCTCTGGCACCACATCTTCTCCAGCCTCCTCATTATCTGACTCGGGTGCCAGCTGCACAGGCTGCTGTCGCAACACCACACCAGCCTCCTCACTGTCAGAATCAGCTACAATCTGCACAGGCCACTGACAGGCCATAACAAACGGTCACTAAATGAACTGTTTTAAGTCAAGGACTACCTGTACTGCCTTGTACTCCTGAATAAAGTCCACAGGATTTTATAGAACTACAGATGCTATTTTATTAAACAGAAATTGCAACAGCATGGCAAATTTCAGAGGGCCCCTTTAAAAGGAAGATATATGCATGAGTATCTGTTACCTAATGGTTTCCTTCTCTAATAAGGATACCCAGGAGGGACACTTGGCTAAATTCTTGTATAAACACAACTCCCCTCTTCCTGCTTGAGAGTCATAAGGAAGGAACTTGCTAGGAGTTTTCTTTAATTTAGTCTTCCAAAGACAAGGACAAGACAGAGTCTGATCCAGATGAATGTGAAACGAGGATTTTTCAGGACTTAAGAAAAAAAATGAGAAGTCATACCAAGCAAGAAGATGGGTTCCATATCTGATTCTAAGATGCAAAATTCCTTTTCAGATCCCAAAGTGACAATCTCAGCATGATCAGTGATGTAACAGTAACAGAGTTGGAAGGGACCTTGGAGATCATATGATCCAACCCCCTGCTGTCACAGAAGATCTATATTATTTCTGATATGTTGCCAGTCTTTTCTTAAAATCCTCCAGTATTGGGGCATCCATAATTTCTGAAGGCAATTTCTTCCACTGGTTAAGTGTTCTCACCATTAGGAATTTTCTCCTTAGTTTGAATAATGGCTTGTACTTATAATATGATTGAAACTGACCAGGGGTGAAATGCTCCCGGTTCAGACCGGTTCGCCCGATCTGGTAGCAATGGTGGCGTGTGGTTCAGAGAACCGGTAGCAAAAATCCCTGCCCTGCCCCCATGCCCAGTTGAGCCGCATGATCATCAGAGGCTTTTTTTTTTTTTACTTTTAAAAGCATTTTTTCTACAACCTCTTCCGACAGAAAAATGCTTTTAAAAGTTTTTTAAAAAGCCTCTGATGATTGCGCGGCTCAGCTGGGATCATCAGAGGCTTTTCAAAGCATTTTTTTCTGCAACCTCTTGGCCGAAGAGGTGGTTAAAAAAATGCTTTGAAAAATCTCTGATGATCCCAGCTGAGTTCCCTGATTGGCAGAGGCTTTTCAAAGCATTAGAAAAAATGTTTTGAAAAGTTAAAAAAAAAAGTTGGCCACACCCACCCAGTCACGTTACCCCCCCACCAAGCCACGCCCTCGGAACTGGTAGTAACAAATTTTACATTTCACCCCTGAAACTGACCCCTTGTACTCTCTTGGCACCCCAATAAGTACCTTATGATCTTACCATCCTTCCAGAACATTGACTGATGACACTGTATCTGTTATGCCTTGACCATGGTATTTCAATTAGTGACAAATTTCCTTCCTTTGGGACTTCCAAAGGCATGGCACCACCACTTCAGAGCAATACAATGAATATTTATGACACATGGTCAGTTGCATCAGAACTATCCAATGAGCTACAGATAAATCCCAACCTTTTCTAAACTCTCTCAGTCTGCTTTGGAATTCAGACTTTGCCCAGATCCAGAAGGTACTTCTAACTTTTGGCACTGAATATTAGACAGCCTTTTAAAGTCTTTTAAGGTTACAGTGTGAGCACAGAATTTAGACTGGACAATCCAGAGCTGTGCCCAGAACTCAATGAGTCACCACCAGGGAAGTAATGCTAAATATTAGCATTTTCTGAGCTGTCTGGAAGGACTGCTGCTGGCATGAAGTCCATACTAATGATTTTGCACTCAGCTGACAAGAGAAAAGGTGAGGGAGCTTATTCCTGCCTGGGCACATTTTTATTCTTCCAGTAGGTGTGGAATACAGCTGCAGATTCCATTAGTTATAACAGCTGGTTTCACAGAATCCATTTGCATGCAGTGGTTAGACTGATACAACCTCCACTCTATTATGTTGTCTCAGCTGGGCTGTCCACCAAATAATCCTATTTTAAGTACTTGTTCTGTAGTGTTATCTTTGTTGGCTAATGAGCCACGGATTTGGCTTTCTCTATTGAAATTATAGTGTGCATGTTTAAAAATGGGGAGGGGAACAGGGGGCTTAATCTGGTCACAACCCAGGGAGGTGGGAAATTCTGCTAACCAGCAGCAAGTAAATTTTAAATAATGCCTAGTTGTTCGTCTGCAGTAATGTAGCATTTTTAAAATCACCAATGCTTATACATATGAGCTGGTATTCGTTAACTTTACTTTTTCAGACAGTTACAACACATCTTTAATGTGTGCATTGCTGAGTGAAGTTTGCCGAGTTAAATTTTTTGTTAAAGAAGTTTCTGAAGTTCTAAAGAAAACCTAAGAAAGCCATTGGGTACTTGACAGATATTAATATATTACACTGGTGTTTGCAAATGGTAGAATGGGCCTAACACCATGCTAAGGCCCATTTCACACATCCCAGAACTGTAGAACCATTCATATTGTTTGGTTTGTTTTCCTAAGAGATGAGTCATATTGGGGGCAGCACATTGGTGAGATTCGACCGGTTCAGACAGTTTCGGCCGAACCGGTAGTTCCCACTTCCTGCTGAGAGTGAACCAGTTCCCTGTTGCTGTGAAAGTGGTCCCGCCTGCCCCCGGGTTATACTGACCTTTATTTCTGCTTCTGAAGCCCAGCTGATCAGCGGTGGCAGATTGAATTGGCCCTCCTCAGCTGTTTTCCTTGCTCCTTTCCTTGTTTGCAATGCGGAAGTTCAATTTTATGGAAACTGCGCATGCTCAGTGAACCGGTTGTTCAAATGGTAGGATCCCACTCCTGGGGCAGCAGCTGTATTATTTATCAGCCAAGGAACATATTAAAACATACTCAACTCTAGTAAAACCTTGTAATAGAGCAGACCTGTCAAACTCGCTTGCCACACCAATACCCGGTTTAGCGAAGGGGGAAAAAAGCCATGAAATGTCATGTGAAACTGATGTGATACCGCGAGTTTGACACCCCTGTTATAGAGGAAATATCTCAGGCCAAACATGTAGTCCTTCATATTCAGGAGGGATTAATCGATTAGCATACAGAGAATCAGTCTAGAGTCAAAAATTGAACTTTTTCAGGAATTTACTACAAGCTGGATTTACAGATGTTCATTATATGGCTAACCTGCATATTGAGTTGAAGATTCTTGGATCTAATCCCTGGGTCCCCAAAATGCTAAGAAGTTCCTTGGTTTTCTTGCTAAATCCATAGAATAATCTGATATTATTTTTTCCAGATTCCTTTAATGAAAAGCTTCAGCCTCAACTATAGCAAGCATTTCCAACAATTCCTCTAGACCAGATATAGTTCCCAGAGACATTGCTTTCTAGAGTGCAGATATTTTGTGATTGACTTCTACTATGTCAATCTTTATAGCCCTCCCATAATAGGGTCTCAAAATTTTCAAATGCACCATTGGAATTTACCCCATCATTCTGGCACTGATCTTTTCCAGGGATAAGTTTGGACTCTTATGCAATTCAAGCATAACTGATTGAGGTAGAGCCAAATGTTTCATCAGAGAAACTGACTTTGGTATCTGTACATATTACTGTACTTATTTCCCCCAAAATAAGTCCTCCCCTGATAATAAGCCCAATCGGGCTTTTGAGTGCATGGAAATAAGGCCAAGCACTTATTTCAGGGTTCAAAAAAGCATAAGACAGGGTCTTATTTTTCGGGAAACACAGTAACAGAGAGATGTATTTGAACATTTTTCTGAACATTCATTTATGCAAAAATACAGAGACATATTTTTCATAGGCAATTAATTCTTACATTGTTAGACTAAGAATAAACTTTTCCAGGCTTTGGGGGGGGGGGATATGCCTCCTAATGATTGACCATAATACATTTGGAGAATATTGTGTTATTTTGTACATGTTTAATTGACTGGCCCAATCCTGATTACATGGTGTACATCAAAACTTTTTGTCCAGGTTTGGCCTGGCTATCTCAGTGATCTTGGAACTCTTAGCAGTCTCTCCCTCTCCACAACTTGAAATTATATCCAGCTCTTCAAATGCAATTTTCTCCAAGTGCACTAGGAGCAGATAATTATTATTTCTGAATATGCTCTAAATTATGTTTTCATAAATAGCCAACCCTAGCACACAGTGCAGCAAGAATACTCTTAATTTCTCCATGGCCACCCATCAAGAATACACTATTTTAGACTTCTTGTTATAGATCTTGTCAAAGAGACACTGAATTTTTAGAAGATCTGATGAAAGACTACCTCAGAACCAATAGCAGAACTGAAAATTCAAAATAGATTTTGGTATATTTTTTTTCATGGCAGTAAAAGGTAACAAACAGAAGAGGTGTGGAACATGAAAAATACATTTTAATTATAGTGTTTAGGGAGAAGCAGTGGGTGATAGGGGCATGCAGAGTGAAGCCCGATTGTCGCTGCTTATTCTCAAAGAGCGAACATGCCTACAATCATACCGAGCATGGGAAAAGACACTGCGAAAATACAGCAAAGTAAAATAAGAGTATAGCTCATTACCACTTCATAAAAAGAAACTGGAATGAAGGGATTGCATTAACTGCTGTAAGTGCTTATTATATGCTGCTATGCGTTGCTCCAAAAAGATTTCTAAAAACATTTTTATACTATGTGTAGGGTTACTGCAAGAAAAATGTGCTCAGGAAATTTGGTCATGTGCAAATGAAAGTGAGTTCATTTCTCTAATATGATTTATTACAGGGCTGTCAAACTCCTGGCCCATGGGCCAGATGCATCATGAGCTGGCCACACCCATGCCTGGTTAAGCAAAGGGAGGGAAAGTCGCAATACGTCACATGACGCCACTGTGACGGCGTGAGTTTTGACACCCCTGTTCTATTATATTAGTGGTGGTGCAGTGCTTAGAATGTAGTATTGCAGGCAAACTCTGCCCACAGTCAGCAGTTCAATCCTGACTGGCTCAAGGCTGACTCAGCCTTTCATCTTTCTGAGGTCAGTAAAATGGGGACTCAGATTGTTGGGGGCAATAAGCTGACTCTGTAAACCGCTTAGAACACTATGAAGCAATATATAAGTCTATTGCTATTGCTATCTACAGTAAACTTTTCTCACCAAGTAAATTAAATACTGTATGGGCTTTCTTACTCAGTTCTCCCTTAGTTCTCAATTGCTAGAAAAAACATTAAACATCCACTGATGTCCCTCATTTGTTATTCTTTACTCATTTTTTGTGTGGAAAAAAGGTAGTGTACCTATAGATTGCATGCATCTTATATATAGTATATATAACTAGTTTAAAAAGCCCAGGTTCATAATTATATTTACACTGATGGAACAACAGTGGCCACATACTGCAAAATTTTACTTAGCACTGACTATTCTCCTCCTTTATTGATTCTTGCCTGGCTGGGCCTCCTTATTTCAAGAAATAGGAAAAAGGAGCATAGCTGGTTGCTCAGCTCACTTATGACAAAAACTAACTTTTGCCTCAAAAGTTTTAAACTGAGTTTAAATCACAGAATGATGTTAGATAATAAAATGAGTGAAATTCTTATTGGGGTACATGCTTTATATTTCTCCCTTATAACATTTGGATAATTCATTATCTTTTACCTAGGATAGTGATGGCTAACCTTTTCCAGACCGAGTGCCCAAAGAGCATGTGAATGTGTGCACATGCACCCAACCCCCCAAAATGCAATGCTCATGTGGCCCTGTGCATGTGCCCCGCCCCCTGTGCATGTGTGCATGCCCCTGCATGTGCCCCATCCCTGCACATGCACAAGCAGCCCCCCACACGCACTCCACCCCACACACATGTGTGGCAGAGACCCAAAGACTAGCTGGCCGGCAGGAGGCACGCACGCATGCGCAGCGGAGCGGAACTGGGGCAACAGCCATCAGAGAGGGTGCTGCATGCCACCTCTGGCACACGTGTCACAGGTTCGCCATCACAGACCTAGGAGCTACGAAGTGGAACCTTCCGGAAGGTTCCATATGAAAACCTCAGACGGAAAGCCGTGGGGTTTTCTTCTCTTCCAGACAACAGTTCCATTTCTGAGAAGGAGCCATCGATGGACACTACCCCCACTTTTCTGGCTTTTGTTGACTGCTTCAAGCATGGTTTACTTTTCTTCATTGGTCCTTTCATTCTTTTCCTTGTGGCTGACTGTTCAAATGGATTACTGGCAAATGAGGTTGTAAAAATCATTAGCTGTAGTCAGCAGATGTTAGATGCTGGAAGCAGGCAGTTCTAACAACTTCTTTTCTTTAATTAAAATTGTAAATAAATCATGAGTCTTTGCAAGCAGAAGCCTACAATCTTTGAGGAAGATGAAAGATGCCTTCCAACTGCTGGTAGCCTTGATGGAACTTCTTTCCCTCTGCTTTTCTCCATTTCTTCCTCGCTTTCCCACAACAGCCCATGTGTACTGCTTCATTGTTTAAAAATCCTAAAGATCTGTACCAGAAAACATCTGTAACTCCTGCTGGTCCATAAGCAGATTTACATTTCTTGACAACAAATGTGGATTAAAAAACAAATGAACTTTCCTAGATTTTCTGGTCTCTGCTTACTTTTGTTGTAAATCCAAACCTGATGGCACCAGTGGTTCAGCTTTTTATGACCTAAAGACCACAATTGTATATAGAGAGAATGTAGGCTTTATTCCTATTGCTCTGCCTGCTTTTTCTTTAAAAGATTGCTAGAGGTCAGTCATTTCTACCCTTCTTTCCCAGATGTACGCATAAACATGTACCCATCCTATTGGACTGTTTCCTGGTAGGATGTACTGTATTTTTTTGGAGTATAAGATGCACCTTTTCCTCCGCCTAAAAGGGGGTGAAAATTTACGTGCATCTTATACACCAAATGTAGCCCCGCTCACCCACTGGCCCCCACTCTTTGGTCTCCACCTCCCAGCAATTTACCTCCTTGTAGCAAGCAGCAAGAAGAAACAGCCCATTTCAGCTTCAGCACAACCTAATTAGCACAAGTTGATTGTCTGTTGGATCGGCCTGCTGACTCTCAGCTGTTTTGCGCGGGCCTCTGCTGCTTGCTGCAAGGAGGTAAATTGCTGGGAGCAGTTTTTTTTTTCTTGTGCTAATCAAGCTATGCTGAAAACGAAAATGAAAGTAAAGCTGGCTATTTGCTGTTTGCTGCAACGAGGCAAAATTGTTGGGAGGCAGAGGCAGAGGCAGATTTCTTTTTGTTGTTTTCCTCACCAAAAAAGGTAGGTGCATCTTATAGTCCGGAGCATCTTATACGCTGAAAAATACGGTAACTAGCAATTGTTGGGATTTGCCAGTCCCTATAATGTATTTCCTGCAAATAAATCTCTTTTCTACTGTTTTCCTTTTACTCTACTCTCCCACCTTTTGTCAGGTGCAGGTAACCAGGAACCAGGATGGAGTTCTAAAGCACTGAGATTTTTATTCCACACTACCTATACACAAGAATCTGATCTACGAATGGCCAAGGCAAATTGGCATCAGATAAGAGGCAATGGACTTCAAGAGGTGCTGAACTTAGGTCTCTTTCAGCAGCATAGAGACTCCAGACTGATGATATGCTTGACCCCACCCTCGGTCTCAGCCTGGTCATTTCCTACACTCTTTAGAATATTCACTCCAGCTCGCAGCTGCTGCCTATAACTGACAAGACATCAGGTCTTGTCTGAAGTTGCATCCACCCTAAAAAAGTAACTTTATGACCAGCAATTAAACTTACAATTGTTGCAATGTCCCTGCAATCCCAGGAATGAGAGTCGGGCATTTTGCAACCAGTGGATATTTACAACTGTTACAGCATCCAGTGGTCACATGATCACCATTTATGTAATTGGCAGCTGGCTTCCAACAAGCAGAGTCAATGAAGAAGTTATATGTAAAATTTGCAAGTTGCAGCCACGTCATGTCATTCTTAAAGACTAGGTGTTGTTTGCTTAATGACTGTGGTGGAAGTGAGATTGTAAATCTATTGCTGTCACATGATGTCTTATTTAATGACTTAGTACTTAGTGATGGATTTGTTTGTCCCAAGAGTAATATACCTGTACAATAAACAGTTTTACAGCTTTAGGTTTTTATTTATTTGTTTATTATTTGGAAAATTGATATTTGCTGCCTACTCGCTCATGGTGACTCAAGGCAGTTTACAGGAAATAAAAACACAATATGAAAGAAATAAAAATAAAATCCCCTGAACTTATGTAACCTGAGTTACTAGTTATGTAAATAATGTCACTCATTATTAAATACATTATAGCTACAGGACAATTAGCACCCTACTCTTTTGCCTTGCCTTTTAATTATTCTGAATTCATAAACTGAATACTAAGAAAGTCTGCTAGTATAGTCAAATAATCAATGAAGTGATATAGTGCAACTTCTCAAGTAACCTTTTATACAAATACCATTCTTCCATAGCTTGCAAAAAAAGGTTAAAGGCATTGCATAGCACCCAAATATTGCCCTTCTGAAGTAGGTTGGTCTAGAACAGGGGTCAGCAACCTTAAACACTCAAAGGGTCACAAAGGTCCTAACCGGAAGCCCCCCATTCAATTCTGGAGCTGACCGGAAGTCTGGTTCCCACACCATAGGGTCCCCTCCTAGTATGGTGTCCTTTTTCCTCTGCCAACCAGAAGTTCAGTTCCCCCACCATAGAGTCTCCTCCTAGCATGGCGTCCTTTTTCCGCTACCTGTCCTAACCGAAAGCCCTATCAATTGTGGAGCCAATCAGTGACAAGGAGCTGCAGCAGAGGGATGAAAGAGCCACATGAGGCTCCAGAGCCATGGGTTGCTAACCCCTGGTCTAGAAATAGTCACTGATCCAAAGTCATTCCATACATTCCTATGCTAACTAGGTTTTATGTAGCAAAATGAGAAAGTAAATGGAAGAGCAAGAATATAGAACAGACAGTTGAATAATATGTTTAATTGATTCATTCTTATCTTTATTTTGCTGTAGCGTATTATTCTCCATCTGATCAGTCTGTAGAGCAGATACCATATGATGAAATGTAAACTTAAGCTGAGGTCTGTGATGTCAATACTATAAAGACATTCCTGAAAACAAATGTTAAAATACAATATCCGAAACCCAAAATGTCAATATTTGCAGTTTGCTTCAGTTTAACTTGTAAGGTAAGTGAAAGTTCCAATTTTATCAGCCATGGAAGAATTAAAGCTGACAGGAAGTTCATGAGTCTGGTCTTGTGTAACCCCAATATTATTACTAAGCTTAGACTTTTAATTAGCTTCCAGTGTATCCAAGGATTTAACATGCCAGCAACTGGCAAGTTAAATAAGAAAATTGCTTGAGCTATTTACCATTTACAAGCACGTACAAATACACGTAAGGCAGAGAATGTCAAAGGTTAAGTATAACTTGTATTATTTATCATGTGCCTCTCTTTTAATTTAAATGCAAAAAGGGAAGAATGTTTTGCTACAGTAATAAGTAATATAGCAGCCAATGGGTACTCTGCCCACTTATCTATATATAAATAATTTTACCCATATGTATGCATGTGTGCACATATGCAGGCATGCACACACATACATTTTTGGAATTATGAGATCCATTAATAAAAGTCATCTAGACTATGTTACATTTTCTTTTTCACTAGGAATCAAGGGTTTATATTATGACTTAGTTCTTATTGATGTTACTGGGATAGATGGAAGAAGACAGAAATAACAGGGGGAAAAAGTTTGCATTCAGAATCATGTAGCTTCAATATAGATCGAGTTCTATCTGAAATGAATTATACAGCTCAGATTTGTCTAAATCCTTGCTGGGGATTTTCTCCCTGCAGTTTTCTTGACAAAGTTTTTTCAGATGTGGTTTGCCCTTGCTTACTTCCTAGGACTGAGACAAAAAGCATCAAAACCAACTGGTTTTGTACTTAAGATAGGACTACAATTCATAGTCTCCTGGTTTCTAGCCTAAAATCCTTATCTGGAAATCGTTTACCTGGAAAACGGTAAAGTTTTCCCTGTCAGTCATGTCTGCTTCTGGGGCATAGTGCTTATCTCTGTTTCTTGGCCGAGAGAGGCAACATTGTCTGAAAACAATTTCTGTGGTCATGTGGCTATGCACCAAAGGCACACAGAACGCTGTTACCTTCCCACCGAAGTGATACCTATTAACCTACTCACATTTGCATCCTTTCAAAATTGGTAGGTAGACAGGAGTCTGACTGAATTTCAATTGAACCTGGCAATGAGTCTCACGGAATTTCAAAAATATTATTTTTTATTTTTGTTTACATTTTTGTTGTGAGAAAAAAAGAAAGGAAAAAAACAAAAAGGGAATTCACTAAAGATTTACAAAATGTAAGTCCTGTACAAGAATGTATAATACTGTAATATTCTTAGAAGTAATAATGAATTAGAATAGATAAAGAAAATCAATAAAGAAAATCAATAAGGTGGCAATCAATTAGCCACCTTATTTTAATAATAAATATTAACCATTAGGAACAAGTCAGAAATGGACAAAAGGCAGTTTACATAAGAATTGACAATCAAATTAACAAGAATATAAAAAGAATTGGCAAGAATTTCTAACTAATTTATTTAAGGCAGTACCTTTATGGCCAATCAAAGAGAATCTAGTTTTAAAATTAGATGTGACAGAAATCCATGTGCAAAATTCTATTCCATAAACAGTTTCTAAATTAAATTAAGCTAATGTCAGGCATATTTATACATATGAAATTATATTTTAATAGACACATTCAGAATGGTGTCACATTAACAAATGATATGGTTGTGCATCTTATTTCATCTTAATGAAACACTTCATGACACGGAAACAATATGGGTCTCATTCAGCAGTTCATCTTACAGTGTAGCTTTGTATCACTTTGGTGGCCTCCTTCAATACTGCCAATATCCAGAATCAGCTTCCAGTATGCTCAGAAATCTATTAAGATGACTAGAAGCACAGGAGAAGCAGCCACAAGCAAGGCTAAATGAAACAATGCCACATCCATCATGGCCGTGCTCTTTAGAAACGGCGTTGGCCTTCCTTTATGAGATGATTTCAAAGGCATACTTTGCTCAAGGCCTCCTTGAAGCAAAGCATCAGGCTTTTCACAGGCCTATTGGATCAAATCTTTCATGATCTTTAAATTTCTACTTTCTTAAATACCGAAAGTGTTTCATAAAACACTGAAATGTTTTATGCCACAAATTCAAGCCACAAATTCTGAAAGCGTGTTTGTTTGTTTGTTTGTTTGAAGTAGAAATAATTCCAGGTAACATTGTCCTGCTTAGGTCTTCAGTATTTGCTTTTTAATCAAATGACCTAGGTTTGTTTAAAAAAGAATAGGGTAAAAAAATAGTGACATGTTTCTGGCTAATAAACCTATACACATTTATGCCTTATAGAGGCATAAATTACAAGTGCTATGTTTTGCCCTTTGAAATATATTAAAAAGAAAGAAGTTAAGGCACCATATTGAAAAGGAAGTATGTTTTTTTTTCCTCCTGAAGGATATGCTTAGCATCCAGAGATGATCCCTTACAGACCATATTACCCAGTAAGGCTGAGCCAAGAGCACTGACTATATTTTCATTTAGGGAGGTCAGAATGACCAGATGACCTTAAATTTCTGATTGCTTTGGCCTATGACTACAAAAAATAATAGCCAATTCCCCAGCTACTTCTTAACCTTGTTCCAGACTTTTCTTTCAAGAATTTTTGAAGTGTCAAGACAGCCAGATGAAAACATCACAGAGTTTTAAAAAAAATTAATAAAAAGAAGAACTGGGAAAGCAATTTAACTATTGAACTGATGCATTTGGGAGATGGTAGACTGTCTTTCAATATTCAGCTAGGGCTGTACTGAAAAAGGTAAAGGTAACAGGACAAAAATTTCACATACAAAGTGTTTAAATATATACTCCATCATTACTAATGTGATTTTTTAGCAGTACCATTGGGCCGTTCACAGGGATGGAGCCAATGGTGAGTTTCAAATTTTTTTACTACTGGCTCTGTGGGCATGGCTTGGTGGTGTGGTTGGTGGGCGTGGCAGGGGAAAGATACTATAAAATCTCCATTCCCATCCCACTCCAGGGGAAGGATACTGCAAAATCCCCATTTCCTCCCAATCAGCTGGGACTTGGGAGGCAGAGAATAGATGGGGGCGGGACCAGTCAAAATTTTTACTATTGGTTCTCTGAACTACTCAAAATTTCCACTACCGGTTCTCCAGAACTGGTCAGAACCTGCTGAAACCCACCTCTGGGTGAAGCCATTATTTAATGGGCCTCTGTGAATCATAGTTCATCCTGGCTCTAGCTTCATCTTGAAATACAGATTCTATATAAAGAAGTGTCACATTCTGAGTATCCAGCACCAACAAACCACAAGCAACACAGTTTTTGTTTGAAGCATTTTATCCTTGAAAGCATGAAAACCTGACACTGAGTGACATACAAACAGTCAGTGCTAACGGTGGCCTCCCTTTTGCATCTTAAATCCCCTTGCACGTGCCTATCTCACCCCCTCAGTTTCCGGACGCCACAAACAGCCTGGAATCTTCAGCTGCATCTAGGCCAACACTCAGCTGCTGTGTTGCAACTGATCGGTGCTTCGCTTCCCAGCTGATCAGCTCCGACACCCAGCTGCTTATCAACATGCAGAGCAGTGTTGCAGCCTCCACCCAGTGCCCCATGCCTAGCTGCTCATTGGCTGATCCATTCGCCACCTCCCAGATGATCAGCACGGCAATTGCATCAGTCCCAATCATGCCCCTGAAGCCTCCCATGGCAACCCTGAGACGGCTCGTAAGAGGCTTGTCATTTCGAAGTTTGACAAGAAGCAGTTTGAAAAACAAGTAGTCCTCAACTGACATCCATTCATTTAGTGACCATTCAAAGTTATAATGGCACTGAAAAAGTGACTTACAACTGTTTTTCACACTTATGACCATTGCACCATTCCCATGGTCATGTGAACAAAATTCAGATGCTTGGCAACTGGCATGTATTTGTGAGAGTTGCAGTGTCCAGGGGTCGTGATCACCTTTTGTGACCTTCTGACAAGCAAAGACAATAAGGAAGCCAGATTCACTTAACAACCACCTTACTAATGACAACTACAGTGATTCACTTAACAACTGTGGTAAGAAAGGTTGTAAAATGGGGCAACATTCACTTCATAACTGTCTTGCTTAGCAATTGGGGCTCAGTTGAGATTGTAAGTCAAGGACTATCTGGAGATGAGTTCTAAAAAATCTTCCAATTCCATGATTCTGCTGAATTTGTCAAAAAGAGCAGCTTTGAGACAGAACATGGGGAATAATACAGCTGCTCAGAAAGACAATAAATGACTAGAGTGATGAAAGAAAAAGGAACAGTTCAATTCAGGAACATGATCACTGCTCTTTGGTAAAACATTTGTGAATTTAATTTAATTTATATGGCCATCATACCACATACCAGAAAATGTAAAATAAATACTATTCATAATGCAATGTATGTTGCCATTTTATGTACTGGGAATCCTGGTATAAGAACACTATCTTTTCACAACCTGGAAGAAGAAAGAAAACAAGCCAGTTCTATGGAAAAGTGACCAAAGCCTTCTGTTCCAGATCATGAGCAAATATATTGGTGATTTCCAGGCAATGCACCGACTAGAGGGACCTCTAGATGGCTCCAACACAAATGTCCATCAATTTCTCTGTTTTCACATGAGAGTAAAGGCTCCTTGAATAGCAAGTGCAGAAAGATATAGATCACCAAGCAAGGATCTGCAAGCCAATACATTCAAGTGAATTTAAAAAAAAACCTAGCAAAAACTAATTCAGGCCAGAGAGCACTTTTAACAGAAAGAAAACGTTTTAAAAATCCAGTAAGCAATCAGAGCCAAGATCACTACACATGTATAAAATAAACAGATGTATGTAATCAGCAAGCAGATCAACATAAATTAACTCCAAGGTTAACTTCAGACCAACAATCAAGTAAACAATACCCCTCTCAAGAAGCTGCCAAAGAGCCATCAGTAAACAGCCCAAGAAAGAATCTCATCCTCATCCACACAGACAAGCAAGTCATCAGACTATAAACTGACAGCAAACAGTACTCTTACTAGCCCTGATGATGTTACCTAGTTAGGGTAATGAAACGTCTGCAAGAAAACAAGCAAGCTCAGAGAGCACTAAGGACCCCTCATTTCAACCCTGAGCTACAAATATTCTTCTTTATTGAGGTGAATCCTCAATATGAATCAGTTGTGGGTTGCCCCCGGTTCGGACCGGTTCGCAAGAACCGGTAGTAAAACCAGTGGGAGGCTCCACCCACTGACTCGGACGTCATCATATGTGATCTGTGCATGCGCAGAAGCTTTGCGATGCAATACGAACCAGTAGTAAAGGTAAGTAGAACCCACCCCTGATATGAATGTATGTAGCTGAGCATTTTAGACTGAACTATATGGAAAATTGCAGCATTTCAGACGGAACTATACTTAGAAAATTGTAGCATGCAAACACTTTAGTTTTATCTCTTGAGATGTGCAGGCAGAAAAGTTGCAGAAGGCTAAAAGTAATATAGCTTATCTTAGGTTAGTAACCATCTTAGAAACCCAGGAAAAAAATGTGTTAATATGGTATAAGGAGATTTTTTTTATTCGGCACTAACACATCCAAGACAATGCACAGAGATAGTTTGTTTACACCTGTATCTGTACTAATAAAAGTGTACATCACATTCAAGATTATATTCCACAGAACATGGAGAACATGGCAAATGTTTTCATATAACTGAGACATCTGCCCCAAGAGGCATTCACTCTCCATTATAACCATACCGCCAGCCAGGTTATTGAGCCATAGAGCAGCACACTCTGTTATTAATAATGACAGTAGCAAGGATTTTTCTTAGTAATTTTAAAGGCATAACAATGCTATAAATTGAGGAGCAAGCAAAATGAAAAAGTTCTACAGTTTAAGATTATAGTTAAAAAAATATTTCTGTAATCCATGCACCTAAATTCATGTGTTTGTGTGCTTGCTTTTAAAGCATCTTTTAACAGACCTCAATACAGTGACGGGTCTTCCTTCCTGTTTTAGGATGTATCTTTGGCATAGCTTTGGAAACTGCTTTCTCTGTGTCTCTAATTTACCTCTGACAGAATACTTTTCCCACACTAATCTGCTATTTTGATTTACTGTTAGTTTTATGGTGACCGCATCTATTCTGATTACCTTAAGCATTCTATGGAATAAATACAGCAAGAGTTTCAAACTTTTTTGAAATAGATATCTATTAGATATAGATAGATATCTAGAGGGAGAGAATATTCCTGAATTAATGTTAGAACAGAAGGCGGGGCTGAACCAGCCAATAACCTCCGAGGAGATTATTACAGCAATTAAACAGTTAAAAACAGGTAAAGCTCCAGGAACAGATGGATTAACAGCTGTTTACTATAAGAATTTACAGTCTGAAATGGTAGAACCACTTAGAGTTTTATTTTGCAAAATTCAATTAGGTGGAGGAGTCCCACCCTCTTGGAGAACAGCTTTTGTTTCACTGATTCCAAAGGAAGACCAAAACTGTATTAAACCTGAACATTTTAGGCCAATATCACTTTTGAACACTGATTATAAAGTTTTTGCTAAGATATTAGCGAATAGAATAATGCCAGTTATGCAACAAACAGTTCATAGTGACCAATCAGGGTTTATAAAAGGGAGACAAATGAAATATAATGTTAGACAAGTTGTAAATTTATTGGAATATTTCGAAAAAAAACAACCAGGTTCCTGCAGCGTTTATATTCCTGGATGCAGAGAAGGCATTTGATCGATTGAATTGGCAATTTTTGTTTAAGATAATAGAAAAAAATGCATTTTGGAGAATATTTTATACAATCAATCAGAGCAATATATCAAGAACAAACAGCACAAATAATAGTTAATGGAAATTTAACAGATGTTTTTAAAATTGAGAAAGGAACAAGGCAGGGTTGTCCCTTATCTCCATTATTATTTATATTAACCTTAGAAGTTTTATTGAATAAGATACGTGACTCGGATAAAATAAAGGGAATTGTAATTAGACAGCAAGATTACAGATTAAGAGCGTTTGCAGACGACTTGGTTTTTACTTTATCTCAACCTATAGAATCGATTCCATATATGTTGGATATATTAGGTCAATATGGTAAGGTATCTGGATTTAAAGTAAATCAACATAAGACAAAGGTGATAACCAAAAATATGTCTATATCCCAAAGAGAAGACTTAGGAAGAATAACAGGGTTTGAAATAGCTAAAAAGGTTAAATATCTAGGAGTATATATTGCAGCCTCAAATACGAAATTATTTAAAAATAACTATGAAGTCCTTTGGCAAAAAGTGCTTAAAGAAATGGAAAATTGGAAAAAGTTACAATTATCCTTATTGGGAAGGATAGCAGTAATAAAAATGAACGTGCTGCCTAGGTTTTTATTTTTGTTCCAAATGATATCTGTGCTTAAGAAAGATGGAAACTTGAGGGAGTGGCAGAAAGGGGTTAATACTTTTATTTGGGATGGGAAAAAACCAAGAATAAAATTGAAAATTATACAGGATATACGGGAGAGAGGAGGTCTTAAAATGCCTAATTTAAGATTGTACTATGAAGCAGTTGTTTTATCACAAATTAGTGATTGGTTTAATTTAACTGAAGAGAGAATGTTAAATATAGAAGGTTATGATTTGTTATATGGATGGCATGCTTATTTGTTATATGAAAAAAAAGTGGATAAGGTGTTTAAAGGTCACATACTTAGAAATGCTTTTTTGAGAGTTTGGAAAAAGTATCAATATAAGTTAAACTATAAAATATGGGCAAATCCCAGACATGCAATAGAAAATATAAGTATAGAACAAAAACAGGAGATAATTACCTATAAAGAGCTCCTTTTTATGGAAAGGTGTAAATTGCAATTGAAATCTTTAAATATATATTGAAAGAAGAAGGGATAATTTATACTTGGTTTCAGTATGGTCAGCTCCAAGCCAGATGGAGGGAAGATCAAAAAATTGGTGTTATGCAAAATGAGGAAAATTTGGTAAAACAGATTAGAAATCAGGCCAAATGCTTATTAAAAGGTTGTATAACGCATTACTGAAAATAGATTCGGAAACAGAATTGGTTAAGGATTGTATGATAAAATGGGCACAAAACTTTCAGGAACCATTGATGATAGAAACTTGGGAAAAGATCTGGGTTAGAAATGTTAAATTTACACAAGCACAAAATTTAAGAGAAAATTTTTACAAAATGTTTTATAGATGGCATTTAGATCCTAAGAAATTATCATGTATGTACCCAAATTTGCAAGCTAAATGTTGGAGATGTGATTGTGAGGATGCAACTTATTATCATATATGGTGGACTTGTAAGAAAATCAAAGCATTTTGGATAAAAATTTGGTGGGTGATGCAGAATATTTTGAAAAAAGGTTGAAATTTATTCTGCAATTGTTTTTATTGGGAATAACATTGGATTGTACATCAGCAGAGACTAAATTGATCCTAAATCTAATATCGGCAGCTAGGCTGCTGGTTGCGCAATATTGAAAGAAGGACTCTTTGCCTACTATTGAAGAGTGGATACTGAAAGTAGTGAACTTAGAGGAAATGGCAAAAATTTCAGCGTATTTGAAGGACTATTCACAAGAAAGATATATATCGGAATGGAGAAGATGGATTGATTATATTCAAAATAAGTATCAGACAAGAAAATACCAAATAGCCTATGAATGAATGTTAAACTTTAGATGTATTATGTTATCCATAGCGGAGTTAAGGTTTTAAGGGGGCATTTGTTAGTTTAAGGATAGTTAGTTTAATTTAGCTTATGATTGTTAATTGAAATACCCTGTACTTTGCTCTGGGAAGTCTGGGGGGGAGGGAGGGAAGGGGGGGTGGGGGGGGAGGGGGGGGAAGGAAAAAGGGTGGGGGAGTATTGGGGGGGAATGTTTTTTGTGTAAAACTTTTCAATAAAAAAAAAGAGTTTCAAACTTTTTTAAAGTGTTATAATAATTATGGATGAATTGCAGAAAGGGAGCTTTTATTACAATGAAAATAAGCAACATTAAGAAACAGCATGTTTCTACCAATGCTGAAAGTGCTTTAACATATGTCCTGCTGTGAAACCTGTAGGAAACCAAGTACCTTTGAAAGTACCCTTTGAAACTTCATAAAGTTCCCAAATGTTAATAGCAACAAGGAAGCAGATAATTTGCCCATAGCTGTAATGGTCAGCTGATTTGGCTAGGACCGTGATGGCGAACCTATGGCATGCGTGCCACAGGTGGCACATGGAGCCATATCGATAGGCACATGAGCTCAGCTCTGGCGTACATGCGCGCACCAGCCAACTGATTTTCTGGCCTTCTGGGTCCACCAGAAGTTGGCAAACAGGCTGTTTCTGGACTCTGGAGGGCCTCCGGGGGAGGGTGGGGAAGGTGGCTTTTGCCCTCCTCTGGCTCCTAGAGAAGTTCTGGAGCCTGGGGAGAGCAAAAAACGGGCCTACTGGGCCCACTGTGCCATTGCGTGCCAAAAGCAGGGGGAGCGTGGGCGGGGGGTCGCACGCATGCATGAGGGCGCATATAATTATGGCTGTGGGCACGTGCATGACTCCCCTGCCCGTGCTCCCCCCACTCTTGGCACATGATGGCAAAAGGGTTAGCCATCACTGGGCTAGGATGTCTGGAAATTCCAGATGTTGCAATGCCAGGAGATTAAAGTATTCAGTTGAGAATTCTAATTTACAAGGTAAACTGTCCTTCAAACAAAGCTTCACTTCATGATTTCATAGATATGTTGATGCAGGGGGGGGGGTTTTGGCAACAGTACAGGAGTGATTTGTCATTGCTTTCTGACTTTCTAGCTATCCTACAGCAGGAATATTCCAAGGCTAATCTGATGCTGTTTAGCTTCCTATTTCAGACAAGTCTTGCAAGATGCTGCCACCTGTTGAGGCGACCTCCAAAACAGAACTTAAGTGCAATGCTTTAAAGAAGGATTATAATAGTTGCTTCTAGTTTTTGAGAAACTTTTCCATCTGTGATCTCCCAGCAACTGGACAAAATAATTATTTTCTTTCCTTTATTAGAGTGCTGCTCATTGTAGATACACACAACTTTTCTCCCTATAGGCATCTCAGACCCAATTTTTTAAAAATCAACCAATTCTGTGACTTTATTCTATTTTCAGTAATTATTGTAAGAACATGACAGAGTGAAGAATGAAGATGTTACACAAAAAAGCAAGTCATCAGTGAAGGCTACAAAGATTAATTATCTTCTGGACTTGAATTAGCCTTGCTGTATAAATGGAATCAGCAAGGGTCTCTTAGGACCAAAAGCAATAATATGTCATTAAATCAGTACCTATCTTAGTGTTTGGAATCTTGGATCTGTGCCTTCATCTGATTCCTTTGATTTAAAAAAAAAGTCCAATTAATAACTTTCTTATTGTTAAAACATTTCTCAATTGAGTTCCCACAGCATGTACTAAAATATGAGTTTGCCTGTCCTCTATTTCAGCAGTCACCAACTAGTGGTCCATGGACCACTGGTGGTCCATGAGAAAATTTTGGTAGTCCGCAGAAAAATTATTTGCATTTTTTATATTGCACTAAATCAGGGGTCCTCAAACTATGGCCCCTGGGACAGATACATGCAATGAATGTTTGTGTTGCTGCACAGAGTCTCCCCCTTCAGGGTCTTCTTGTGTGGGTCGGAGAGGGACAGAAATTCTGACTTGGGGTCTGCTTCAGCCTCCTGGTGCAGGACTTTGATCGATGGCTGGAGGGAAGTGCCACTGGTGGTGAAGAGCTGGAAGGCCTTGTTCCAGTGTGACTGCATCATGGCTTGGAACTGGCTACCATCTCAGCCTGCTGAGCCTCCATGTGCCTGTACCTGGCCTTGCACTCCCGCAGGTCTTCCCTGTGCTTGGAAAGCCTATGCTCGTAGTCCTCGGTGTGGTGCTTCTACCGAGCCTCCTTCTCCATCAGATCTAATTTGAACTGAGTTGTTTTGCCAACTCTTTCTTGTGGTGGCTGCTTAGCTCCAACCACAGCTTCCTGTTGGGGCCCTAAGGAGCCCTGACAGGAAGGCGAAGAGTGACTGGGAGGGGAGGGGTGAGTTGAGGCTGGTGAGACATCCCTCGACGTGAGTGACATCGAGTTGGCCATGCTCACCCAGTCACATGACCACCTAGCCACACCCACCCAGCCGGTCATTAGGCAGATCATATTATGAATTTAGTGGTCCCTGAGGTCCAAAAGTTTGATGACCCCTTCTCTATTTCAAGGCTCCCTGGCATCTGCTTTAGAAGAATACATATTATGAAGCTTTATGGCAGAGGCAGCATGGAGAGTTTCATGCATTTAGATTTAATAATGAGGGAAATTTTAGCTAATTTTTCAGTAAGGAATGGGACACCCCTCTGCTTCCTAAATATCTATTTTATTTTCTGGATTATAATCAAGCTTTTTCTGAGGAGAGCAATTAAGAGTTTACATAATGGAATAAAGAACAGTGTTTTCACCTGGATCTTCTCATGAGAGAGAAAGTGAATTAGTAGAGCAAAAAAATAATAAAATGTAGTGATTGTTTTATAGGGATAATGGCCAAATAGCTATTCCTGTTATTTCAGAGAATGAATTGGTTTAGGGAATGCATCACAAAATATAAAGAGCTTCTGCCAAAGTGCTAGTTTAATACTTTCTTTGGCTGGGCAATTTGACAGCCAAGAACCCCTACTTCATCTTGGCTCGCTGAATGAAATTGGATTAATTCTTCCAGCTTGAAGATGAAAGATGACCAAACAGTGCTTTTATTGAGTATAGAAGAATTAAGACAAACAGCGAGACCAACGTGGGCTACAAATGAACTCCTTACCATCTTTTTGTCTTCTTAAATGTGATTTAGAATTTAGAGCATCTATAAAGCAACAAAGAACAAAGAGCCTGAATTACCTTATTTACACAGAAGCAAATTAAAGGTAGAGCATATATATTATATTATATTCATACATACCGGTATATGAATGATGAGAAATACAAATGCATAATTCTCACAGAAGGGAACAGATATGCAGTGCAGAAATACATACAATTGTTCCTCAGTACTACAACAGGCTCCTTCACCTTCTCTCAGAAATTCAACAGGGTGGATCTGAACTAAATTTCAATGAAATTAAAGTTTCAATATTTTAGTCCCCGAAGATCAAGAGGAAGAACCAATCTCTTTTCTATGCCGATTTCAGTTTGACCTAAGCGTAGTACATAAAATTATCCGTCACAATGTCCTTCCTGTCAATGACTACTTCAGCTTCAACCACAACAATACAAGAGCAAATAATAGATACAAACTCAAGGTAAACCGCTCCAAACTCAATTGCAGAAAATATGACTTCAGTAACAGAGTGGTCAATGCCTGGAATGCAATATCTGACTCTGTAGTTTCTTCCCCAAACCCCCAAAACTTTAAACTTAAAACTGTTTACTGTTGACCTCACCTCATTCCTAAGAGGTCTGTAAGGGGCATGCATAAGTGCACCAGCGTGCCTACCGCCCCTGTCCTAATATTCCTTTTTACTTACTCTTTTCATGTATTCAAATTATGTTTATACTTTTACCTGTTATCTTATATATGATTGACAAATAAACTTATGATATGATTATGATATGATATCTCTAATTTATTTGTCCATAGTTGGGGCTGAAGAGGAAAGGTATGTACTGTAAATAATCTGGGATCTGGGAAATTCAAAGATGTACTTTCTTTGCTAAGATTTTTTTTTTTTAAGTATGCTGATCAGGAGGGATCTCATTACTTTTGTGGAACATAATGAGTCTAAATCCAAAAGTGATTTTCCATTTCTCAGGTTGATTTACAACTATATTATCATGAATGAAGGCGAATATATTCTTCAGGATCCAATCTGGGTCGATCACCGGGACCAAAGGTTTTGTCTTCTGGACTCATGCTGGAGCCCATCTTTAGGGAACTTCTCTCTAGTCCTCTATATATTATCATATATAACCATTCATTTGGGGTGCAATATGTGGAGATATTACTGCTCATCTTCAAACAATGTGCAAGCATTGCAATTGCCCTGTGTAACTCACAACCAGAACAGAAAGATTGGATCATTTGACAAAATAACTGTTAATGTCTGCGAACAATCTTATGACAATATATATACAATATACATATATTGTATGTATTGGATACTCAGTTGGATGTATTGGATACTAAATACTGTAGCAGCAACAGGAGTTTTGATTTTTCAACAAAAAATTATTAAAGAGCATATATTGGTTTTTTGGTGTGTGTGTTTTTACACATTTAGATAGAAGTAAATTAATAGGATTTTTACATTAAACATTTACATTCTTAGTGCATTCATTCTGATTTGAATAAAAATCACTTTACTGTATCTACTATGGTCACTATAATTGGTAACTATATCACTGATTTATTCCTTTAAAAAAAAGCAGCAGGCATAATGCTGGGTTACTTCAGCTTTGAAATATGCTTCTTTGATGGATGGTTGATTGATTGTTGAATATATGTGCAAACACAAGAGGTCATATTGAATGATGTGTGAACAACTTCATCTTTGGCATTTATCATTTACCAACCCACTGCTGGTGCCACACATGTATTAGATTTTCTCAAGAATGAATTTTCTGCTGCAACCTTTCTCTATTGGTTCAAATAAAGAAAAGTCCCTATTGCAACTATTCTGTGTTGGTTCAGACTTTAAGCACCATTTACTAAAGTCATCAGTTTACAAGTTAGTAAGCGTTGACATCCCCATTTCATCTGGCAGTTGATCAATTTCTCTGAAATCTTTGCTGTTAGAGAAAAATCTTGGATCCCTTTGGAAAAGATAGTTTATCTACTTTCAGATTCTGAAATTCTGTTACAAATCTATCTTCAGTTCTTTCTAATAGAAAGTCCTGAAGTTTATTACAGATGCATTTTCAGCACCTTTATTTCCCTTCCCAACAAATCCCAATACATTTCTACCTTAAGAATATAATAATAAGTGAGAATTCTTAAGATACCAAAACATCCCCTTTGAACAGATACTGTGTCCATACAGTGGAGGAATAATTGAAACAATTGGACATGTTATTAAGTACCGTGTTTCCCCGAAAATAAGACAGGGTCTTATTTTCGGGGAAACACGGTACTTAATAGCATGTTCAATAACATGTTCAATAACATGTTCAAGAAAATAAGACAGGGTCTTATTTTCTTTGGAACCCTGAATTAAGGACTTGGCCTTATTATCGGGGGTCTTATTATTTCAGGGGTTCAGGAGGCCCTGGGCAGCCTGCGCACTCACAGCTAGAAGTCCGGCAGAGAGAGGCTCCCTTTGTGTACCACCATCAAGCCCCTCCCCTCCCATGAGGTGTGTGTGTAGAACGCGAGTGGTCCAAAGGCACCAAGCTGCATGGGTGCCTGCCCCCATCCCCTGCTCGCGTGCCTCCCAGGCCTCATCACGTCAATGTGGGCAAAGCTGGTGAGCTCCAGGTCCTTGATGAACTTGTAGCCAATGCCGCCGGTGCCCATCACCAGCACCTGCATGGAAGCCACAGCTTGGGCCAGCTCTCCCTGCAGGGTCCAGCTCCAGCCATCACCATAGAGTGGGAAGCACACTCCTAGAGCAGCTGCTGGCTGGGATTTGGAAGCCGCAGAGGCATGCAGCCAAAAGCAGAAGCAGCAGAAGGCTTTTTTTCTCTCCCCCAAACTGCCTCTGCAGCTTCCAAACCCCAGCCAGGACAGCAGCCGCTCTGGGAGTGTGCTTCCCACTCTATGGTGATGGTCACTGGAGGCCTCCCCTTCCCCCCTGCTCCTCTCTGCTCCAATTTCCCTGTGTTCCTCCCCTCAAGCACTGACTGACTGGAGCACCCACCAGTGAGCCCAGGAAGCTCCTCCACCTCGGGAGTCACCAGACTGGACAGTGATCAGGCCAGACTCTTTCTGGGGAAGGGAACCTCGTGGGATCCTTACCTACCTTCCCTTCCTCCCGCAAAGAGTAAGAGTTTACTCTTTCCAGGCACCCAGCAGTGAGATGCCAAGCAGCCATGCCAAAGGCAGCCCTGACAGACACAGCTCAGCCAGCCCAGCCACGGCCAACGCACCTCGCCCATGGCTGAGCTTGGCCGCAGGGGGCTGCCAGGCCTCAGTAGGCAGCAGCAGCCATGGCAGCAAAACCTGAAGTGCCTCAGCCATCCCCATGAGACCTGCGCCCAGTGTGGAACACGCCAGGCCTGCCATTGTAGTCCTCCGCGACTGCCCACCATGCATGGAGGCCTCTCTGCCACCGGTAGCCACCCTGCCAAGGAAGCCCCGTGGCAACGATGCTTGCACTGGGGCTGCTGTGGCAGGTGCTAGATAGCACAGGCTGTGCTGACGCAGCTCCTGGGCATGGGGTCAAGAGCGGGCGGGCCGCCATCATGGCGCAGGAGTAGGAGCAGGCGCTTGAGGTCTACAGTCAGTGCAGCGGATGGTGAAAGGGGCGGTGGGTGCAGGAGTTCTCAGGGATGTGGCTGCCTTGGGAGGGTTGGGGGGGTGAGCGACCTGTGTGTGCATGTGTGTGTGAGTGAGAGAGGGAGGGGTTATTTTCAGGGGAAGGCTTGGCCTTATTTTCGGGACATGTCCTATTCTGGGGAAAACACGGTATTGTCCTTTTGATGCAGGTGCTCACCAGGAATTGTTATTTCCATTCTTTTCTAAACATCTTGGTCGTTTTGGTTTGTTTTTAACCTAAATTTATTATCAGAGCAATCTGTTTTTATTTCCTTTTCCACAGGCAAGTACTGTTGTAAAGTTTGTACAGTATGCCATCGTATTTATCTTTTAGTACTCAAGGGAGAAAAGGGCTTCGGCATTCTTCAAATCACCTGAGGGCAGGATAAGAAGTGGAAGCTCATTAAAGAGAGATCTAACCTGGAATTAAGGAGAAATTTCCTGACATTGAGAACAATTTATCAGTGGAACAGCTTGACTCCTGAAGTTGTGGGTGCTTCATCATTGGAGGTTTTCAAGAAGAGATTGAACAACCATTTGTCCAGAATAGTATAAAGTCTCCTGCGTGAGCAGAGATTCGACTAGAAGACTTCCAAAGTCCTTTTCAAGCTCATAATTATATTATTATATTTTTAAAGATATTTTTAGAACAATTATATTTTCCTTTTTAATCCTAATTAATTATGCTTTTTTAATCTGCTGATCTATATCTATACCAAGCCTGGCTAGGTGGCTCAGTGGCTAAGATGCTGAGCCTGTTGATCAGAAAGGTCGGCAGTTCAGCGGTTCGAACCCCTAGTATAGGTCTCCTGCGTGAGCAGGGGGTTGGATTAGATGACCTCCAAGGTCCTTTCCAACTCTGTTACTGTTTTTTAAAAAAGCATAAGATTGATTGAGTCATATTTCCTAATGATTATTTTCTTTTTTTTTATTGAAAAAGTTTTACACATACAAATTTTCCCCCTTTTTTCCCCCACCCTTCCCCAACATTATAAAAATACAGATACATAAAATATAATTCCCTCCCAATCCCACCCTAACCCTCCCCACCACCCTTTTCCCTCCCATCCCCCTTGACTTCCACTATATGCAATGCTAATAATTCCAAACAATATATATGTTATTCATCCCTTCCATATCTTTTTCTCTATTTACTAGCTTATCGATCGATCCCCCTCAGCTGTAAGCTACATAATATTTTCTAGTCTGATATTTATTCTGTATATAATCAATCCACTTTTTCCATTCCTGTATATAATTCTCAAGCATCTGATCTTTTAAAAAAGCTGAAATCTTCGCCATTTCTGCAAATCCAGCCATCTTCTGAGTCCATTGATTCACAGTCGGTAAGGCATCACTCTTCCAATATTGAGCAATCAACAACCTAGCTGCTGTCACCATATACAAAATCAATTTTGTTTCTCCCAGTGTGAAATCCTTAACTATACCTAGTAAAAATAATTGCGGAGAAAATAGTATTTTTTTCTTCAAAACAGTTTGCATAACCCACCAAATTTTTATCCAAAAAGCCTTCACTTTCTTACAAGTCCACCAAATATGATAATATGTAGCATCTAAACACTCACATCTCCAGCATTTTGGTTGAATGTTAGGATACACGCAAGACAATTTCTTGGGATCTAAGTGCCATCTATAAAACATTTTATAAAAATTTTCTTGCAGATTCTGTGACTGTGTAAATTTAACATTCTGAACCCATATTTTTTCCGATTATTTTCTTGATTGCAAAGAAACTATACTTGATAATCAAGAAACAATTATTTCATGATCTTTGCTCTGGATATAAAGCCTGTTTCTGAAATCCTTTAACGGATAGTTGTTCTTGCATAGAAATGTGTGGAGGCAGGTAGAGTCAACATTTTGGAGTACAAAATAAGTTTTTCCTTATTTCCCCCCCAGAGGTCTTCCTTTCAGTTTCTCAGTGGGAGAAAAGCGGGAATGAAAAAAGACCTCCTTTGGAATAAATATTTTTAAGATCCAGTTTTATGTACCATGAAGATTTTTATTTTCATCATAAATCAATATTTATAACACTTATGTGCATGTCATAGACATATACTATACACTTGAAAACAAGATGCAGTTTTGACTGAGAGGAAGCTGTCGTATTTAAGAAAGGAGTCTATTGGGACTTTATTGATTGAAAATCTCTGTTTATCTTCTGAAGAGGTTTTCTTTAGTCTAGAGTGGTATGTCAGAAGGAAATATTCTGAAACTGCAGTCATCTGATGTAGCCCTTTGCTTCTGGTTGATCTTTTATCTTTCCCCACATGTTCTTCAAACAGAAAAGTAGCATGGCAAAACCATTAAAGCTACCAATGTGATTCAATATAAGTTTATAGCAACTGTGATAGCCAGGGAAATAATGATTTTGAGACCAGTCCCAAGTGAAAAACAGAGGTTTTTCCATATATATTTTAACAATCCATGAATAAAGGGAAGATTTTCAGTATCAGTCGTGAAACTATGGTACTACAATGCAAACTACTAATGTAATACAATTGGTTCTGATATACATTAAGACAAATTTATTGGATATCTGAGGATGTGAAAATTATATACTTAGCCATGAACCTGTATATTGAAGACTTCCTTAGCTGGGATTATATTTAATAAAAATATATTTAGACTAGTTTGCATGGCTAATTTAAAATAAAAACTCACACGATTGGAAAACATTTCAGTGGTAAAAGCATTGCACTTTATGGGTTAAATTCATTGATGCCTTTCAAGATGAAGAACATAGCTTCTACTCGTTTTGCAACTTCAGACACAACATCACATGAAAATCCTGAGACTAGTCCAACAAAGTTAATCTGCCTAAAAAAGAATTGAATCAATCTTTTGTGCATGCAGACGAATGAGAGCTATTACTCTATCTTCAATAACACTTCAATAATTCTTAGGCATGCCTTTAAAAGACAGTGCTAGCTGCAGTTATTACAGTTTCTAGATTTAGACTCATTTTTAGAATCTGAAGTTTCAGGAAATAAATTCATGAGTCTCATCTTTAGAATCTGATGTTTCAGGAAATAAATTCAAGTGAAATTGGTGAACACAATATATTCATATTAGTTGGCATCAGATTAGCAACTCTTTCTTTTCAGCATTTGCAAGACTAGGTTGGTAAACTGGGAAAACTGTCTGGGTTTGGATTCCTACTGCATAGCCAGTGAGTGAGTTTAGTTTAACCCTATTAAAGATTGGGTTTCTTAGAGGCTAAATGCCCCCCCCCCCCCAGCTCTCTTGGCCAAGGGTTGGGTTAGGTTTTTGGAAGTCCAATAATACCATAAAGAACAAGACCAGTCTGAAGAAAAAAAACATATCTAGATGTGTGCATTCTAATTTGACCCATAATGTCTACTGACACTCCTGTGGACCGTAGCAATAACCAGACAACAATTATGATTCCACTCCTATAACAGTATATCAATTGCAGATAGTTTTGCTCCCAGGGCAAAGTTCAAGGCTTTCAGACCATAAATAAATCTGTATGTCATAAAGGTGAACCGGCAGATCGTAATTGGCTACAGAGACAGACTATTAACTTTATAATGAATGCGTATGAGTTTCAGGGAATCTAAAAAAAAAAAAAATCATAGAAACTTGAGGGGAAAATGTGTTTGGCAAGAAATCAGACTTTAATAAGCGGCAGAAGAGATTAATTAAGGTTTTCAGAGAAGCTGTAGAGTTGAAAAAAATATAGGCCAACAAAGAAGAAGTTAAAACCAACAGGAGAGCAATAAATAAAATAATTATCTGTTTCACCTTCATCCAGAAAGGAATGACCTCTATATAATTGAGGTGAGAAAATCAAGACAAAATAGCTCACGCTAATACATGTGTATGTAGAGTCACTGAAAGTGAGTGGGCGGACATATAAATAAATAAATAAGTAAATAAATAAATAAATAAATAAATAAATAAATAAATAAATAAATAAATAAATAAAGTATTTACTGTCATTACTTGTGCTTGGAGGGGAGAGAGAGTCAGCCAATAATGCATTTTAAAGGCTTGTCAATGCCTTGCCATAAAGAAAATAGAAAAAGGGGGCATGGGGTGGGGATGGAGGAAAATCGGGGCTCTATTGTGCTGCTTAAAATGCTATGGGAATCTTGTCCAAAGTTTTCATTGTGCTGTAACCTGTCATTTAAAGATCAGCGTATCAGTGTGCTGATACAAACCAGCTACTATCTAATGTCAGCATTTCTCAATGAAGAAGAAGAAAAAAAGAGGGAGGAGGGGAGGATAAAAATGCATAATGAAAAATTTGTAATGCTTCCTACAGAGTCCTGGAGGATGGGGGTGGGGGTAGATATTGTGTTAACAGAAACTGAATTGTACATTTGCAGTTAGTAACCACAGTTAGTATGCGGCTCTATCCAACATGACCGCACGTATCACTGCCCTGTATCCATTCACAATTCCTTAATCCAGTTTGTAATGAAAAAGTAGTAAATGGAAATTCATGAAAAAGTGAGGAGTGGAAACATGAGTAGAATAAGAAGCATGTCTGTGCCAGAGGAAAGAAAGTACTTAGATAGCAGTTCAGCAGGAGTATCAGACTGTAATTTCTTAGAAGTGTGATCAAGATCAAATATTTCCTCTCCCCTAAATAATTTGTGATTAATTGATCCTACTCCATATCTTAATCTGCTCATGCTTGCAAGAATGTTATACGTGAGCTATTTTTTAAATGTCTGCTGCTAAAATTAAAGAAGACAATCATCTCAATGAAGGTACCTGTTACAGTATTATGAATTATGTCACTATGGATTTGCCCATTTATGAAATTCCAATTCATTGCTTCCAAAAGGAGCTGAAGGAAATGATCATATGCAGGATGACCAAGACTGATCATTAATGGCAACTCTCCAATCAGAAGCAAGCTGCCCATAATTGACCTACTACTAATCATGACAGCCTATTTCAACTATTCCATAATTTATGATTCATATGGAAGAAGTTCATCAAGCCTCTGTGTAGGATCTGATTAAATTAGATTGTGCATCTGCTTATGAGCAAAAACATTTTAATAAACCTGTGTGAAAAGTTTGAATTTCCTTCAGTGATGTTCTTAGCATTACTAAGATAACGTGATTTGCCTTCCACAGGTAGACCTCAACCTACAAGCTGTCTCCCTGATTCACTGGAGTATAAGAAGAGGAACAGCACAGACTTAAAATATTCTGTTCCGAGTAATTCATTAATTACTTATGCACCATCAGTTTGATGTCAAACTGATGTCTTAGTGATCACATAGATTTTGTCCATGATGATCTACTCCTAACCAGGTCATTTGAACCTGGTCATTTGTACTTTTGAGTGAGAATTTTGGGTTGATTTGTTAATGATCCATTTGTTGTCTTGACTATCCATGGTATTCTCCAAAGCCAAAGCAAAAACGTGTCAATACTCTTCCTAGTTTGCTTCTTTAAAGTCCAATTTTCACTTTACATAGAGTGTCAGAGGAAATACCATTGCTTGCACTATTCTGAACTTTGTACGTATAGACACATCATGGCTTCTGAATATCTTTTCCAATACTTTCATAGATGCTTTCCTAAGTGCTGGTCTAGAGTGTATTTCTTGACTCCTTGTTCCTTTACTGTTGGTAATTGATCCTAAAAGGCAGAATTATCCACCACTTCAATATCTTAAGTATCGATCCTAAGCCTGGCTGCTATACCTGTTATCATTAATTTGGTTTTTATATTTAATTTTAGCCCTGTTTCCACTATTTTCCTTCATTTTTATTACTAGGGCTAGCAGATCCTCTGGATTTTTGGCTATCAGCATAGTGTCATTAGCATGAGGCAAGTAATTGATGAGTCTTCCAATTTTAAAACCATATTAATTTTCTTCCAAACCAGCTTTCCTTAATGCATATTCAGCATATGCAGTAGATCAAATTAATATGGAGCTAGTATAGTCTAGTATCATTTCTTTGTCAATCAGGATCCAGTCTGTTTCACCATATTCTGTCTGGATTGTGACTTCCTGACATACATATACATTTCACATAAGGACAACAAAATGTTATGGGATTCCCATCTTTCTAATTCACAGCTTGACACGAGGAACACAACTGAAAGACTTTACAGCTTGACATGCTTGACATGAGGAACACAACTGAAAGACTTTAGTAAACACACACTTCTTTTTGATAGTCTTTGATTGCCTCAATTATGAAGCATGCATAAGCAATAATGTCTCAAATTCCCCACCTTTATCTAAGAGATTATTTATCACATCTAAACCCAGATGAGCATCTGGCATGTCTTTTTTCTAAGCATCATCCGAATCTTGTTGGATGATCCTAAGCATTATTTGGCTAGCATGTGAAATTAAGGATATTGTATGATAGTTTGCACCTTGTTAAGTGTATGTAGATTGACCTCATCCAATATTTTGGTCAGTGTGTCATTCTCCAGATTTGCTGCCTTAACCTGGTTAGAATTTCTCCTGATTCTTTTTTTTCCCCCTGCTTGCCATTTCTATGGCTATCCCATCAGTTTTGGTAGCTTTCTGACTTAGTTATGACTGGAGTGCTGATCTAACTACATCTTTATAGGACCCTGGTTGGTTCTCCAGCTTCCTGTTTTACTGCCTTGGAGTGAGTACAATCCAAATTCATCAGATTAGCTCTCCAGATACCCTGCTGTGTTTCAAATGCTAATTTATTGCTGAAGACAAGCATGATTAAAGTTGTGGCAAGAGTATGTCTTGCTTCGACAAGCCTTTGGCTAAAGCTTAACTTTTACTCTTTAGGTTTAACACCATTAATTCTCTAGGATGACTATTAATCTATCTGGATTAAGGCTGTTAGATCTAAACTTCTAAGTCTGGGCTTCTCCTCATCCTTAAAATACAATGTGATCAGGTGAAACAAACTTTGAAACAGAAGAAAAAGGGGAAATAAGCTTCAGGAAGATTTAAGGAAACCTTCATAAATCAGCAAATATTTGATGCATAGTTCTAACTGTGGCTCATAGTTAGAAACACCTAGCCCTATGAAAGCTTTCTCCTTTGCTCTCCTTTGCTCTTCTGTGAAATACTTTTTAAAAAATAAAATAAAATAAAATCCCTTCTCACCCCTATGGGTAGTATGTGGAGAGCATCCTCAATCTTGGATGCTCTCCAGAGGCCTGATAATTTGAGGGTTCTGCACAGAATCTTAGTTGTTCCTAGTACTGCACTTTTCTTAAGAGACAGTTCTGACATTATTCCTGGTTCATTTGAACCACCCTCTCAGCTTCAGAGTCCCAGTCCCAATTGCTCCTACCACCCCTGACTGGAAACATTTTGGCCTTTACTTCCCACATCCTCTCTAGTTTCCTCCTTCAAGTTCTGGTACTTCTCCTGCTTCTCATATGCCTTCTTCCTGATGTTGCTATCACTTGTTACAACTATTGCCACCACTGTTTTCTGGTCCTTGTCTATTACCTCAGTGTTTAGTTGTTTGGCTAGTGTCTGTCAGTCCATCTTGTTAAGGATATTGATGTTGTTTTACCAACCAGCAGAGTAACTGCAC
>WNWU01000109.1:1405433-1425549 GCA_012654045.1 Ptyas mucosa | reverse complement strand
GGGGGGGGGGCAGGGATTTTTGCTACCAGTTCTCCGAACCACCCGCCTCTATCGCTACTGGATCGGGTGATCCGGTCCGAACTGGGAGCATTTCACCCCTGATATAAACAATATATAACTTCCACATGACTGAACCCTGTTCTTGAGTCTCTTCTGTAAAGAAATTGTCTAGTCTATCCTCTGGAAGAAGAATTCATACATATTAGGTTGGTGCAATACTTTGGATTTGATCCCCAGAAGGTACTTTGTACTGCTGTAATACATAGGAGCATAAACATCCCTCTCTGTTACACCTTAAAGTAGCCATATTGTTTTCTGGGATCTTTCTGTGGCTATTTTAAGGAGCAAGTAAGGAGAAGTGTTACATCCATGCTCCAAACAGCTTTCAGATATCAAATCTGAAGTGTTGTATAGCCTTAATGTACAAATGCCTGCCCCCGCCACCCCCCACTGGGACAAGTAACGGGACTTCACCCTGTTACGCGGCACTAGGGATTCAAACTGCTGAACTGCCGACCTTCTGATCGACAAGCTCAGTGTCCTACCCACTGAGACACCACATCTCTTAATCTGATTTTAGATATACAATATATTCAGAAATGATTACAATGACCTATCTAAATCATATGAGCAAGATTCAGAGTTGTACCATCTAACTGCTGTGCTTTTATGCTAGTTATGACACTCTTTCCTGACATCTGTCTACAAATGGAGCTTATCTTTATAGAAGTGCAGATTAAAAGTTTTAGCTTTTACATCATCTGCAAAAATGTTAGGAGAATGGATAATGAGTTGCCCATCATGTTGGGGCAGGTTTTTTATTATTGCCTCCCTCTCTTTTAAGTTAATAACTTTAATATCAATATGACAGTGTGCTTAATGTAATGAATACTTTCTCAGACAAGACTTTTTCCCCCCAGTCCTATCTACAGATGCCAGAGACCTGATTGGGAACTATTCATTCATAGTTTATATTCTGTCTCTGTGTTCTGACCCATCCCACAATTTTGATAACATTATTTCCTTGAATTATGATTACATAAGGTGAATATATGGATGTACCTGGTCCCTATCTGCTGTATTTGTGTTTTAAAATGGATTTAGAATACAAATTCAATAGCTGGGATATTCAGAAGAATATTTCCTTGCTTTAAAATGCCTGTTAATGCAAAATGTGACAAGCCTGGGTATATGTGAGGGCCACAGAATATGTGCACAACTGTTTTATGTTCATCATAGCGTCAGCTTTGGAAGCCATATTAGGCCGGAAGCTTCAATGCTGCCACCTCCTTATATGTGGGAAAGTAGGAGGGGGGATTTAGGAGAGGGGGTTAGTAGACATTCTCAGGGCCCCCAAGCCCGGCGCAACCAAAGAAACTCCACTCCGTTCAGCTCTTTCCGAAATGGGTTTATTGGGCGCTGGCAGCAGGCATGCGCTGCGAACGTCTAGGACGCTGCGAACTTAGCGTTACAAGCCCTGGGTTTCTAGCGATTCAAATATCCCGCGCTGAGCACGCCAGGCATAAAACCACGCCCCTCCAATTAGCAGTTCCAATTAGCAGTTCTGGACGCGCTCCCCAGCTGCTAGTCGACGCCTCCTCCATGGAGTTCAGCGGCAGGAACGTAGCCTGTCAGAAGGTACAAACCCTAATCCCGCCACAACCGCCATTCCCCCACCCCGCAAACGGCCGCCTAAACACCCGTACTACCACCCCCCTCTGTCGTGCTTGAAGTGTTTGTTCCTCTTCACCCCACTCATGCGTCAGCGATGTCGAGCAGTTAGCAGGGCTCGACAGGCGGCTCCCCTTCACCACATCTCCTTCTGTAACAGAAAGGTTAAGGTTTAATATCAGACCTAGGTTTATGGGGATGTATCTTATGAAATTGTCTGACCAACCTCCTTGCGTTGACATCAGACGCGGATACCCATGATGCCTCCTCGTAGGGATACCCTTTCCATCATACAAGATACTGAAGCTTCCCATATTTTAGCTTAGCATCGAGAATCTCCTCTATTTCATAATGCCCTTCTATTACAGGCCCTGGGCGTTCTGGGGTATCTCGTGATTTTGGGACTAGCTTGAGAAGGCTACAATGGAATACGGGGTGGATTTTCTCCAGCAAAGGTGGTAATTTGAGATCAACCGTGACAGGATTTATCACTTTTATTACGGGAAATGGGCCTAAAAACTTTGGTCCCAGCTTACGGTTGGGTACTCGTAACTTAATATATTTAGTTAACAAATACACCATGTCTCCTATTTGTAAAGGTCGAACTGGGTCTCGTTTTTTATCTGCTTGGGTTTTATAGTCAAGGGCTGCTTTATCCAGTGCATCCCGTACCTGCGGCCATAAAGTCTGGAGTTTTCCAGCCCATTCCTGGGGCATAGTTGAAGTATCTGTTGTGTATTCTAGCTCCGGTATAGCTACAAACTCTCGCCCCATCACTACTTTAAATGGCGTCAGCCCCGTACTGCTATGCACAGTATTATTGTATGCTACTTCAGCGAAGGGTAAGAGGGAAGTCCAGTCAGTTTGTTGATATGAGATATAACAGCGGAGATAATGTTCGATCATAGCATTTGCCCGCTCGGTCACCCCATTAGTACTGGGGTGGAATGCAGAGCTAAGCCCCTGAGTAGATTCAATGTCCCGTAGGAAATTCCGCCAGAAACGAGCCGTAAACTGGACCCCCCTGTCTGAGATGATTCTTCTGGGCACCCCATGTAACCTGTAAATGTGCTGGATGAATAATCTGGATAGTTTCCGAGCTGATGGTAACCCAGTGCAAGGAATGAAATGGGCCTGTTTAGAAAACAGGTCTATAACAGTCCATATGACTGTATTCCCATTACTTTCCAGCAGATCTACCACAAAGTCCATTGCTATCTCCTCCCAAGGCTGGTTGGGAGTAGCCACTGATTGTAAAAGGCCTAAAGGTCTTCCAGTGCGGGGTTTGGTTCTTGCACAGGTAGTACAGCTTCGCACATATTCCTCTATATCACTCCTCATATGGGGCCACCAAAACTGTCTCCGGGTTAAATGAAGTGTTTTGAGAAACCCGAAGTGACCAGCCGGCTTAGTGTCATGACATTTCTGCAGTATAGCTATGCGCATACTTTGTGGTATGTACAACTTATCCCCTTTCCAAGCTAGGCCATCTCTATGTGTTAACACGTGGGGATTGTTTCGTAACCACATATCCTGAGCCAATCCTTGCTGTAAAAGATCATGCCATGTAGTATGTCCATCCAGCCGGTGCTGCAGTACCATTTCCTGCCTTCCCCCCTGGGACCATAGCTTGCACAATTTCATCCCTTTTACTATTGAATTGCGGCATCCGGGATAAGGCATCAGCCAGGAAATTTCTTCCCCCCGGTACATACCACAGAGTGAACCTGAAACGTTGAAAATGTTGGGCCCACCGCGCCTGCTTAGGTGATAATCTTCTAGGTGTTTGCAATGCCATCAGGTTCCAGTGGTCCGTCCACACCTCAAATGGAACCGTTGCCCCCTCCAATATATGCCACCAGGTGAGGAGAGCCCACCGTACTGCGAAAGCCTCCTTCTCCCAAATAGCCCACCCCCGTTCCGTGGGAGTGAATTTCTTTGAAGTGTATGCACACGGGTGTAACTGGCCTTGGGCATCGGACTGTAGCAACACAGCCCCGACTGCTACGTCACTCGCATCCACTTGTACTATGAACGGCTTTGACTGATCAGGGTGGTGCAGAATAGGGGCTTCCGCAAACCGGCATTTTAAGGCCTCGAATGCTTTTTGACACTCTACAGTCCACTCTAGCCATTGTCCAGGACGAGGGTCTCCGGTATCCTTTGTGCGTAACAGATTGGTAAGTGGCAGAGCGATTTGGGCAAATGTTGGTATAAACTGACGATAGAAGTTGGCAAAGCCAAAGAAACTTTGCAATTGTCGTTGAGTCCCCGGTGCTTGCCACCCCAGAACGTCAGCCACTTTTTGGGGATCCATTTCAATACCATCCTGGGAAATACGATACCCCAGGTAGTCCAGACGTGTTCGATGAAATTCGCATTTTGACACCTTTACATACAATTTGGCTCTAAAGAGCCGCTGTAACACTTGATGGACTAGGTGTATATGTTCTTCCATGGTTTGGGTATATATTAGTATATCGTCTAGATAGACTAGGACCCCACGGTATAGATATTCATGGAGAACCTCATTAATTAATTGCATGAAGACTGCCGGAGCCCCTTGCAGTCCGAATGGCATGACACAAAACTTATAGCTACCCAATGGGCAGTTAAATGTGGTCTTCCACTCGTCCCCCTGTTTGATCCTCATGCGGTAGTACGCTTCCCTGAGGTCTAACTTCGTGAAATATGTACCTGTGGCCAGGGCGGCTAGAAGGTCTTTCATCAAGGGAAGGGGATACAGGGGCTCCACACTGACTGCGTTCAAACCATGGTAATCAACACAGAGACGAAGACCGCCATCCTTCTTTTCCCAGAAAAGGACTGGAGCGGCCAGGTGTGACCGACTGGGCTGTATGAACCCGCATGCTAAGTTTTTTATCAATATACATCCATAACTCCTCCACCTCCCTCGGGGTCATTGCATACATATGTGGTTCTGGTAGCTTTACCCCAGGGATTCGTTCGATTGCACAGTCCGTTGCCTGATGTGGTGGTAATGCATCACATTCCTTCTCATCAAAGACCTCTGCTACATCCGAATAAACAGCGGGGACCCCAGGGAGAGGCGTCCCTTCAAATCCCGCAGACATGACCCCCTTTGTCATAACCTCTTCCCTGGTAGTTGGCTCTGGACCCAGCTCTAAATGGAGTTTCCGGAATCCCCCCTCCCACCATATGGTAGGCCTCCACTTGTCCAACCAGGCTAGACCTAGAATGACTGGTTCAATCATAGTATCCACTACCAGGAAACGTATGTGCTCCCAGTGAGCTCCGATTATCAGTTTCACCCGTTCTGTTACGTGAGTGGTCGGAGTACCCCCCAGCGTGAACCCATCCATTTGTTCGAAAGCTATTGGTGTCTTTAACGAGATTAACCGAAGACCCAACTGTGTAGCCAACGACCGTCACATTAAACACCACGTGCACCCCAAATCAACAAGCGCCTCTTGTTGAACCGCTAGTCCCCCTTGTGGTGATTGCAAGGTTACCGGAATGAGAAATGGTCGTATAGGAGCACTTACCATTGGATCACCGTTCCCCTCTTCCTCGTCACTCTCTGCTACGACTACAGGTACAATCCCAGGGTGCGAAGCAGGTCCCAGCTCCCTCTTTGGTGTGTTGGTCTCGTTTGCCATCGGCTGTGACACCCCCCGCGTCTTTTCGGGGGTTATCCGTGCCCGACCTCATCCGCTCACTGTTGGCGTTGTTGGACCTGTTGACTGTACCAGTGGCAGTGGGCATTCTATAGCCCGGTGGCCTATCTGGTTGCATCGGAAACACCATAATGGCCGACGAGCTGGTTCTGTGGTCCTCACTGCAGGGTCACTCCATTCTCCAGGTCTAGGTGGCAATGGTCGCTTGAACATCCGTCGTACTTGGGGTGGGGCTCCGAGTCCCCTCACCCGAAATTCCCGTAGGCCTACATCCAGATCTATGGCTGCCTTACACCATTCCGTCAGACGAGGCGGTAGACCCCGATATACACAGGCCTGTCGTAGTTCACGGTCTAACCCAAGATGAAATTGATGGACCAGCATACGTTCAGGCCAAGCCCAGACTCTCCCTGCCAATCTCCGGAACTCCTTGACGTAATCCTTGGCCGGGTGGCCTCTTTGTTTCAGGGCTACCAATTCCCCCTCGGCTACCTGGGTTCTGGTGTCATCCTCAAATCGGGCTCTTAGCCCATCCAGGAAGAGACCAACATCCGTTAACTCCCGAGCATGGTCGCTATGGAGATCTGCTACCCAATCTGCAGCCTCCCCAGTCAGGATCATTGTAACGGCCACCACCATGGACCATTGCGTGGGATACAAGCAGCTGTATAGGTCGATGTAGCTTAAGACCTGGCTTAAAAAAAGAGCTACCCTATCCGGATTACCATCAAAGGTGGCCTGCAGAGGGGGAGGGCCCCAGACTGGCTGTGGGCCCCACACCCCCTGCTGGCCCATTGGCCCCTGACCAGGATATCCCACTGGCGCTGGTTGTATTGTGCCTCCATCATGCCCCTGCCCACTACAGAGGGCCCCTGACCCCATTCCTGCGCCTTTCCCCACAGGAGGATTTACCGGTTGCTGTAACTCGGTGGCTTTCAGTCCCCCTATGGTAGGACCCAACCGCAGTTTCGGGCTTGCCAATCGGAAGCGAGTCTCCATCCCAGACGTCCCAGATGACCCATGCCACGTGGTGCTGGGCTCTGTCCCCAACCATGGTTGCCAAGACGGGGCATCCCGAAAACTGGCCTCTCGAAAGCGCTCCCGGAGGATGTCTATGGTGGACTGACCCAGGCCGGTTGAATAGCTCCACTCACCATCATCATCCTCTACCCATCTCCTCTCCCTCCATCGGCGAAACCGTTCACTATTCAACGGGGTCAGAGAGCCCTTTGAGCCTCCACTGACTCCAGCCAAAGCAGGGCTCTGCCACCATTCCCCAGCCTGCGGCTGGGATGCCACGCCCCTCTCCCGCTCTCCAGTGTCTGTCTTCTCACCGCCCTGGCTGCAGCTGCGGGCACGTTCTTTTGGGAGTACCACCGGGGTTTGGGTTCTCCCCGGGCTTTCCTTCTGCTTCTTCTCTTCCTCCTCCGTCTCCTCTTCTGTAGGCTCCCTCACAATAGCGGCCTCCACTCCTTCTGCCATTCCTTTTGGTAACATTAACGCTAACTTCCTCTCAGGGCCCCCGAGCCCGGCGCAACCAAAGAAACTCCACTCCGTTCAGCTCTTTCTGAAATGGGTTTATTGGGCGCTGGCGACAGGCACACGCTGCGAATGTCTAGGACACTGCAAACCTAGCGTTACAAGCCCTGGGTTTCTAGCGATTCAAATATCCCGCGCCAAGCACGCCAGGCATAAAACCACGCCCCTGCTTCTAATTAGCAGTTCCGGACGCGCTCCCCGGCTGCTAGTCGACGCCTCCTCCATGGAGTTCAGCAGCAGGAATGTAGCCCGTCAGAAGGTACAAACCCTAACCCCGCCGCAACCGCCATTCCCCCACCCCGCAAACGGCCGCCTAAACACCTGTGCTACCACCCCCCTCTGTTGTGCTTGAAGTGTTCGTTCCTCTTCACCCCACTCGTGCGTCAGCGATGTCGAGCAGTTAGCAGGGCTCGACAGACATAATAGCATTCTTCCTGTCAGTCAAGGTCAGGGCATCCAGTATCTGGAGAAGGAGTGGTCAGAGGGTTGGGTCAAGATGGAACAGATGTTGATTGGAGCATGTGATCGATTGGGGAGAAAGGGAATGGTTTTGGGAGCTTTGACTTACTGAAGGAAAACCCGGGCTTTTCAGATTCGGGATTTCCCAGATGTGACAGTTTGCCTATTCTAGTAAAGTGAACTTTGGAAAATGCTTGCTTCCATGTCTTTACTTGGAGTTGGGTTTTTTCTGGAATGCTGACATATAGACAATGTCTTCAAATTAACAAGTAATATATTGGTTTGAATAGAATAAAATATTTATTTTTGACATTGTGGGATGTTAAGCTGTAGCCTAGTTCTGTATAAAATGTGCAATGGTCTTGAAATGATAATGAAACACCACTGGAATTTTATATGGTAGTCATGGATGAACAAGCTATATCTGGTCATGCTCATCCCAATGAACCCAGTCCTGCTTTTGACAGGAATCTGTTCTCCGAGATTGCTGTTTAGCTCCTGGATATTTCGTTACCAAACTAGGTAACATCTTCAGCAGGGTTTTGGGGTGAAGTGTCTTATTCATTTATATAGAACCTGGGTGGTTAGTTGGTCTTGTGGCTGAATCACAAGACTGAAGACACTTGAGTTGAGTCACAAGGCTGAAGACACTTCACCCAAAAACCTCACTGAAGATGTTACCTAGTTTGGTAGCAAAACATCCAGGGGATAAACAGCAAGCTTGGAGAATGGACCCCTGCCAAAATCTACAACCCCTAGCTACAAATTTTCTCAACAATCTCTAACAATCCTGGTTTTATATTTCAATCCATGCCAAAATGGATTTGGAAGTGGGGCTGTACTCCCATTCAAGGTGCGGCTGTACTCCTATTCATTCATAGAATTTGCTGCATGGGTTTAAATCCTGTTTTATTAGTGTTTTGGATTGCTTATATGTAACTTGTAATTAATATATATATATACAGTACTCCAGTGGTGGGATTCAGCCAGTTCGCACCACTTTGGAAAAACCAGTTGTTAACTTTCTGAGCAGCTTGGCAAACTGGTTGTTGGAAGAAATCATTAGGGCAGAGAATCGGTTGTTAAATTACTTGAATCCCACCACTGCAGTACTCTCAAGACCTTCATGTTCAAGGCAGAAAGAGCAGAAACTGAGAGATCAAGGATCTTATGTTTGTATGAACATGAATAGGAACCACCCAGAGATATTGAGGATATAGCAGTAATATTAGTAAACTTATGCAATTATTTTTTTCTACTCAGGCATCATGTCTAAATAAAATATTGACTTCCCCAGAAACAGGAATTCTATAGTTATTGCTGGATTATTTTCAAATTAGGAAATTTGATTAAAAATATGCAGCTAGGACAGTAGTGGGATTCAAATCCCATTGCTACCAGTTTGCTCATGGGGGTGTGTGTGCTCATGTGCGCACACAGAAGCTTCTGCGCATACGCAGAGATGTCCGGGCAGGTGGGCAGAGCCTCCCGCCGCTGCCGCTACAGGTTCACCTGATCTGGGGTGAACCGGTAGCAACCCACCACTGAGCTAGGAGAACTTTACCATTAGGAATATAGCTGATGGCAAAGTCAGTTATATGCATATGTTGATTTTAATGATTTGACTACCACCAGGTCACCAGAGTGCCAGGAGAATTTCAGGATGTTGTCTGCCGTTCCATCCTTTCTTCTGTTGCTAAGTGATACAGCGAATAATAACAGAATGCTGAAAAGGTCCTGTAGAAAATATTTCTCCTCAGAGTTCTTAAATACAATGCATCAGACTTCACTGAAGCACAAGTAGTACATTATGATATTGGTATTGAAGGCTGCAAAGCTAGCCTAAAAATAAGTGGGGATATGACCCTCTAGGTAGAATTAGGCAAATTAGAATATGACTGGCTATAGCAGCACCCCTTTGATTTTAGTGGGATATATGTGGAGTGGATTCCTTGAGACGTAGTAAAAAAATAAACCAGTTGTATAGTTGAGAGAACAAGAGGTAGTATTTTTTGAGCATAGTTTCTTTCTTACTTTTAATATCTTCTCATAGCTCTGTCAACATTTCTAGGCTATGCATCTTTTGACTGAGCTGACACTATTTTTTCCTGAGAAAATAGATCTGAGGAGGAGATAATGCACTTGCTTTACAGAATGGCAATTTTTCTACTGTGCTCCCAGAGGATTGCTTGTGCCATTCAGTCTCAAACCTGAGGTTGATTTCAACCATTGATTGCCCTGTAAAAGAAAAGGGATTCACCTTGCTACATATTGCATCTTCAGATGGAGACTGCTCTTCTTGTTTATGTAATCCCATGAGGAGAAAAAGTGGTATTGATAGGTGCATTCATTGCTGTTGTTGTTAAATTTATTTGAGAGTTATGATGTAATCAGATTCCTATACTGAAAACTGTAACAGCTTTGTTAAAGTCAAATTTAAGTCTAGGCCTTCCTATAAGCAGATATAGGTATTGACTTGACCAGCACCAAAGCAGTTTAATTCAGTTTGTTCAGCTTCTGCTTCTCAGCGAAGCGTGTTGAACTGCCAACACACCATCCATCAGAGTTACAGATGTCAGCTACCTTAAAGCAACAGTCATCATGCCATCAGCCTTGGAAAAAGCCTGCTTCAAAATAAGGAATGCAAAGGAGGGAGGTAAATGAAGGTGTAATAATGAGATCCTCAACCCAATGAAGTCCTGAAACTGGCATGTAAAGCACATAGGAATTGTTGTATATACAGGCAAATGTTTTGTCCATTTCTCCTTCTAGATCAATACTGGGTACCAGCTCTGGATCAATTAAGCAAAATAAGCAGGTGCTTATTTCCCCTATCTTCCTCTTAACTCTTTCTCAGCTACATTCAATATTAGTTTCATCACTTGTTGAGTCTAAATGTCTTGTTGGTTAAGCAATAGTTGGAGCAATGGGCACCACTGCTTGGCTGTGCTTAGACTCAGATGGTCTTAATCTCACCCTGTTGGCTACATTGATTGACACTGATCCTCCAGGACAATATTTTTTATCCTCAGCAACTTTAAGATGTGTGGAGTTGAAGTCTACATGTCTTAAAGTTGCTGAGATTGAGAAATATTGCTCTCAAATATCAGGGAGAGAAACTTTGGCCACCAGTGTCAACCTGATTTTTTAACATAAAAAAAAAATCTGAACTTGCAATCTGTTGTTGTTGGTGGTGTTTTTGATGGATTTATTAAATCCATAGAGGACCATTTTTAGAGTCGAAGAAGAGTGGGGTATTTTTACAAATATAAAAATCAACAAGAAAACCACTTTAAACAGATTTTTCACAGTGGTGTAATCCTCCGCAGATTGTCACCGGTTCGCTGCCTGTGCATGCGTGGTGCGCGCCAAATGCGTGCTGCACACACGCATGCACATTGTGCACCAAGCACATGCTGCAGCACATGCATAGTTCACGCCAAGCACACACTGCCCGTGTATGCTCAGTGCCCACCAAACGCGCACTTGGCGCAGAAAAAGGAGGCTTAACAAGGTAAGTAGAACAGGGAGAGGGGGGAAACAGCTGTGGCGCATGATTTAGATTCACTAGAAAACAGGATTTCCTGCTTTTTAGCGAATGTAAATCACGAGGCACAGTTGATTGTCGGAAATCTCAGTTCAGACGAACCGGTACCTTTTTTTTACTACGGGTTTGCCCGAACCGGTAGCTTTTATCACTACCAGTTTGCACGAACTGGTGTAATCCGGTAGCACCCCTGATTTTTCACATACTATTCAAATCTCTCAAATATTCTCTCAATTCTCACTGTCATGAATACATCCAGTGAAAAAGCAGCCATGTAGTGCTTTGATTAGATGCCACTGACCTTAAGGTAGAAGGAACCTACTGCTTTTTTCTCCATGGAGTGCTTGCTTATTTAGTCTGCCTCTTTTTGCTAACCTAGCCACCTCAGGGGTATTGACATTTCTTGATTTAAATGTATAAAATATTTTTTTTTATTACTGTGATTAGTTTTTGGTGATTGACTCTCCATCATAGTGACATTCCCCCCCCCCCTCTCTCTGAGTGTGTCTGTGTGTTTGGACAATCAATATGGGAGAAAGAGAAAGAGACAATGCTGCATTCATGGAGCGTTCCTAATCCTACTGCTGAAAACAGCTTGAACTCAGCATTTCACCTTTGGAAAAGATGCAATCAGTCATTGATGCAGTTGCTTGTGTAACTTCTCATAACTGTTTATTGTGGAAGGAAAGTAAAAGTGGGATGTTTGTGTCTGCCTGAGAAGAGAAAAGAATTCTTTGAATGAGTACTGCATTTTAGGCATACTTCAAGGTTTAGCTCACACTGAGCTGACTTGAACAAATGCGTGGATTCAGAACACTGCTAGTCATCAGTGTTCATAAACCTTTGCCTGTTGCTAAACTATTCTCAGAATGAGAAAATTTAAAATGGCTGATCTGAGAGGGAATAGTTTTAGTAGTGTGTATTTTGAGATCAATTCTATTTAGCAACAGTGCTTAGCTCTTATATATATTTCTTTTATGCAACTTCATACTGCCTTATTTGCACATGACTGTGAGTTACAGTCAGGGGTGGGTTCTAAAATTTTTTACTACCAGTTCTGTGGGCGTGGCTTATTTTGTGGGCATGGCTTGATGGTCATGTGACAATTCTTTAGGATTTAGCAGAGGTACTGGTCTACCAGGCTTTTAACTGCTTGCAGAGCTGTACCGGTCTACTCATTTGTTTTTGGAGGCACCGGACTACTCATTCATTTTTGGAGGCACCAGTCTACTCATTCGTTTTTGGAGACACTGGTCTACCCATTTGTTTTTGGAGGCACCGGTCTACTCATTCGTTTTTGGAGGCACTGGTCTACCACCACACTGCCTTTTAACACTGATCAGCTGTAGGGCAGCCCTTTGAAGCCCTGTGGCAAGAGTTTAAACAGATTTTTTCCTTCTAGCCGATCAGCTGGGACTCGGGAGGCAGCAACAGATTGGGAGTAAATAAAAGGTAAGAATAACACGGGGGGGGCAGAGGGGGGCGTGGGGCCCAGCTTCCGAACAAAGAGAATCGGTTTGGTGACATCATATCGTCACCGCTACCGGCTCGGCCAAATCAAGAGGAACCCACCACTGGTTACAGTTCAAAAGCAGTTTTGATCATTTTGAAATGCAGCCATTCCTCAACCATTGATATGGATGTTGATACTCAGACATAAACTGAATTCTGCTCACCCAACAGAACTGCATCTTACTTTCCTCTCTTTGCATCCCATCTGTTCTACAGAATTTCTCTAATTTTCCATCCCCCTTTTTAAAATTTGAGATTGAAGGATAATTGTATGGCAAAAAGAAAATTTCATTTTACTGGCAGCTACGTAATTTTTGTGGAAGAACACACAGGGTAGCCCGTCATGATGGTTAGTAGCTGGCTTTGGTTAAACCCAATGCATTATTCCTGAATACCTGCAATAGAATAATGCTATTGCTGCTGGCATCTCTTGAACTGATTCTGTAACCATGTCCATGATAAGCCAAATATATGGCTTAGGACCAGGATATCCCATTGCCCAGTTCGTGCCCATAGAGAGGGCCTGCTCAGGGTGCCATCGGCTAGACAGTGCCAGCTGGCAGCCCCCAGGATTAGAGCCTTCTTGGTGGGTGCGTCCACCCTCTGGAATCAACTTCCCTTGGAGCTCCAATTAGCGCCTGACCTTCGCACCTTCTGCCGTGAATTAAAAACTTGGCTTTTCAAATCCTTCGACCTGGACTGATGATGGGGGTTTTAAGGGTTAAATTTAAAAATTTTTAGATTTTAGATGTTATTTTTGTGGCTTGTGTTTTATTATTGCGAGCCGTCCTGAGTCCATTGTGAGATATGGCGGCATATAAGATGAATAAAATAAAAATAAATAAATAAATAAATAAATAAATAAATAAACAAACAAACAAACAAATATGGAGGATCATTTTCATCTCCTGCACTTTGTAGAATGTTAAGACAAAGTAATTTTTTACTATTGGGACCTTGGTAGATAAGTTCATTGAATAAGAAATTTTTACTGTTCAGACCTTGGCAGATAAATTCATTCATTGGTAGAGCAGCTGGTTCATGAATAGTTGGTTCATTAAAAAAAAAGATGCCCTCAAGTTGAACTGAGCTCTTGTGACTGCATTGACATGTAACATTATAGGAATGGTTTGATATCACCTTCTTTCAGGATATTGTTCAACTTCCCAGTTTATAGCCCTTGAATTCCTAGTTATACGAGGTGTTATCAATTGTTATGGAAATACAGTAAATGTAATTGTGCATATTGCCCCCCCAAAAAAGAATTGATAGTATCACAAAAAGAAATGAATAAGTTATACAAGATTTGATTGGCCATTCATTAAATCATATACCCGAATTCAGAGGTTCTTCTGAAAGGTGGCTGGTAAGACTTTGTGTTGATGTTAAACTTTGTATGTCTGAACAGTTCTCTTAAGTAACCATTCAGGGATGTTACACAGAGTGAATGCATCCATTCTTGTTTTTGTATAATTTGCAGCTTATGCAATTTGTGAATGGAACACTAAAGACTTGCTTAATGAAATATGCATATATTGGAAGTGATTTACTGTCTGATTTTAAGAACACATCCTTCTTAACTATGGGATCAAAATTCAATATTTTGAATATATGCTATATGTTCAGGGTAATCTTCAGGATGCAATTATTTTGAAATACTTCTCAGTGACTTCTACTTAAATGCTCATATCCAAACTGAATATTATTTACACATAAAAATAAGTTACCTGTTTTGCTTGGTTTGTTTGTTTTTTTAATTTTTACTATACACTGTAAACTTTCTGGAATAAATTTTGTTTTGCTTCCTGCTTCTATTCTGTTTTACATCCAATTTAGGGATACATGAGGATTTAATTCTTTGCAAATTCTGATTTGAACTGGCCTGATCTGTATTTCCTAAGGTTAATTAACATGGATTGGGACTCAGCTATTCACTTTTTTATGATTCTTCCAAACAAGTATCAGCTCAAAAAGTCATCCCAAATGAAAACAAGATATATTTAAAAGGTTGAATTTTTTTTAAAAAAAAGCCTATTCTGAAAGACAATATGTAAAAAAATTCAATTTAAATGCTAATATTTTGTGAGAATAAATTTTAAAAAGATATGTGGCTTAATACAAAAATAAAACTGAAGAGAACTGTGCAGTCTAAGACACCCACTGAAAATAGACTATCATCCAAAGCGATGAACTCCATGCATCCTCCTGACAGGTAAACCAGAAAAATATAAGTAGAGACTCACTCAAAGCAGTACAACTACCAGAACCCTTTACAACAGGGCTCCTCAACTTTCATACCCTGGCCCATTACTGGGCCATGAACCATTTGCAACCAGACTGTGGAAACGGCAAGCATGTGTGTCATCCACACTTGCGAGAGCAGCGGGCAAGCATATGCACGTTCATTCCATTTGCGTGAGTGGTAGGCTTGCTTGTTGGTTGCTTGCACAAATGGAGCAATGCACACATTCACACTTGTTGGCTGCTTATGCGGAATCATCCCTCCTCGCCCCACCTTGCTGGTCTACAAAGCTAGAAAGGTTGGGGAATTCTGCTTTATAAGGTTGCTACTAGATTATAATTTTTAATGCAGGAAAGGGGCAAAATTATGAAATATATCCAAAGCAATGATTCCTGTAATTTTAAAGAACCTTAAATGGGAGTTTTGTGCTGATCCTGCCCAATTTTTTTCAAGGTCGCTTCCTTCCCCTTCATGGCACCCAGTCAATATGAAGTTAATAATGGGAAGAAAGAGGTTTCTGGACTAAATGTGACTTCTCACAGAAGCCTTTGTCATAACTCCATTCTACATCTGGGGCAATGCTGATCTCTGATCAGGCCAGTGCTATCCCCCTGAACTTCATAAGATCATGTGGCTTTTTATGGGTATTGGGAAGCTTAACTATCCATTGAGCACTTACTCAAGGAAACACTGCAAAAGTGCAGGAACCATTTGCACCTCAGTTTGAGATCCAGACAACACAAACTCATCCCCAAAAGCCTACGTCTGTCTTCAACAGTGAAGGGACACAGCAGAAAACATCCTGCAGGCAAGAAGGCTCCACAGCCATTTGTACTACTCAGGTGAGGACACAGTTAAACCTCCAAGTGGTCTCAACAACTCTTTAAAAGAATGCAAATGACCAGCTGTCTGCAAGGAATATAAATCCTTCCATTCCCTACCATCCAGTCAGAGCTGAAGAAGCTTCTTGGATGAGAAGCAAAACTTTTTCAAAGAAAAAACAAGAAAGTCCAGTTGCCTCCTGAAAAAGCACCTTTGTGGTAATAATTGGTGGAAACAGCTGCAAACATTGGCAGGCCCATTTCTCAAAATCATGGCCCTCTATATGGTGATCCAAGAAATCATGGCCCTCTATATGGTGAGCCAAGAAATTAAGATGGTGACCATGACTCAGTGATTAATGCCTGATTCCTTCAATACTTGTGTCACATAGAAAAGGGGGAGGGCTTCATTTTCTTGGTTGCACCCCCTCCCCCCCATCTCACATACTTCCACAGACACTCCTACTCCAAATAGTTTGATTCTCTTTTATCACCACTCCCAATCATAGGATACACTGAAACTAGCAACAACCTGAATTCTTCTACAGACTTTAGAGATGATCTTGATGGAAAGAGGGAAGATGTTTCCAAGGCAACAAACAGATAAACATGACTTATGCTCATACAAAGAGATAAATTTACAAAATACCTCTGACAGAGGCCACTCTAATTTTCAAGAAGGTAAGAGAGAGAAGAAGAGCACATTCAGACTTGCAACATTCTGCTAATATAACTACTCTAATAAAAGTATCTTTAGATCTACCTAGTGCCTGTTTCTTACTCTGGTCTACCTTATAGGGGGTGATACAATTATTAAGAGGGAACCATTTTAGGGAACCTCATCTATATGGCTAACAGGCCTGATGGTCAAAGCACACTATTGCTTTTAGCAGATAAAATAATTACTCTTCAGCAATTATGAAAGAATGCGCTCAATATTACATTGCACATATGGATTTTGAAAGCAACTATTTTGGGTAGACCTCTGAGTATGATTAACTAAGTGACCAAAAATAATGTTGGTATATTATTAACAGTTTTAAGATTCAAATGATTATGATTTGTTAGACTGTATTGGTAATTATTGTTTTACAACCTTATGTTGACTTTTATATTCAGGCACCAGAAAAGTACAATAAAAATAATACACAATTTAACATCTAAGCTGGCCTTTTGTAATGACAGTCTGAAAAGCTGTAAAATACTCATTATTAAAGTATAGCACAAAATCAACTTTAAATTGTAGCCTGCTACTCCTATTAAGCAGAATAAATAGCACATCCTTCTGTCCGATTTCTTGCCAGAAGGCAGACGTCTTGTCTTCATGCTTCCTTTTACCTTTTTAGATTCTGAGTCAATCCACTTAGTGCTATGACTCAAAACTCAAAAAATAATATGGAACCTCCTGGTGATTTTCTCTGCATCCTGAAAACGCAATTGCACTTCTGTTCAGAAGTTTCAGCTTGTGCAGATCATGGCTTTAAGCTTTTTTACTCATCTATACTGGCCACAAACAAACTTTAGAAATCAATTTGAGGTGCTGACATTTATAGCTCTGAAAACAGATGGCAAACTGAAGATCTCACAGTCAGATCTATTCAATAGAGGCCTATTTATCCACGTTTAGCATAAGCACATGGCACCTTTTGGCAGTTTTTCAGTGGCTGGCCCTAGGCCACCATTTCAATTTGCTTCATTGTTCTCTTTGGGCTCATGGAAATGTTCAGGAGCAGGCTGACCTGAAAGAAATTTGTGATTCCATTTCACAGACCTTAATACTCAGGTTACCCATATATCTGATCCCTACCATAGTTCCTCATCCCAAAGAATGCCCTTTCGAGAAAGATTTCTCAGCCTCTTCATTTTATCCTCAAGGGGTCTTTATGTTGAACCTTGAGAAGAAAGTTTACCTTTTAATGTGACCAGCAGCACGCTGGGTGAGTCAAGATGGACATGATGGTGGTTACAGTGTCACAATTGAAACTCCATCTTTTGGTACATGCAAGTGATGTTAGTGAATATATAAAAACTGTTAGGCTTCAGCTATGATATTGTAATCTCCATCTTGCCTTGTTTGAACCTTCTGCAAACAGTGCAAGAAATTATCCTCCCTATAGAGCACTGCACACCAAAACAACTAGACACAAGAACAGTTTTTTCCCAAATGCCATCACTCTATTAAACAAATAATCCCCTCAACACTGTCAAACTATTCACTAAGTCTGCATTATATTACTATTAATCCTCTTATCGTTCCTATCACCCACCTCCTCCCACTTATGACTGCATGACTGTAACTTTGTTGCTTGTATCCTTGCGATTTATATTGATATTGATTGTTTCCTAGTATGATTTGATTGCTTATTTGTACTCTGTGACTATAATTAAGCGTTGTACCTTATGATTCTTGAAGAATGTATCTTGTCTTTTTATGTACACTGAGAGCATATGCAGCAAAGACAAATTCCTTATGAGTCCAATCACACTTGGCCAATAAAGAATTCTATTCTATTCTCTTCTCTTCTATTCTATTCTATTCTATTCTATTCTATTCTATTCTATTCTATTCTATTCTATTCTATTCTATAGCTGACTTCTGGAGACAATGCAAGTCAAAATATGAATGTTGAAAGGGCAACTTCCTTTCCTCTCCCATGTTAATTCTCACTGACATTCAGCCAAGCTTTTAAAGCTTTTGATAGGCATAAGCCCCTCACCAAAAAAGGAATGTTATAAACAAGTATTTTAAAGTAATAGGAAGCATGAAAATAATTACATCCCTTTCTATCCTAGCATGGCCTTGACTGAAGAATAAGCAAAAAAGAAAAAAGAAAAAAGGCGAAAACAAAATCTGCAAAGTAATATTTTTTAAAAAGTGAAAGTGGGGTTTTAATTTCTGCCTCCCCTGAAAAAGAAAGAATAAATGCTAAGAAATTTTGGGTTGACCTTAAGTCAAAATAATGTTACTGTTCAGATTCCTTATTCCTTATTCTTTTCCTGAGCACCTGCTTCTTTAGCTTGCAACTGCGTTAGCTTTTTAAAAAATACTGTTTTCTTTTAAAATTATTTTTCATAAGTTATTAAATGGAATCTTTTTTCGCTCTCTTCATTCCTTTATGAGAATGACACTAAATTTGTATCCATGCTGTGGAGAAATTCCCAACTTCCCCAAAATACTTTTTTCCTGGAAAGATTAGGTGTACAATTGTATTGTGAGCAGTTCACCTATTAACCGTCAGACATCCGGATCATCACCTTCCACCCCCACCCTCAAAAAATGTCCATTATAATATACATTGGTAAGGCCTAGTAGCATATGAAAGAGCAATATTTTATATAAACCTTGGCTGCCAGAGGTTTGGTAGCCTCCTGAACTTTATGTGACCATTAAACCCTGAGAAAGGAACATCAGGCAGGATTGTCACTTAACAAGTGACCTTTAATGAGATGATGCTAGTGGTTGAGCTTTAAAAAGTAATAATTTCAAAAAAAAAAATCATTTACCAATATATTTAAACTTTTTATAAGAAAGGACATTCTGGAAACCTTCCCTAGGGTCCAAATTAGCTATTACCCTAGGTTACTAAGTGACGTTTTGAAGGATAAAAGTAGGTGTCATCTGATATACCTGAAGGGCATCAACCATATATATATGGTCTACCCCAGCATGTGACGTGGGAGGGAGCATACTGCATCCCTTTCGCCTTTCAGCTCCAATTCAGGAGCCTTCAAGCAGTCAAATTCATGACAAACCATTTTATACCAAATTTATATTTTGCTGATAAAGAAATAAAGGGAGACAGATCTATTTCAAGTTATTTAGCTCTCATCAGCTAGCCATACCCTTACTTGGATTTGAACTTGGGCTGCCTGCATGTTAGGCAGTTGTATTAACCTCTGAGCCACAAGTTCTCCTCCCTGCATCAGCTTGAGCCGGGGAGAGATTAAGTGTTTTTCTATCGAGACACTTGCTCTACCCCAGCATGTGATGTGGGAGGGAGCATACTGCATCTTTTTCAGCAAAATATAAATTTGGTATAAAATGATTTGTTGTGAATGTGACTGCTTGAGGGCTCCTGGATTGGAGCTGAAAGGCGAAAGGGATGCAGTATACTCCCTCCCACATCACATGCTGGGGTTTCTCCCGCGTAAAATTGGAAGTGTCTTGGCAACGTTTCGACGAAGTCTCATTCGTCATCTTCAGGCTGGTGTTCTCGGCTTCGATCACACATTGCTCCTGGAAGCACGAAGCCGAGAACACCAGTCTGAAGATGACAAATGAGATTTCGTTGAAACGTTGCCAAGACACTTCCAATTTTACGTGGGAGAAAACCCAAATAACCAAAGACCTACATATATATATATATATAGATAGATTTATATTTATATTTATATTTATATTTATATTTATATTTATATTTATATTTATATTATTTATATTTATATTTTGTAGGCTTCATATGCTTTTCTATCTAGTCAGGTTTCTACCTACGTAAACTATGATGTTCTGCCGCCCTGGTTCTGTGAAATCTCATTCACAAGTGCTGGGGCTTTTTTCCTGGAACTCTCTGCTGCATTCTGAGTCTCCCAGAATACAGCAGAAAGTTGCAGGAAAAAAGCCCAGCACTTGTGAATGAGATTTCACAGAACCAGGGCGGCAGAACAT
>WNWU01000109.1:1364662-1405033 GCA_012654045.1 Ptyas mucosa | reverse complement strand
ATGTTCTGCCGCCCTGGTTCTGTGAAATCTCATTCACAAGTGCTGGGCTTTTTTCCTGCAACTTTCTGCTGTATTCTGGGAGACTCAGAATGCAGCAGAGAGTTCCAGGAAAAAAGCCCCAGCACTTGTGAATGAGATTTCACAGAACCAGGGCGGCAGAACATCATAGTTTACGTAGGTAGAAACCTGGCTAGATAGAAAAGCAGAGAGAGAGGGAGAGAGAGAGGGGGAGAGAGAGAGAGAGAGAGAGAGAGAGAGAGAGAGAAGTTTCTGCTTATCTCTGCATTTTTAAGGAACTGCTGCTCATCACTAGAGGAAGAATTGAACAGTAATATCTAATAAGCAGGGTAAGAATTAGACATTCCCTTGATTAATGCAGTACAGATACTTCAGCTTTTGAGTTTTGATCAGAATTCATGACTCCATTACACTTCAGTAGATTTGATGCTACGGCAGTTACAAGTCTGTCTTTGGCATAATGATTACACACACACACACACACCTTTCAATCTGACATGAAGGCAAGAGTAGATTCTGCTGTTTGATTTTTCTGGTGAAGCAAAACATTTCATGTGTGGAAGTTTCTTTGGTAAAGGTGGAGAACTCAAGAAACGGTAAAGATGAAGAACTTAAGAAATGTTGACTATCCCTAGAATGAGGAGGGGAAACCTTTTAATATGTTTATAGATATTATTGCTCTGAAATGTTGTTATGAGCCCTGGAGTCTTGATTTAATGAAGAGCAGTGTGGCCTTATTACAATCATTGATAGACTGAGAATCTCTTTTACTCGGAGTCCTCCTTTTGGCTTTTTTTCTCATCCAAAAGTCTGGAATAGCTTGGGGATTGAAACAAAAGGCAGGAGAAAAGTGTCTTTCCCTTTCTCTCTCTTCTGTTTACAGAGACCTTCTTTGAACGCCTCTGTACACACTGTAAACATGCTCTTTTAAACCCACTTAACTCCTCATTCATGCTTCTCCTTTCTAATCTCCATACATTTTAGAATCATTGTTGCAATATGTGTTGCTAGCAAACACGGGAACTCAGGGGTTGCACATCGCTCATGTGTCTGTAAGGGAAACTGGTGAACTTCTTGATGTTCTGACTGAAATCTGGTCATTTGCATCACAAACTCCAAAACAGTCTGAGCTCCTAAAACTGTTGCTATAGAAGACGGCATTCTAATATTCACTCTGTTCCAGATAAGTACCTTTATATCCCATCGATCATTTTTGTTTGGGAGAGGTATACAATACACACACACACACACACACACACACACTTTTCTGCATTGTTTGACATTTTGGGAGTTATATTTTGATATTTTGGGAGAGCCATAGTGGCTCAGTGATTAGAATGCAATACTGAAGGCTACTTCTGCTGACTGCCGGCTGCCAGCAGTTTGGCAGTTCGAGTCTCACTGGCTCAAGGTTGACTCAGCCTTCCATCCTTCCAAGGTCAGTAAAATGAGGAGCCAGATTGTTGGGGACAATATGCTGACTCTGTAAACTGCTTAGAGGTGGGTATAAAGTACTGTGAAGCGGTATATAAATCTAAGTGCTATTGCTATTGTGACTCTTGAACTATTCTTGTACCATACTGTTCTCTATTTTATTATGCCCTGAGAGACCTTAAAAGGTGTATTTATTATTAAATCTCCATTAAACCTCTCAATAATGATTGCATGCAGTTGAGTTTATCCTTCTATAAAAATTCAACAGAAAGTTCACAGAGAATGAAGTGTAGTCACCCTTGAATGTCTAGGCTACATAATTTCCCCAATAGTCATTCTCGTCTATCAGGAAACTCCTTGGCAACAAAGAGAAGAACTCAGGTTAGCCTTGTACTTAAGGGCTGCTACTCTTAGAAATCTTCTATTTTAAAAAAAAAACCTACACATAGAGAGAGCTTTTTTCATACTGACTATAAATGGCTGGTTAAGCAATCTGCTGTACAGACGATGTGCTACAAACATAAAAAAGAAGAGGTTTATCACTAAAAATAACTTTGGTTTATAGTCCAATACCAGTTGACAATAAGTGAAAGAAATAAAATCACATCTGCACTATATGAAGTAGCATCTCTTTGGTCTGCTCCAAGCATAGGAGCAATTATTGATTCCCAATCACCTGTCATTGTGAATTTTTCTGTCCAAGCAAGCAAGAACTATGTAAACTTCATAGTTTGTCTGTAGGGCCACCATGCCCAGAAAAAACCAACCACGTGACCACCATAGCCAACCAGAATCGACGCGCCAAAAACAACCAACCAAAGATGGCAGCGTGAAAAACCGGCGCGAAATTCAACCATGAGACGGTTACTGCACGCACGTTGACCAGGCCAGCACGGTGATCGAGGACAAAGTCTCCATGATTGTCGAGATCGACGGCAGACCCTGTGAAATGGAAATCGACACCGGATCGACTCTTTCAATAATGTCATGGGCAACTCTGAAGTCAATTCTACCATCGTTTCAAAAAGACCAGCTAGCAAGGCAAAGGCTGCGGATTCTCGACTACCAGGGCAACCGAGTTCCTGTCGAAGGTGTTGGCATGTTCCGAGTAACCTACGGTGACTACGAAAGAACCTTGCCACTAACCGTTGTGACCAGACAGCTGCCCAGCCTTTTGGGCATGGGGTGGTTCCGAGCCCTTGGCATGGGCTTCACCGGCATCCACAGCATGCACAAGTCACCTCTAAAGGACAGCCTCCTGACTGAGTTCCAGGACGTCTTTTCGGATTCATTGGGCAAGTATGTGGGGACCCCTATTTCTTTAAATATAGACCCCAACATGCCCCAAGTCAGACTAAAGGCTCGAAGAGTTCCATTTGCATTACGGCCAAAGATAGACATTGAACTGGACAAATTGATTAAGCAGGGAGTGTTGGTCCCTGTTGACCATGCTAAATGGGAGACCCCCATAGTCACCCCAGTAAAATCGGACGGGTCGGTCAGAATTTGCGCCGACTACAAGTGCACAATCAATAAGGCGTTGCAGCCGAGTGCCTATCCGGTGCCGATTGTGCATCATCTACTACACTCCCTGGGGCCCGGCAAAATTTTTGCGAAATTAGACTTGGCGCAAGCCTATCAACAATTACCAGTTGACGATGCCACAGCTGAGGCACAGACAATTGTGACACATAGGGGAGCATTCAAATGCACCCGGCTCCAGTTCGGAGTTAGTGTCGCTCCAGGGCTCTTCCAGAGCACTATGGAGCGCCTGTTGCAAGGCCTTCCGGGGGTGGTGCCCTATTTCGACGATGTTTTGATTAGCGCCCAGACAGAACAGCAAGAGGAGACAGAGTGAGGAGCGTTCTGTCACGATTCAGGGAAGCGGGACTCAAATTAAAGAAAAGCAAATGCATGATCGCTGTCCCCTCCGTCGAGTTCCTGGGCTACAGGATCGATGGTGCAGGCATCCACCCCACGGAAAGTAAAGTTAGGGCTATCAGGAATGCGCCCACCCCAAAATCTAAAGCAGAGCTCCAAGCCTTCCTTGGACTTCTAAATTTCTATTCAATGTTCTTAAAGGACAAGGCCACCGTGGCCGACCCACTTCACAAACATTTAGGGAAGAACGCACCGTGGGTTTGGGGGAAACCAGAGTCTGCCGCGTTCGAAGCTGTAAAGAGACTGCTAGCGGAAGACAGTTTCCTCATACAATATAACGCTAAATTGCCACTCGTCTTAGTGTGTGACGCTTCTCCGTTTGGAGTTGGCGCCGTTTTGGGTCATAGACTGCCGAATGGCCTAGAGGCGCCCATAGCGTACTACTCCCGCACTCTGTCTAGCGCTGAACGGAATTATAGCCAGCTAGACAGAGAGGCATTGGCCGCAATTGCGGGAGTGAAGAAATTCCACGAATATCTCTATGGCAGGACATTCGAGTTGGTTACTGACCATCGGCCGCTGCTAGGACTTTTGGCCGGAGACAGACCCACCCCCGCTGCTCTCTCTCTCCACGTATGACTAGATGGACTATTTTCCTGTCTGCATATTCCTACAAACTGGTTCACCGCCCTGGGCGAGCCCTGGGCCATGCAGACGCACTCAGCCGTTGCCCCCTACCTGAGCTGCTGGACGACCCGACACCGGAGGCTCCTGTCCTTTTGCTGGACGCTCTGACTCTGGGTCCCATTTCCTCAAGGGAAGTAGCCAGGGCCTCCACAAGAGACTCTGTCATACGTACGGTCTGTGGTTGGGTATTGAAGGGATGGCCACCCAAGGTGGACGGAGGGGAGTTTCAAATGTTTGTCAATAAGCGTAATGAATTGTTCTTGCAGGGGGGATGCTTACTGTGGGGTGATAGAGTTGTTGTGCCCTCCAAGCTGCGCACCAGGGTTCTGGAGTTACTTCACGGGGGGCACCCGGGCATAGTTAGAATAAAGAGCCTAGCTAGGGGCTACGTCTGGTGGCCCAATATGGACCAGGACATCTCTCAGTGGGTAGGGACATGCACGCCCTGCCAGCAATCTCGCCCCGATCCCCCGGTTGCCCCAATCCGAGAGTGGGAGAAGCCAAAAGGGCCATGGGGGAGGATTCACATCGACTTCGCTGGCCCATTCCATGGCCAAACATTTTTGATAGTAGTCGATGCATACTCTAAATGGCTTGAGATCATTCTCATGTCTTCGACCACGTCCGAAGCGGTTATCAGGGCCCTTCGGAAATTATTTGTCACACACGTTCTTCCGGATACTCTGGTATCCGACAATGGCCCTCAATTTACGGCCACCCAGTTCGAGGGTTACCTGGCCGAGCTGGGCATTCACCATGCCCTCTCGGCCCCTTTCCACCCGGCTTCGAATGGCCTGGCTGAACGTTTCGTGAGGACAGCCAAGGAAGCCCTGTCCAGGCTAGATAATGGTGACTGGCAAGCCAGGATAGACCAATTTTTAGTGGTTCAGCACGCCTCACCATGCACAGCTACAGGGAGAAGCCCTGCAGAACTACTTATGGGGAGGAAACTTCGGTGCATCTTAGACAGGCTTCACCCGAACTACTCCCACGATAGTTTTAAGGGTGAAGTCACGGGACTGAGACAATTCCAAGTCGGGGACTTAGTTTACGCCTGAAACTATGCAAACGGCCCATTATGGGTTGCAGGAACAATTACTGGGGTAACTGGACCAAAGTCCTACAGTGTAGATGTTGGGGTTGACAAAATATGGAAACGTCACATAGACCAGCTCAGGAGAAGGGTAATTAGCGAGGTCGAGCACAACTCAGAATTCACTGGCCCTAATCACGACAACTTCTCTAAAACAGCTAACTCAAACCCGTTGCCGAGGGAATACTTATCTGAGAAACCTTGGGTCCAGCGCTGCCCCAGCGAGCCGACACTCCCAACTGGGGATAACCACGCCCTGGATCAAATCCAGGAGGTTCCATTGGCGGAGCCGGGAGAGACAGAGGGTCCCTCCGACCGGCTCGACGCCTTACCAAAGACTGATCTGCGCAGGTCAGCCCGGACGAGAACATGCCCAAGGCACCTGCGAGATTTTGTGTGTACATATGTTAATATTTGAGTGTAAGTGCCTTCTGGGAGGGGAGGGGTGTTGTGTTCTGTTACATTTTGGTGGGAATTTCGAATAAGGGAGTAATTCCTGATTGGCTGACAGCCCCTCCAGAACTGTATATAAGGAGGGCTGCAGCCTCAGTGTTTTGCTGAAGTCTCACTGTAAATAAAAGAGCTGTTGTTACTTGCCTGCTTGTGCATTCGTTAATTCCCAAGCCACCACAGTATCCTTTTTATTTATTTATTCATGTTAGATGCCACCTGATTCCTGGTTGGCTCACAACATAAAAAACAAAGTAATAAGTATACAATTAAAAATAGAGCATATAACAGTAACAAGATGGTGGATCTAGTCAACAAAAAGAAGCATAATGTAGACTCAACAAGGGCCTCCAACCACCCTAGCCCAAAGCCTAGGAGGAGAATCAGCCTAACAAATGAATACTATTGGTTGGATAAATTTTACCAAAATTTACAAGGAAAATCCAGGTTTGTCTGAATAGTATTTTAACATTTATTTTCTATCATTAGCTTGACTATGTTATCATATACATGATGCCAGCATTCCAAGTGATGCACCCACTAAAAGCAGAACTCCAAGGCAGATAGATTCCTCAAAGAGCATGTTTATTGGATACATCATATCAGCACAGTTGGTGAAAACAAACTCTAAAAGTTCCTGTGGTTTTCACCTAATTAAAAGAGCAAAAATCCCCCCTCCCAGATACCACTGGTCACATTATCCAATGAATATAGCTGACAGGGTGCTTGGTCACTCCTTTCCTCCTTCAAAAGTCACCTGTTCCCACAGGAAAACATTTTGTTTTGGCGGTTAGTTGGGCTATCTACTTTCCCCCACCCTTCTCCCTCTCAGGCTTCATGGCAACTATGAGGCAGCACAAGATGGTTTCAGCCAAATTCGCTTCAGTTTTGATACATTATTAAATTATTTAGTTGATTTTAAAAAAAATAGGTTTAGCAAACACCTGAGTATATATTATAACTGCTGAGTAGTTATTTTGACTCAATAATACAGTATACAGGTAGTCCACAACTTACAACAGTTCATTTAGTGACCAAAGTTACAACATAACTGAAAAAAATGACTTATGACCCGGGGTGGGTTCTAAAATTTTTTACTAACGATTCTGTGGGCGTGGCTTATTTTGTGGGCATGGCTTGATGGTCATGTGACAATTCTTTAGGATTTAGCAGAGGTACTGGTCTACCAGGCTTTTAACTGCTTGCAAAGCTGTACCGGTCTACCCATTTATTTTTGCAGGCACCGGTCTACTCATGTATTTTTTCAGGGACTGGTCTACCCATTTATTTTTGCAGGCACCGGTCTATTCATTTGTTTTTGGAGGCACCGGTCTACCACCAAACTGCCTTTTACCACTGATCAGCTGTAGGGCGGCCCTTTGAAGCCCTGCGGCAAGAGTTTAAATAGTTTTTTTCCTTATAGCCCATCAGCTGGGACTCAGGAGGCAGCAATAGATTGGGGGTGGGGCCAAATGAAAGGTAAGAATAATGTGGGGTGGGGGGGTGAGGGGGTGGGGGGGCAGGGGGGCAGGGGGGCAGAACCAGTTTGGTAACGTCATATCATCACCACTACTGGCTTGGCAGAACCGGGCCGAACCAGGAGGAACCCACCACTGTTATGACCATTTTTCACACCTATGATCATTGTAGCATCCCCATGGTCATGTGATTTACATTGGGAGGCTTGACAACTGACTCACATTTATGACAGTTGCAGTGTCCTGGAATCGTGGGAGGTATTTTTGCAACCTTTTGCAACCTTCTGACAAGCAAATTCAATGAGGAAATCAGATTCACTTAAACAACAGTGTTACTAATTAAACATCTGCAGTGATTCCATTAACAGACATGGTGAGAAAAGTCATAAAATGGGGCAAAACTCATTTAACAAATTTATGACCTAACAACATAAATTCTGGGCTCAATTGTAGTCATAAATTGAGGACTACCTGTATTGTTGTCCCCAGTGATGAGTCAAGATTTTCTGGAGCACCAAAACATCTACTGTATGGATGAGGCTTAAGTTTAACTGTATGAACAATACAAAGAAATATTAAGAAGTATGATTGATAGAAATGCATACAAAAATTAGAGAAGACTTTTTGTACAGATGGTTTAGGATGACAATTCATTATATCACGCAAAACTATTTAGTGGGCAATAGGTAGAAGTAGACAGGAATAGGTATTTTAGTGTAGGTTAATGAGTTAGATTACAGTTTCCTAAAATTGATAAATTCCAAAAATGGGCTTCAATCAGTCAGCATGTCATTAGTCAGAATTCTGGGAGATGGAATTTACCTATCTGGAGGTTGCCATGATTGGAATTGACTTAGGAACACATCTACTCCTGTGGCTGATATTATTTTGATTATGTAGTGAACCATGGAAGGAAATAAGCAGAAACAGAGTTAACTATTTTGGGTTTAAACTGCTGAACATGCAGGGATTTTCTTTCACAGTATTCTGAATTGTGAAGTGCAGCACATGTAGGCAGAATTACAATATCCATCTGCATAGCAAACTATGAGCAACTGATTAAATTATGAAAAACCCATAATTCTATACATTTTTCAGTAGTACAGCTGTACATTGCCTAACTCTGAAGTAACTGACAATTTTTAGATAAAGCCAGCTTTAAGATATCAAACATAACAGCTGCTTAATAGCAGGTAAACAACTCTATTGAGAATACACAGTGCAAAGTAAGCACATTTAATTATGAGCACACACCAGTATAGCTGTCTCTGAACCACAATATTTGTCAATTGCTTTTGTTGAAATGTTTTATTTTTGTGTAAAATAATTATGAAGGAATTGTGTTTGTTACTCCCCAAACCCTCTGAAGTGCCATTTTCACAGAGATGTACAATCTACAGAATTTCATATTTTCTTATAATGCTAGAAACCGTAATCTAAAATGTGTGTATCATACCAAAATACTTCTTGGACTCATTGAAAATATTCCTGCTAGCCCAATATAGTTTTGATTGTTATTTTTCTTCTATCAAGTGATGGTTTCCTGCCTGCTTCACAATCCCTTTTTGAAATTCCTCTCAGTTAATCTATCTCATGCGTTTTACCAAGATTACAGTAGCGGCCAAAATTGTGAAAATCTTTTTGGAAAAGTGTATTTTTGAGGTTTCATGGCTAATAACATCACTTTTGGGGGGGAGTTTCAAGATAACCATATTCCACTGCTGGAATGGCCTGGGAATAGGTCAGACCTTGACCCAATAGAAAATCTATGCAGCTGACTAAAGAAACTTGTTAGTCAGAAGCGACTCAGCAATAAAACCCAGTTAATAGATGCAATCATTCAATCATGGTTTAACGTTATAACAACTGCAAAACTAAAAGACTTGGTTCACTCCATGGGAAGAGGTTGTAAGGACATAATTCATGCTAAAGGTTACCCAATTAAGTATTAACTGACATGATAATTTTTGCATATCTCATTTTTTCTATGGTGATAACTTTTGTATATCTTGTTTTTTTCCATGTGTTTCACTTTTCTTCTTTATACTGTAACTGCTATTCTAATAGCAAATCCTTCATAAAAGGTATTACATTACATTCTTGATTAAATTATCTTTCCATTGATATATAATTTTATGGTACTACTCCAAAAAAAAAAAAGTAGTGTTATTAGCTAGTTTTAGAAAATACACTTTTCCCAAAAGGTTTCCACAATTTTGGCCACTACTATAGATGGTCTGACTTCTGCATGCTACAGATTCTGCACGTTACAGTTGTTCAAGAATTGCAGCACCAGTGAATTGGGGATAGGAGCAGGGAAATAGGTGAAATAGGAGGCAGAATAAGAACAGATCAAGATAACTTTAAGCTATCTTCACTGTCGTGTGGCAAAAAAAAAAAAGTACTGTATTTTTCGGAGTATAAGACTCACTGGAGTATAAGACGCAGTTTAGTTTTTAGGGAGGAAAATAGGAAAAAAAAGTCTGCCTACCAGGTATTCATCTGGCTAACTTCCTTAATCTGGTCAGCTTCAGGACATTAGTTTGCTGCTTTTTAACCCCTGCTTGGGGATAAAAAACAGCTTCTAAGGCACAGCTGAGAGGAAGCAGCAATGAGAAAAGCAGGCAAAGCAAGGGGAGATCACTTCACTTGGCTAGCGCCTAGTTAGGGCTGAAAAAAAGCTTCTAAAAACATCTGAGAGTCGGAGCAAAGTATGGAGATCGCTTCACTCACTAGAGCAGGGGTCCTCAAACTTTTTGAACAGGGGGTCAATTCACGGTCCCTCATACTGTTGGGGGGGGTGGCCCAGCTGTGGGGCGTGTCTAGGTGGTCATGTGATGGAGGCATGGCCAATTTAGCAGTCCATTAAACAATACATACAAATTAAACTTTGTTATGCTCCTGGGGGTGGAAAGGTGATTAGTGAAGGAATGTGGCTGCCTTGGGGGGGGTGAGGGACTTCTGTGTGTGTGTGTGTGTGTGTGTGTCCCTCCCTCCCTTTCTCTGGAGGCTAGGGAGGGCAAAAACGGGCCTGTTTTTGGCCTCCGAGGTCTCCAGAAGGGGGGTGGGGGCTGGCAGGTAGGTCAGCCGATGTGGATGTGGCAGCCTCATGGTCCCACGCGGGCCAGATTAACGGCTTCAGTTTGGTCATAGTTTGAGGACCCCTGCGCTAGAGCCTCGTTAAAGCACAGCGAAGAGTTGAGGGAGCAGGCAAAGCTGGGAAGATAGCTTCACTTGCTAGTGCCTCGCTAGTGCTTTGTTAGGGCTGAAAAAAAGCTTCGAAAAAGCTACATTCAGAGTATAAGACGCACCCAAATTTTCAGCCTCTTACTCCGAAAAATACGGTATGTTTGTGTCACGATTAGGAGTCAGTGAAGAAAACTACACTGATCAATATTTCTGCACAGTATTGTTTTAATGTTATGCCAAGTGTCCAGTGTTTTATAATGTACATCAAACAATATACTCAGCAGTCATAAATCCAATGATTTTCTAAAACTGTTTCCAGGATATAGCAGCATTAGTAGAAAATCTGAGATTAAGTTACAAGAAAGAAACCTTCTCAGATGTATTTCGTCACCTATGCTGATATTTTTATGATTATCAGGTGAATATAAAATACTATAAATAATTTTGCACCAAGTTTTCAGTTTATGTTCTGTTTCTTTAATACATTCCTGAGTTGTGCTGTAATTATTCTTTCTTTCTAGATTGCTTAACAGGGGCTACCACAGTCCTTCATATCATTTTAAAATAATGCAAACATTTCGGGGTTTTTTACTTTATTTTCCTTTTATTTTTAAAAAATCTATTCATACGTATGCTTTTTTTCCCTGTTTCACCTGGTGGCTTTTGAAACTCCAGCCAAGGTACATTTTGGTCATTTCAATTCTATTTTGCTAACAGGTAGTCATCAATTTATGATCACAATTGAGCCCAAAATTTATATTGTTAAGTGAGAAATTTGTTAACTGAGTTTTGCCCCATTTTATGACTTTTCTTGTCACATTTGTTAAGTGAATGACTGCAGCTGTTAAATCAGTAACAATGTTGTTAAGTGAATCTGATTTCCGCATTGACTTTGCTTGTCAGATCACAAAAAGGGATGACTCCAGGACACTGCAACCGTCCTAAATGTGACTCAGTTGTCAAGCATCCAAATGTAAATCACATAACCATGAGGGTGCTACAATGATCATAAGTGTGAAAAACGGTCATAAGTCACTTTTTTCAATGATGTGTAATTTCGAATGGTCACTAAATGAACTGTTGTAAGTCGAGAACTATCTGTATTCATCTGAAAAACACGCAGCTCTTTGTTATCCATCCAAGAGTTCAAATGGGAAGTGGGAATTCCTGTAAATTAAGATGATACATTAATGAACAATATTGGCATTTTGTAATGTAAGGTCCCAAAATACACTCGAGTCACCAAAATGCCAAAGAGAGAGACTCAAGACAAGGCTTGCAAAAAAACCCAGATTTTATTTATGGCCAAAAACAAAATACTGGGTGGAACTATATCCAGAACATACAGATACAATGCATGCGAGGAGACAGCCACACCTTGGGAAAGGTATAGCGTCCTTTTATACCCTCAGAGACGTCAGCTTAGTACCCAATTCTGGCCTCCCAGTTTAGGCCCGTGCATTCCTTGTTGCCCTGCAAGTGGGAATAGAAACTTCCCAATTAGTAATCCTTAAGCATTTCTTTGTTTACTCAATTGGCCACTTCGGCCTCCTGGCTCTGGAAAGCAGGAGTTTATCCAGATCAAACATAAATTAGGATTGAGGTGTAAATTATCCCTTTGTTGGTGGCTGTAGTTTCAATTGAGATATGTAGCACATATCTCTTAGATAGCACAAGGAAAAACAGGGAGAAGATTGATATGGGTTCAGGTCAAATGGCAGGGACATATGTTTGACAAATACCAGATACATTACAGAGGCCTAATAACAGAATATGTTTGTTACAGGAGATACAAATATAAAGACATAATATGTGTGATACAAATACAAAGGCATATATACAGAATCTAGTATACCAGTATATCATATTCTGATATTTATTATATCCTTATTATTGTTTCCTTTTCAGTAACATAGATGTTGAAAAGTCCATGGATAATACTGTCTTAGGAAACCAGATAAAGTGATAGATAAGTTGCATTCACACAACACACTAATACCTTACACCAGGAGTATCAAACTCAAGGTCCGTGGACCAGATCCAGCCTGTGAGCTGTTTAGATCTGACCCCCAGAAGCCATCCTGGAAACAGTGAAGGACTGGTCCACGGTGTCTCTGCCAGTGAAAATGGAGCTCGGGAGGGCAACTACATCCAAATACTTACTTTTTTAAAAAGTATTTTATTTTTTAGACAAACAAACATTTAATAAATCAGTCATTCCTTCCATGTGACATCTCAGTGTTGTCTCCAAAAGTTCTTCTTTTTGTTGTTACTTCAATCTTCCTTCTTGCCAAGTCCATTACAACAATTCATCACTAACACAATATTCTAATTGTAGCATTTTTGTACATAACTATTAATTTACTTATTTGTATCTCTTTTCTAACCAATGGTAAAACTGATTCCATATCTTAAAGTATTCTGAATCCTCTCTTTCTTTAATCATCAAAGTTAATCTATTCATTTCTGCACAATCTAAATTTTTTTTAATTACTTCTCCTTCCAAAGGTATTTTCTCTGATTTCCAATTTTGTGCATAAACAATCCTTGCAGCTGTTATTGTATGTATAATCAAATAGATATTTTCTTTACTAATTTTTTCTGGGAGGATACCCAGTAGGAACAGTTTTGGTTTTAAATCAATACGTTGTTGTATCATTTCTTCCAGCCATAGCTTAATTTTATTCCAATAGTTTTTAGCTTCTGAGTATGTCCACCACATATGATAATATGAACCTGGTAACTGGTGACATTTCCAACATTTAGCTGATTTATCTTTAAACATTTTTGCCAGTTTCTCAGGGGTCATATGCCATCTGTAAACTTTCATTGCATAACTGTAACATATTCTTTAATGCTTTCCCATTGTGTGAAATAATTATGAAAAGTCATGTGTTCTTTTCTTCACCTTTTCCCCCAAGAGATTGAGGCATAAGAGACATATCTGAGCTGCAAAAACCTGCATGACTACTAGGTGGGAGGAAAGAGTTATAGATTTTTGTGTTTGTTCAGATTTTTGCAACCCACGTCCCATATAGTCCAAACACTCAAGCACATCTAATTTTAGATTAATCCAGTTCCCCCAAGATGTCCACATTTGAAAACTATGATTATTTAATCTATAGTTCCCAGCCAAATCATGGTTCAATTCTGGCCTGTGCTCACTAAAGAAGCCCCCATTTCCCAAGATCTGCTATCAGAAAACAAATCTACTTTAAAAAAAAAGTTAAAGCTTTCAGGCTCTAATTGGAAGGAGGAAAAGGGAGCATGTGAGCATGGCACACCATGTCTCTTAACTACTGGGAAACATTTAAGCCTAAATCCAACTCAGTTGCACAATTATTGAAAAGATGAAATATTTCCGGGCATATGCAATTATAATGTTAGCCACTCCATTTTTATAAGAACCAGATGTCTCACAAAAAAAGAAAAAGTATGTAGTGCTAATATTGATGTAGTATTGTCCAATTTAAAAAGGTTCCTCTATTGTGTCTTGATTCTTTCTTTCTTTGGAACTGCTAGATTAAAAAAAAAAAAACAGAAGGCACACTGGGAATAGTTTAGGATAACATTTCACACTATTTTCTCTAAGAAAAAGTGCATGGTCATATCACTTTAATTAAAAATAATTGAAATATACAAATGAAAAGAGAAAGAGAGAGGGAGAGAGACACAGGACTTACATCTTTATATTATGTAACTTAAGTTGCAATATTTATTGTTAGGAAACTAGAGAGGCATAATTATGTGGCATTCTGATCTGAAACATTTATAAAATGTAGCTACTTTATTGGATAGTTCCCATGGCATCGCTGAAGAAACAGCACTTCATGTTCACCTACCGTTTTTATATCAAGGCATATACCATCTTTTAATATTGTTTCCTTTATTTTGTACAGGAGGCAATATTTTCCAGGCAATTCTTCTTAGGCATAGGATGGATCATTTAGCTCAGGGGTTTCAAACTTGATTTCATTGGGGGTTGTGCTTGACCTTGGGAGGGTGGGGGGTGTGGCCAGGATGGGCGTGGCCAGCTTGACATCACTTGTGTCGGGGGCACTGTGGTGACCTGAGCGCTTTGCCAGTGAAAACAGGCTCCCGATTTCTGTTTTTGGCTGCAACGGCCTCCTGCAATTCTCTGCCAGCAAAAACGGAGCTCTGTTTTTGCTGGCAATGGTACCACAGGATGGTCCTTCACTGTTTCCAGAGTGGCCCTGCAGGCCAGATCTAAGCACCCCATGGGCCATATTTGGCCCTCAGACCTTGAGTTTGACAAGCCTGATTTAGCTCTCTAAAAAGAACCAAAATGACTTCTCTCTACTCTTCAGTACTGCACCCAAGTCAGCCCACAAATCAACATATATCCCCTCTATGCCATTTTCCTTCAAAGTGTCCCCTTCCTTTTTCCGGTGATGCTACAGTGAGATAGGATGTCATTGATATGACATGAGACAAGGCGGCCCAGATTCAAGCTTCAATTCCAAAAGGACATACACCAGTTTGTTTGTTTTTTAAAGTGTTTAATATTTCAGTAAGGAAATAGGATTGCAAGTACCAGTAAAACTGACTGTACACACAACCACCAGTACATAGGAAATTAATCTAACTTGGACATTTGAGATTTAACTGCTATACCATTTCAGTAAATTATACAAAGCAGAAACAGATTAAAAACATAGTTTGTTCTTCTATATGGAAACAGAAGAGGCAAAAGAAACCAAAGCACACCCAGGCATACTATAGTTGATAGCACCCACTGGAATATTACCTATTGCTTTTCCTTAGTCAGACATATTGGAGATGCAGTTTCAGGAGTATTGATCCTACACCTGTTATACTATTGACTACTACTACTAGGTTTATTTTTTTAAAAAAAATAAATAAAAATCTGTGTTAAAGGCATCCCTTAGGAATTTTGTGTTCACAGTTGCATAGATTAAGGAGTATAGCACACAAACATTCTCTAAATTAGGGGAAGTTGACATCGAAAACAAGTCTGTTTTTAACCATTTTTAAAGTGATGATGAATCAAAACAGTGCATTACCTTATTAAAGTAGAAAATAAACGGATTGGATATATATATATATTTTACAGATCATTAGATTCTTCAGAGAGAATACTCTGCAATTTAACTCACATGATTTTTTTTTTATTGGCAATTTTTCTGTGATGTTTCTTTGCTACCAAACTAACATCTGAAGTAGAAATGTCAAGTTAAAATTCTTTCAGAAAAAGAATAAGCATGAATATTGTTTACACAGCAAGTCATTCAGAAGCAGCATGTTGTGAGAAATTATACTTGGAAAGAACGCCGTGGAGGGTGTGCAACCCACAAAGGATCCAGAGGAGATTGCCAGAGGAACTTATATTCATTAACTCATTTTGGTCAAAGATAATAAAACAATGTTAGAGTAAATAAACTCAGCCTGCAGTACAATAGAATAAATAGAGACTGGGGAAGTTAAATGGAAGTTTTGCTTGCAAAGTACAAGATATTTGTCATTCCTTGTGCAAAGTAAAAAAAAATGGTTAGCAAATCATTAGGAAACACAAGTGTCACAATGACTGAACTAGAAATGAAGGTTAAGTCAATAGAGCAAAGTCCCATAAGAAAGAGATAAAAATAAGAAAAAGTTGCGCTAATGAAACCAAAGCTGTGAGATAGTTTACATTGACTCTGAGCGTGTCCATTGAACACTATGAGATTTAGGGCTGAATAAATTTCTGCAGGATAAGTTGAATCACTCTAGTCACTAACTTTTTAAAAAAAGATAAATAATTGTCTTCATTGGAGCAGCTTCAGGGCTTAAAATTTATCATCCAGCACACTAAGCTAACGATTTTTGAGTTAAGAGTTGAAATCTAAACATGCCAAAGGGTAACTTCAGTAAAGAGGTTTTTCCCTGTCAGGATGATACTGTCACTGTCTCTGTGATGTACTGTTCCTTTAAATCTTATCACACTTGCTTCCTTATTGATTTTAGCCTTACGTGGTGTTTCTTAAATGCCTTGGGTTAAAAAGCAGTAAGAGGACTTGGGCTTGCTTTATGGATGCTTAGCCCCAATCTCAAGACATTTTTGCATTGAACAGGGAGATGCAAATGGGATCTTAACGTGTTTGCTTAACAGTGCAAAACAACTAAAATAGAAGATAAGCCCATAGTTACCCTCTAAATGTATCAGCAAAGATTAATAGACTTACATACCGATAGACTGCTATTCCACTACTATATTAGGTTTTGGATACTACTTATTGCTATGTATGAATTCTGTATTTGCACAATTCTCATTCACAGATTAAGCAAAAAGAATTAGAGTCCTCTAACCTCATTAAGATTTCATTGAACACTCTGTAAAACTAGAGATGATTACTAGAGATGATCTAAACAGTAGAATGGTCCCAAATGATCTAATCTAATTTACCGATATCTTCAGCACTGGCCACTGGACTTGGATTCTATTTATAATATAACTAGTTTATATTCGCAAGATGGCGGACCTCCAAGGGGCTCGCTGTTGAGGCCAATGAGGGAACGGAGGACTTTGGGAACATTGGAGGCTGACCCAGCGATCTTGGGCCCCACGTTCGGCATGCCGAAGGTCTGGCGGCTCAGATGAGCCATCCCTTGTCGGGATCGGCTCGTGGTTGGCAGAGCTACAGTGAGGAGATGTGATCAGAGCACCGTGAGGAGGGCAACGGCGGCCTCCAGGATGATTCCGCAGCCACAGAGATCGGGCGATCCACTCTGCGGCCCAACCGAAGGAGGTGAAGGAGCTAAGGGGGTCAAGGGAGTCAGATGGAACCAGATGGAGAGCTGAGGGAGCCAAGGGAATCGTCTCCAGCAACTGTTATGATGGCCAGAAAAGTGATCGGCTGCTGGGGGGATGTCGGAAGTGGATGGTGATGAAATCGGTGCCTGGAGGCCCAGAGGCCCATAGGCCGCATCAAACGGTCATTTAGCCTGGACTCGAGGATTGGGGTGTATGGCCCAGCTGTTAGCTGAGTTTGAAAATCCCCCTAAATGGACCTGGACCTGGGAAGAGTGTGGCAGAGTCTGCCCTGAGAAGATGGGTAGGATTATAGGGGTGAATTGGTCCGGAAAACCAAAAGGAGGTTGAAGTGATAGAGAGGGATTGATGAATAGTCACCTGGTCTCCCCCTTGGATTCACTCTCCTCCTTATGAAATGGCCTTCCCCCATTGCTGTCCAGACTCTCTGTTAGGTCGGGCCATCTTTTCCATCATTATTGACTCTGGGACTTTACTACCACCCTCTTGGATTTACTGCAGTTTGATCTCTATCTCCTCTTTGCTGTTGGCTGTTTTATTCCTGCCTCCCAATTACCGCCTTTTGGCCTTGGCTCAGGGGAAGGGAGATTGCAGGTTTGGAGGGAGAAGCCAAGAGTCCAGGACAATGGCTGCTGTTCCATCTGCAGGAAAGGAGTTGAACTCTGTTGGCTTATGACATCCAGCCGTTGTGAGAGAATGGCTGTGGCCATTTGCCTACATTGCAGCTATTTGATCCAGATGCCCCATCACTGTGAGAGAGTGAAGGGCCCCAGCTTTGCTCATGCCCAACCGCATTGCCATCTCTCGCCTCTTTGACTATCGCTGATACCCAGAGCACCCCTCTCCTACCTCATCATACTTGTATGGCTTATACCGCAGTGGATCTGCTTGTGCTGTGAGATGCCCCGCTCTCACGGAATGGCCTTCCCCTCTATCGAAGGCCAACCTGAAGGATGGGCTTTGGAGCCCCGAGAGGTGCCATGTCTTAAAGCAGGGATTGAGGGTTTTTTTAATTAGGGTTTTTAATGATCTTTTAAGGGGAACCAGGAGGATGACCAAGGGGGATGGGGGGGTAATCCACCAAGGTTGGAGCCGAGCCCGGCATGGGGTAACCTTTTGGAAGGTGCAGGACGAGGGACTGGGGAGGTGATGGAGGGCTATCCTAATGAGGGATGCACTATCAGCACGGTGCATGGGAGGGACAGATACGGTGGGAGCAGGAGGCCATATGTGTCGGGGGTGTGCACTCACTGTCTGAGAGTAATTGCGTGCCCCGGTCCCCAAGGCTCCTCTTGGGTACTAGGTGGCACAAATACTCAGGATCTGGGCCTTCGGCTGATGCTGTGCAACGCCAGGTCCATGGTAAATAAGGTCCCCCTTATCTACGATCTTAAACAGGAGGAGGAAACAGACCTGGCGGGTATTACAGAGACCTGGTTGGGCCTGGAGGGAGGGGTCCCTCTGGTTGAGATGTGCCCACCAGGCTTCAGAGCATTCCGTCAGCCGAGGGCCCAGGGTAGGGGAGGGGTGGTGGTGGTTATTATTAAAGAAGGTCTTGGTCTGAGGGAGACCACTGTGCCACAGATTGCTGGATGTGAGTCCCTCTGTGTGAGATGGGGTCAAGGGGTTCAGATGGGCTTGTTGCTAACGTACCTGGCTCCCTGCTGCGTGGTAACAGTTCTGCCTGAGCTACTCGACATGATAGCCATGGTGGCAGTTGATACACCCAGGCTTATGGTCATGGGTGATTTCAACTGGCCATCCACTGGTGAAACATCTGAGATGGCCCGGAAGTTCATGGCTTCTATGATGGCCATGGACCTGACTCAGTTAGATCATAGCCCCACTCACAGGGGGGGACACACTCTGGACTTGATTTTTGTCTCTGGCCAGTGGTTGAGTGGTCTTATTATAAGGGATATAGAGATGAAACCCTTGTCATGGTCAGATCACTCGCTCCTTCACCTGGACCTTCGAACTGCTACACCCCGCCGCAGGGAGGCGGAGCCAATAAGGTGGGTCTGCTCCAGGTGCCTGATGGATCTTGATAGGTTCCAGATAGAGCTTGGGCCATTTCCCGAGGATCTGGCACCCGACTCGGCCGAAGACCTGGTAGCTGCCTGGGATCGGGCAGCTTGTGGGGCTTTAGATCGAGTCATGCCTTTGCGGCCTCTGACCCGGTGCCGATCCCTTGTGGCTCCATGGTTTACCAAGGAGCTGAGGGAGATGAAGCACTGGAAAAGATGCCTGGAGAGCAGTTGGAGGGCCAGTCTCACTGAATCTGACCGAACACTGGTAAGGTCGCATATTAAGACCTACCTAGTGGCGATAAAAGCGGCAAAGTTTAATTACTTTTCCGTTCTTATTGCATCATCAGATAATCATCCAGCTGCCCTGTTTAGGGTGACCCGCTCCCTGCTTCACCCGGGAGTGCGGGAGGACCCCCTGGAAGGCAGGGCTGAAGATTTCGGACAATATCTGTATGACAAAATCGCTCAGATCCGAGGGGATTTGGACTCTGACTGGGTAGATTCGGGCAGGGTGACGAGGAATAGTCTTGAGAACGTTATCTGGGAAGAGTTTGACTCTGTGACCCCTGATGACATGGACAGGATTTTGGGGAGACTTAATGCGGCCACATGTTTATTGGACCCGTGTCCCTCCTGGTTAGTACTAGCTTCCCAGGAGGTTACATGAGGCTGGCTCCAGGGAATTATCAATGCTTCACTGAGTGAGGGTTACTTCCCCACGGCCTTGAAAGAGGTGGTGGTGAGGCCTCTCCTCAAGAAGCCTTTCCTGGACCCGGCAGTATTAACCAACTACTGTCCTGTCTCCAAACTTCGCTTTGTGGCGAAGGTTGTTGAGAGTGTGGTCGCATGACAGTTTCCGCAATACCTGGAGGAAACGTCTTATCTAAATCTGTTCCAGTTGGGTTTCAGGCCTGGGTACAGCACAGAAACGGCATTGATCATGTTGGTAGATCATCTCTGGAGGGCTCGGGACAGGGGTTGCTCCTCTGTTCTGGCCCTGTTAGACTTCTCAGTGGCTTTTGATACCATCGACCATGGTATCATGCTGCACTGGTTGGAAGAGTTGAGGATGGGGGGCACCGTGTTATGGTGGTTCTCCTCCTTTCTCTCGGACTGGTCGCAGTTTGTGTTGGCAGGGGGGCAGAGGTCGACCTTGAGGCACCTCATATGTGGAGTGCCTCAGGGGTCGGTCCTCTCACCCCTTTTGTTCAACATTTATGTGAAGCCACTGGGTGAGATCATCCGTGGCTTCGGGATGAAGTACCACCAGTACGCTGATGACAACCAGCTGTACATCTCCACCCCGGGCCACACCAATGATGCCCTTGAAGTGATGTCCCAGTGCCTGGAGGCTGTGCGGATCTGGATGGGAAGGAACAGGCTCAGGCTCAACCCATCGAAGACTGAGTGGCTGTGGTTCCCGGCATCCCGATATAGTCAGTTGACACCATCACTCTATCACCATCTATTGTGGGCGAGTCCTTGGCCCCCGTGGAGAGGGCTCACAATCTGGGTGTCCTCCTGGATATGCAGCTGTCCTTGGAGGAACATCTGATGGCTGTAGCCAGGGGAACTTTTTATTAGGTTCGCCTGATCTGCCAGTTGCGGCCCTTCCTAGATCGGGATTCCTTGTGCACAGTCAGTCACACCCTCGTCACCTCTTGCCTGGACTACTGTAATGCTCTTTACATGGGGCTCCCCTTGAAGAGCACCCGGAGGCTCCAACTGGTCCAGAATGCAGCCGCATGGGTAGTTACGGGAGCTGCATGGCGCTCCCACATAACACCTCTCCTGCGTGAGCTGCACTGGGTTCCAGTGGTCTTCTGGGTGCGTTTCAAGGTGTGGGTTATCACCTTTAAAGCGTTCCATGGCATAGATATCTTCGAGACCGCCTGCTTTTACCAATGACCTCCCACCGACCTGTGTGCTCCCACAGAGAGGGCCTCCTTGGGGTGCCATCAGCCAAACAATGTAGGCTGGTGGCCCCCAGGGGGAGGGCCTTTTCTGTGGGGGCACCTACCATCTGGAATCAGCTGCCCCCAGAGATAAGGAGAATCCAAGACCTCGGTGCTTTCCGCCATGCTCTTAAGACCTTTCTTTTCCAGCAAGCCGGGCTGGCTTAACACTTTTTAAAATGTTTTTAATTGGTTTGTTATTGTTTTTAACTATGGGGCCAAACACATATATATCTTTTTAACTGTATTTTAATGTTTGTATTTATGTTTTTTATTCTGGCTGTACACTGCCCTGAGTCCTCCGGGAGAAGGGTGGTATATAAATTTGAAATAAATAAATAAATAAATAAATAAATAAATAAATAAATAAATAAATAAATATGGGTGGGGTTAGTGCCTTCAAGTCAATCTCAACTCCTGGCGACTGCCTAGACAAGTCTCTGCAGGTTTCTGAAGTGGTGTGCCACACCTACTTCCTAGGGCTAAAGGAATGTTAGTGGCTCAAGGTGGCCCAATGGCTTTGTGCCTAAGGTGGAATTAGAACTCACAGACTTCCAGTTCCTAGCCCAGTGTCTTCACCACTAACCAAATTGGCCCTCAGATTCTGTTTTGCCCAATATTAAATAGACAGGGTTTTTCTATTTTGAATTGGTCTGTTCAACATGATTGTCCAGGCCAAACTGTACTGGTTAGATCATAAACTTTTAACCTTGAGCTTGTAATGTCAAGGGAAATGAATGCCATGGTTTTTCATTTTGAAATTATAGTTTGACCTGGGAGCTACGGTATGTTGAGGTGAAGCATTGAAAGGCCCATTAATACATCATTCTGACCTACAAAGAAAAACTGGGCTCTTTAGGGTTAAATAGAATGGACAGGTTAACAAGAGGTTGTTAATTGGTGTAATTTACCCCAAAGCAACTTACATTTGGCAATCTGGAATCCAGAAAGAGATCCGGGTATTAGGGTCTATAAGGTTATCAAATGTATATGAAGGGATTATCCAGAGCCTGCAGGTTTAACAAGAGAAGAGAAATCCTAAACCAGCTTATCATAATTTAGTTTCCAAAAAGGAATTTGATCATCAAAGTGGTTACTAAAAATAGAGGTGTTTAACTAATTTATCTATCATAAAAGGAACCTTAATGTTAGCTCTAGTCATTTAATGAAGGCAATAAAAAGGAAGTATAAAATCATTTTGAGGGGCGGGGAGATGCAGTGGTATTAATTTGGCAAAAAATTATTAATTCTGTGAATGACAAAGAATCCTCATCCTTTTAACATACTGCAATATGTTAATAGGATTCTTTGGTACAGTTTTGTCACAGATATCCTATATCTATTAGTCAAAGCATGAGAGTTCCAATTTACTGGGTTTTTTTATGGAACCTTGTACTGATTTCTATCCTTAGGTATGTTGGCTGACCATCAATAACTCTGGCCTTTGGTATCAATTATTGAGGCCAAGCAATTAATTAATCAGTAAAAGGGAGGCAAAGCCACAGGCAATGACTTTATCCCAGCAGAGCTAATAAAAGGTAATGTTGATTGGCAGATCCCTGGCTTAGCAGCAGTATTTTCTTATATAGATATTTCACATATTTTGGATTACTGTAGAGGAGCTAGAGTTGTTCCTGTTTTCAAAAAAAAGGAAACAAATAAGCTTACAATTATAGACCTATGAACCTATTAAATATCATGAGTAATTATATGCCAACAACTATATGCCAACTAGATCTGCAAAAGGTAACTGTCAAGTGTTGCAACTAAAAAATACATGTTCAGTACACATTAGTTGCATTTGTAGATTTTAAAGCAATCTATGATTTAATTTCAAAAATACATTTGGGGGGGGGATTAAGAATTCCACCACTGACAAATACTTGTTGCTACTGGTACATAAACTACATACTAATATAAGATGTAGAGTCAGTTGTAACTGTGCTGGACAGTTTTCCAAACCATGCGTAACTGCTAAGAGGGTGAAAGTTGCATTTTGACCCTGTTCTTCATATATAAACACATTTATTAAAATTTGACAACACCTCGATATACATCTCTGAAATTGTTTGAGAAATTAGCACCCAATGTATTTTTTACTTTATGTACATGCTGTTATTTTGTCACTAATCCGGTTTAGTTTTAGAAGAGTTCATAAGGCCTTTACTCAGCATTTCAAGAAATCATCTGGAACCCAAATCACAGTGTTTTTTAATATCACTAAACATATGGTACAAAGATAATCAGATCACAGAACAATTAAATGCTTTAAATAACTAGTATTTTTGAAAGGATGGGAGAAAGAAATAGCCTGAGTTATACTTCTTCTATCGTCCAAAGGAATACAACGACAATTCTACATTTTCAACAGAGACGGGGAATTTAATCCCAGCTGCCATCAAATTATTTATTCTGCACAAAAGAGTCATAAAACTTTCATATGGGATGCAATTATATTTTTATTCCTACTGCTCATTTTGAAATAATGATTTTTAAGATTCTTATTTAGATGCATCCCTAATTTAGTCTTCAAGGCCAAGAATGACAAGCCATGTTACTAACTTGGCTAAAGCTTAAATTGGCTCAGTTGGGTTGGTTCCATTAATAGCACCTGATAACTATAAATCAAATTGGTGGGAAGCATCATAAAAATATTGCTATTCTAGGGTTTATTGCCCAAGTATCTGTTATTCCCAGATCTTAAAAAGACTTTTTAAAAAGTTACCAAGGATACAGAACCTGAAAAGAGTCTAAATCAAATCACAGGGATTTACCAATCCTTAAATTATCTCAAAGATAATTTTCTGCCATACTACTTAGGCTTCCTTGATTATTATAAATACTACTGAGCATTTTCTGGAATTCAATTTAATACCCTTCAGTTTAAAATGGAAGATATAACAATATTCCATCTCTTCAGAAGCTATGTCCTTGTGGATATAGAAAGGTGAAATCAATCAAACAAATCCTTTTGTTTAACATTACAAATTTTATCCAAATTAATTCAAGGTTAATTCTGTCCTTTAAAAATTTGGCCAGGCTATCTAGCTGAATTTTATAGTAATTATTTTCTGGCCAATGGAGTCTCTAATGTGACCAATATAGTTACAAAAATTTCCTTATTAGCAACAAAAACTCTCCAGGCTATGATAGCTTTAATGGAGTTCAGTTGAAGAAAGTCATAATGTTTAAAGTTCAGTTACAGCTTTATTACATTCACTTGCATGGTTTCTACTCTAAGAGAGTAATAACTATAACTGCTCCATAACAACCTATCTTAACTCCAGAGAACACCTGAAAGAGACTTTTATTTATTTTATTTTATTTTATTTATTCAATTTTTATAGCTACCTAATTCAACCAAGTGACTCTGGACAGCTTACAATTTTAACATTATAAAACAAAATTTCCAAAGTTGTCCAGAGTCAGTGGATTGATCACTGATAATTCAAACCTGAACCATCACAAGACCCTCACTTGACACACCCACACCTGACGCCAGGAGTGGTATTCACTTACCTTTGCTACTGGTTCGCAAATGTGAGCACACGCATGTGCAGAGTGTCAAAAACAGGACGTGATGACGTCCGGGCGGGTGGGCAGAGCCTCCCACAGCCAACACTACCCATTTGCCCAAACCGGATAGAACCGACTGACTACCACCACTGCCTGAAGCCCTTATAAACAGAAGAACACTGACACTGACATCCCTCATTCAACTCCACTGAAGATGTTACCTAGCCTGGTAATGAGCCATTTGGAAACTAACCCACAAGCTCAGAGAATGAACCTTCACCCTCATACATATAAATATTAATCACTGTTCATTTTGAAGTCCATATCAGTGCTTTTATTTGTGCTTAGAAATAAAGCAGGAGATAGCAAAGCTGTTTAAACACAGCTGAGATATGCTCCTAATGACCAGTCTCACTTAATAGCCCAGCAGCTATATTTTGGACTGAACATAGTTGTCCCACAGTCTTCAAAGCTCCATGTGCACCTCATTAAGAGTAATTTAATTTGAAGGTTAGCAAAGATTTTCTTCTTGCCAAAGCTATATATAAAGCTTCCCCTAGAACTGGAAATCTACACACAAAATCTTGTTTGCACAGGCTGCTGCCAGCAAAGTTGAGCAATGACATACAGTAGTCTCTAATCACAGAAGTGGCTAGGCTTGCTTGTTGAATTTAGAAGTAGCATTTTCTTTAATGCCAGGCATTTATCTGAACCATTATAATTAAAAGATGTTTTATTTAGATCAAAAATAAAAACAACTGCAAAACTCCTCCCCCTACTCCACTTTAACAGGATTTGGTTGTTATTATTTGTTTGTTGCTAAAGTGAAGTGGAATGCAGATTTATAATTATGTGATAAATTGTTGTGCTATATTCTAATAATCCTTCAAAACAGATTAGATCATGCAATGTGAATACTACCTTGTATGCTAGATTAGGTGTATAATGAGCAGAAAAAGGGAATATAATTGTAAATATGCATCTGTTTTTAAAGTAAAATAAAGGGCTAAGGAGTATCAAAGTAAAGAGAGCATACTATACTAAATAAGTTTATGGCCTAAATCATCAGTCAAATACACAAAAATAGAATTTATCTCTGGATAGAATTACATTGCAAGTCTTGCTGAATTGAGAAAAGAAATTAATAGTGAATAAGATGAAGACTCTATCAAGCTCAACCTGAGATTTTCAGGAAATCTTCCACCCAATATATACTTTTGGGATAAGCCATGATTAGCTGAGCAGAAATTCATACCTAAATATCATGGTGAAAGATTTTGCCAATTGCTTGATTCCTTTAAGACTTTTTAAAAGCCTATTTAGAAATACTGCATCATAGGAGATTTGTAAGCATAAAAGATTTGTAGGCAGCCTAATCAATCCTTTTAATATTAATACCACCTCCTCCCATTACTTGGTCTTACTCCAGGGAGAAGAAGCAAAAAGGAAAATGGCTAAACACAGCATTGAGACTTCAGGAGCCTCAGTGATTGCCAAATCTTCTTGGACTTCAAAGCAGAGATTGGTTTGGCAGGTCATTCACTATGCCTCAGGGAGATACTGCCTTTGAAGGCTCAGAAGTCTTCCAAAACTAAGAATATACTCTGGCACATGATGTATTGGTGTTTCTGTATTAAATTTTGTATTGATGTGTTTACTGGTCTGGGACTAAAACTAAACTGAATGACAATTCGTATAAGAAAGAGTCGTAGTAGCCTTTTATATTATAGATATAATAATTGCAGGATCCAATCTGGGCTGGTCACCAGGACCAGAGGTTTACTCTTCTGAGCTTTCAGACTCCTGCTGGAGCCCTTCCTTAGGGAACTTCTCTCTATACATTTTGGTAGAGAGAGGTTCCCTGAGAATTGACTCCAGTATGAGGCAGAAAGCTCAGAACACTAAACCTCTGATCCTGGTGATTGACCCAGATTGGATCCTGCAATGTTATCCTGAAACATGTACATTTGCCTTCATTTGTGATATAATAATTATTTTCAATTTGCATTTTTGGCAATGTTTTTTTTTTTAAATTGGGGCTCTTGTGGATGCTTGATTAGGTTTTTTTTTTAAGTTGTTAGTTACTAAATTCAAAGTGTTTTAAGTATGAAAATGCTGCTACAGTACTTCATCAATCCCTGCTGCTGTGGGTCGCAAATAGATAATACTATCTCGGTAGAACCAACATAATGAAAATCAGAGTGCTCCAATGACAAAGTGTGCCAATACTGCCAGGATACAAAAGGGGGGAAATAGACTTCCGGTGGCTCCGCAAACACCGATGGAGGTTCCTTTAGGAGCTCCAGCCCTGTGATTCCATATAGCCGCTAGAACAGCGAAAATCAGCTGTCTAGCAGCTCAAAACTCTCCCCCAGGGAAAAAGGGGGAGAGAAGAGCAGAAGGTTCTGGGTAGAGCTCCCCTAGACCCCCAGGTTTTTCTTTTTAAGCCTGGGGCTTGCAGGGTGAGAGCTCCCTAAAAGCCCTTCAACTGCTCCAGATCAGGGACGAGTCTGCTTTATGCAGAATGAGGCGTCGCAACCACACCAGCAATGCAATTTTAAGGATTATAAGAAATTTTGACTTTAGATGCTGGCAGAGCAAATCAGGAGAACAAAAAATGCAAGTACTGAACTTTAACTCCGTTTAAAAAGGGGGGGGTAATGGCGCCTGAGGGTGTGAAAACAAAACTTACTAGTGAAAGTGCTTGTTAACACTTGCAACATTGTTAAAGCTACTGGATTACACATTAAGGAAAAGATTTAAAGTGGAAGCTGAATAGAAAAGACTATGGTATTGACTTCAATTAGTTTATACTTCTAAATTGCATGGAAAATAATTGGATTTATTGACCTGATAGAGGAATAAATATAAAGTGAAGATTGAAATATGGCTGATATTAGGGCTGGAGGATCTTCATCATATGAGACAGCAAATTCACAAGCTGTGACTGTAAAAGTTTTTCAAGAACTTTTAAATTCTTTTACTTCTATTATAATAGAATCAAGTGTAAGAAGTATTCAAAAATATAATTTGAAAGATTTGCTGGCTGGAAAAGATGAAGAAAAGAACCAGACTAATGTGATTTTGGAGGACAAAAAAGAGGTTGTCAGGATTAAGATGGAGGTTTCTACACTGGATACAGAGGCTTTGCCAGAGGCTTCCACGCAACCAACTGAAGAACAGCAACTAGACTCTTTACTGCAAACTGACAAATTTTATCATGACAATTCTTGGTTTTACAGACAGAATCAGTATTTAAGGAATGAAGTAATTGACTTTATAAGCAGGAAGAGTCGAAACCGGGGTCTCAAATTAGAGGAAATAATTTTAAGAGGAGAACGAGTTTTAAAGATACATCAACCTCAAATTAAAATTCAAAAATTTTCAAAAACAAAAGCAGGGGGAGGAGCAATGCTGAAGAAGAAAGTCTTATTGAAGAGGAAGGACTGGAAAAAATATAGAAAGAAAGGAAGAATGCAAGATTAATTTCTTTGGAGGATGATCTTAGTAATAAATTTGAAAAGTTGACTGTTTTATTGAAGTAAAAAGGCTTAATTAAAATTGGACAGTTTTTTCAAATTTATTGAAGTATTAAAATGGTTAATTCAAAATTTAATGGATAGTTTTTTTTCTTTTTTGAAAAAAAAAGTTTTGAAATTTATATTTTGAAGAATGTCCTAGTGATGTATTAAGGGATCTTAAAATGTTTAAGCTAAGATTATAGGGTTTTTTTCTTTTTTAAAAAAAAAAGCTATATGTGATGAAATGTTTAAGTCAGATATAACTTAACAAATATGAAAAGTTTTTTTTCTTTTTAAAAGAAAAAAAGTTTTGAAATTTATATTTTGAAGAATATCTTAGTGATGTATTAAGAGATATTAAAATGTTTAAGCTAAGATTATAGTATTTTCAAAAGCTATATGTGATGAAATGTTTAAATTAGACATAACTTAACAAATTTATAATTTATAAAGGGTAGGTTGATGAATAATTTTTCAAAGGGGAGTTAAAGAGTGTGAGGGAGTTTTGAATCTTGTAGTAAGTTAGCATATTTTAGCTTATGTTTGTTAAATTTTATACCCTGTTTTTGCTCTGAGAAGTCGGGGTGTGTGTGGGGAGGGGGGGTTGAAGGATGGGTGGGGATAAAATTGTTGTATAGATAAATGTATGACAGAAAAGTAAGGAAATTGGGGGAAATGTTACAATAAATGAAATGATAGAATCAAGATATGATAAATATTGGTGGAATAAGAAGAAGACATAAGAGATGTACTCAGATGATACTTTGTATGATTGATTATGAATTGTATGTTTGTTATAAAATAAAAAACTTTTTTTTATTAAAAAAGGGGGGTTAATAGTGTTTATTGCTCTTCTAAATTGTTCAGCTTTCAGGAAAAAAACTCCCCACAAATCCCTCATTTAACTAACAATATGAGAGAAGTTATTTAGAACCACCAATTTAATAAGTAATCTAAATTTCCCATCAGATTGCAGGCATCACAGGGAAATGAATGAAAGGTCCTTGAAATGATATTTCAGAATCTATAGCAAGGCTGTTCATTGTTCATACATGATTAAAAAGAGGTGTTATGAAATGCATATAAGCACATTGGTAGGACTGCTTTAAAGCAGCCACAACGAAACCAGAAGACACGGCTACTTTAAATAAGTCCTTCACTTGTACTCTTGTGCATTTTGAAATACCTCTTGCAAATCATTTTCAAAATATGGGATGCTCTAATTTGTAATGTTGTAGCCAACATCAGTTAGCTGATTTTTAGATGGCTTGTTGACATAAAGGGGAACAGCAGTGCAGTTTTATCACATAATTTTCACAGGATGGATATTTTTTGGAAGAATATGTTCTCTCTGTATGAAATAGGTGTCACTTCAAGAAGGGAACCTGATGAAAACTGGCATTCACTCTGTGAAATAGCAACTCTAATGATGAGAGTGAAGCTTTAACAAAAAATTTATTATTTACAACATTGTGTCATGTCATTTAGAGAATTTTATATATTTATAATTTACAAACAAATCTCTTAAAGATTTGGGTAAATCTTCCCTATCAAATAGAGGGGGTTTAAGAAAAGTTTAAATTATTTAGCATGAAATTATGAGCATTTAAGAACTTAACTCAGCCACATACAATATATCTGTTCTTTCTATTGGAAGTTCTTAATAAACTGAGATAAAAAGGAAATGATAGATTGCAGAGGGGGGAATGTTGTTTTCTCCTATATCCTAAACAACATTCTTTCTGAATCATTGATCTCCTCTTTCCCTTTCCCACATTCAGTTTTTTGTTTTGTTTTATTTTCTAAGTTTGGTAGAGGAGAGAAATATATCTGATATGAAACCTGGTTCCAGTCAGAAATAATCCTTGTGAAGTTTGATTTGATTTAGTTCTTCCCTGAGAGCTCTGAACATCTACTTTCCATGTACTTTACCTGAATTATGAAAATAAACCTAGCACTTTATAGTATGTGATTTAGTATGTAATTTAATTTTGAAATAGTTCATGCTCTTTCATTTCATTAAAAAATATATTAGCATCATTTCTTCACAGTCCTATTACACTACATAATGCGGCAAATACTAGAATGTAATTTTAACTTGGATTTCCAGACATTTTGGTTGCAAAATGGCTCATATTCTGGTTTATTAGTGAAGCGTTCACCAAGCCATGCATATCTTCTCTGATTAGGGAAGATTTACAAGTCAAACTCCATGCATTTTTCCATTGGGAAAATATGTGGCAATCAAACCACTCATTTAGGAAGAAGTGCTGAACAATGTCTGTCTCCTGCATCCTGAATCCAGGACTTCATTTGAAGCAGAAGAAGATGAGGAGTGAATGGCTTCTTGTCTCATACTAATGTATTGAGGACTTGTGCCGAGGGGGGCTTTCTTCCTCAAAATCTGTTCCTGACATCATGTAGCCTATTGGTGATAGGAGTCAACTGTATCCTCCATCTACTCTAGATCTCTTTCCTCATCCAACGTACATTAACTTGATTGAATCAGTTCATACAACCATGCAGGATCCATTTTTATCTCTTCCAGCAAATAAGCCTTTGTAGAGAACCATAAAGATGGAATACAGCAGTTACCAAAGTATGAGCTAAGTCCAGGGAAAGAAGAGAAAAATTACAAAGAAACTTAACTTTCTTTTGTATAAGAAGGAGGGAGGTAAAATGTTGTCAGGCTTTCAAGATTCAGTTACTAAAGCTTATATCAATAAAATAAGAAATATTGACATATTTCTTGTGGAATCTTCTTAAATTTCTTAATTGTTTTGCAAAATATTTGGGCATAATAATGAGGACAGGCCTAGTCAGAGAAGAAACAATGGCAGTGCACACAGGTAAACATCAGCTTTAAGTTTCTCTCATTTCCTGGTTATAAGCAGAAGAACACTTAGAGCAATTTCAAAATCCTTTTATTCATTTACCCTTAATAGTCTGTTCACCTCAAAGTAATGTCAACCTCTGTTGGAATATTCATCACTTTTCCTTCAGAGATGATTAACTGCTGGCATACCTGACAATCTTATTTAAGGCTCTATCATCGTTTCTTATAATTAAGCTGCTCCCTAAAATATCAGCCAGCATTGCTTCTTGCCTGAGCAGTTCCTCTGACTTCCTCTTTTATAGTGGAAATAGTATCTGTGGTGGTCTTCTCGAAGTTTCTGTAAAACATTCTTTAATAGTTTATTGTCAAGCTGTCTGTTTTTATGCTAGCTGTTATTTATTCAGAACTATGCTCACTGCGAGCAACGCTGCAGAGCCTTTGACAACACAAAAGCTCTGCTTTCATTTTATTGATGGCTTTGCCTAGCAGCTCTGTGATGAAAGAACTGAAGAGACGCAATCATCCTAAGGGCTGTTCAGAGCTCCTCAGCTATGTTTGTAATATTTTAACTTTGCTTCACATGAGCCATAGAATTCAGCAGATGCAAACAGAGAATCAGGATAATATAGTGAGGGGGAGAGCAGGTTGGGCCTTGTACCCATTTGACTGAAAAACAAATAGAATGGCATTATGTATATGATCCTGGTGTCCATTTTCTTCCATTCAAAGGTGCTTTACGCATGTCATGCAACCATCACCCCATCATTTAACTTAGATAAACAAGGAATAACAACCTCTGTAGGGAAGAAGGCCACAATCTGTCACTAAGTGGAATGCTGAGGCCGCGCTAAAAAGAGCCCAAAGAAATAAACTAATAAAAGACTTCCAGTGGGACAGCGACATCGCCAGACGCTTCTTTTTGAAGCGCCAGCCCAGGGCTCCGTAGAACCACAAAGAACAGCGACTATCAGCTGTCTTGCGGTTTGAAAACTTTCCCCCTGGTATGAGGGGGGAAAGTGAGTAGACGGGTGGGGTAGAGCTCCCTGAAAGTGCCGGATTTCACACATAATCTGGCGCTTGAAGATGAGAGCTCCCCGTTAAGCCTGTCAGTACTCCGGACCCTGGATGCCTCTGCTTTGCAGAGCTAGATGTCGTTAACCATTCCAGCACCAACTTTAAACAGATATTTTTTGAATCGAGCTGGCGGAGCACAAGCAGTATGAATTAAACAGCAAGTATTTTTTTTTCCTTTTAACTCCAAAGATTTACTTTCTTTAAAAGATTCTTCCTAAGCTGAAAGTGAAAGCAAGATGGCGTTTGAGTTTTAACGGGGCGTGAAGAAGTGAAAGCTAAAAGTAATTATTGACAAGCCCCTGTTTGAAACGTAAAACTCCTTTTTGAAAAGTGGATGTAATAAGAAAGGAATAATAATAATTGAAGCAGCAATACAAATTACAAATTGTAAAGGATTCCCTTTTTTTTTCTTCTTGAAACTTTTTTTTTCTTTTCTCTTCCCCCTTTTTTTTTTCTGTCCTTCTGGAAGGGAAGGAAGAAGGGGGGCAAGATGGCTGGGCTTTCTGAAAGCAAAGGAGGGTTATTTAACCCTCAATGGTCTGAATTTGAGGAAGCTTTGAGTTCAATTACCTCTGCTCTATTGAAAAGAATTGATACTATATTCCAAGTTTCTCAAGCTGGAAATAATGAAATACATGGAAATACTGAGTTGCAATCTAGCAGTGGGGGATTGAATGAAGAGTTGGGAGATGCAAAAAAACAACAACAGAATGTTGTGCAAAATAAGGAGCAAAAAGTGTTGCAAGTTGATGAAATTTTGGTTTCACGAATTTTTTTTTTATAAAACTCAATCTGCACTTAAAGAGTTGTTTCCAGAAGAAGCTACATTTCTGCAAAAATTTTATAATATGCAATCCCAAAAATCGCAAAATTTTACTGGAGCTAAAAAAGGCAGAGGGATCAAAGTTAAGAAGAAAGTTCGTAAAAAGGAAAAGAAGAAAGACTGGAGAAATGGAAAATAACCCTGCTTGATGAGATGATGGTCCTTAAAAAGTACTGTTTAACTGTTTAAAGATTTTGAATTTTTTGGAAAAAGAAAAAAAAAACAGACAGCAGTTTAATGCCAGTTAACTAAGCGATGAGCGACGATGAGGAGGCAACTTACAGCTGTATTGGAATATTTGAGAAGAATAAACAGATCACAGCAATGCTGGTGTATTGGGTTGTGAAATATGCCCTGACTTGAATGATTTGGATTATTTTATTAAGGACTGCAACAAATTTGGACTTAATTGCAATCGCAGAAGTTCTACTGAATATAGCAAATTGAAGTTTCCTGCTTGATGGTAATGAATACAAGGCAAAAGGACTATGGACCTAGGGCAATTGCAGTTGATCTGGTGGTTTCCCTAATATGTCTGACGAATTTATTAATCTAATTTTTGACTGGATTTGATGGATATCATTTCAAATATAATTACAATTACAAAGTCACTCGGGGTTTTTTTTATATATATATACAGAAGCAATTTTTATTTAGGTGGGTAGACGTAAATGAAGATATCTTATATGCTGTTGGAAGATGTGAAGACAAGAAGATTAGCAATTGGTTCAATCTAGTATGAAGAATTTAAAGGATTGATAAAGTTCTTAAATGATGTTCTTAGCTGATTTGTTAATATGTATTGATATAAGAGGTTTGATTATTAATTAAAAATTATTGTTAATATTATTTCTTATTAAGTGTTTTGATTATAATTGGACCTTGATGGTTTAAAAGTGAAGGACGGAAGAGTTTATATAGTAATTTTTTTTTATAATCGGAGGTTTTTTGAGTGAGGGTTTCCTTTTTTTTTCTTTCTTTTTGTTGTTGTTGTTGTTGTTGTTTTGTTTTAAATGAAAGTTATAAAATATTTTGTTAAATTGTATAGACCTAATAATTTGTTAAGTAATAATTAGCCAAATTGAGTAATGATAGGTTTGATTAGATAATACTTAATTGTTTTAATTGCTGTAATTATAAATGGAGATAATCTTGTTGAATTAGATGGAATAAGGAGAAAAAAAGACTTGCTTTCCTTTTATCTATTTGTTTAATGATCATGATTATAATAAGTGTGAAATGGAGTTTAATTTAGAGAATTTAAGCTGTATTTTATTTTGTACTTGCTCTGGGAAGTCGGGGGAGGTGGTTGGGGAGGGGGGGAGAAAATGTATGTAAAATTTTTAAAACTTTTTCAATAAATAAAAAAAAAGAAATAAACTAATAAAAAATAAATTTAAAATCTTTAAAAAATATACCCCCTCCAAAAATTAAAAGGGGATAATGACAAGCATCGAAGCCTTAAAATGGCACACCAGTTTTAATAAAGTGCTCTGGAGGCTAGATAGGAACATTGATAGTTGTCACATATGATGCTGTGCTGGCCACAATGACAGACTAATATCCTTCTCTTCTGATGGCCAGTTCGTTAAATTCTAATGATGAAATCATGCTCTGTTGTGAGTGATTAATGATTCTTTTACCTAAGCAACCAAGTAGATAGCTTACTCTGGCTCCTTAGGAGATTTATTTATATGTATGGAATGTGTAGGCCATTCCAGTATATGGAAAAAATGGAAAAGAGAACAAAAAAGATACAAAGAGGTGGCTTTCAAACTTTTTTTTACAGCAGTTATAAGTACAGTTATAAATTTAATTCTCTAAAGTTACAACATAACTCTCTTCTTTTTATAAACTATACTGTTTAATCATCAAATCATCAAAACCACAACTTCATATTTCCTGTTTTCTGCAAAAACGCCATAAGAGGTTTTCCGTCAGCTATACTATACTATAGTAAATGTAGATACCATTTTTATTCTATTTCTCCTTTCTCATCTTTTTAAGAAGAGAGTAAGAAGCGTGACAGCCCATGTGGTTAGGATGCTGGGTTGACAATTTGCAAGTCTGTGTTCAAAGCCTGAGTGCTGCTGTGTGATGGAGTGGGTTCCTGTCATTCGCTCTAGATACTGCTGATCTGGCAGTTTGAAAGTGTGCAAATGCAAGTAGATATGTAGGTGCCATTTTGGTGGACTCATTACCAGGGACATTAAAGGAGTCTCCAATTGAGCATCCCCTGAGCAAGAGTTATGTGACCAGCTAATCCTTTCATCGTGGAAGCAATTCAATGCTTCTGACATGGAAGTATAGTATAAGAAGAGACTGAACAATCATTTGTCTGAAATGATATTGGGTGTCCTGCATGAGCAGAAGGTTGGACTAGAAGATCTCCAAAGTCACATCCAACTCTGTTATTCTGTTACTCTATTGTCTAATTAAAGAAGTCATTTTGGCCATCTCAGAGAGTTCCATCATCTTCACCAATCATTCTTCCATTGTAGATATCTCCAAATGCTTCCATGTTGTCCCACATTTTTGGAGAAAATTCTCTCAGTGAACTGATAGCTGTAGTGAATATTTTTTATAAAAACCTGTAAATAAGATACTTGAAAATAAAAATTTAAATTCATGATAAAAAGCAAACAATCATAAAAAGAAAATAGCATACTTCAACCATAATAATGCTAAATACAGAATAGAACATCAGTCACACAAACTTTCTATACAGTCTTATTACACGTTTTAGTGGGTTTCTTTTCACATATTATCTTCATGAGATTAGCCAGAATAAATATATTTTAAGCAATATCTGAAGATTCTGAAATTACTTTGAGATTCCAGTTCACTGAAAAATAGTTCTTCCATATGCAACCAAAATGGTTCCGCCCCAGGCGCCTGATGGATCCAGAGAGATTCCTGACGGAGCTTGGGACATTCCCCGCTTCCCAATCCTGCGATTCGGCTGAGGCACTGGTAGCATCCTGGGAGCAGGGGGCTCTGGACTGAATCGCACCTTTGCGGCCTCTGACCTAATGCAGATCCCGGGTGGCTCCTTGGTTTTCCACGGAACTCCAGGAAATGAAGTGTCGGAAAAGACGCCTAGAAGAGTGTTGGAGGTCCTCCCGATCTGAATCTGATCAAACACAGTTAAGAACCTACATTAGGTCTTATCTTGTGGCGATGGAAGCGGCGAAGCGGGATCACTTCGCCGCTCTCATTGCATTGGCAGAAAACCACCCAGCGGCCCTGTTTAGAGTGACCCACTCTCTTCTCAATCAGGGAGCGAGGGAAGACCCCTTACAGGGCAGAGCTGAAGATTTTGTACAGTTTCTGCAAGATAAAATCGCTCAGATCTGGATCGGATTGGACTCTGACTGGGCAGAATCCTTCCAGGAGACTGGGGCAAGTCTTGGGAGTAGTATCTGGGTTGAGTTTGACCCTGTTTCTGTTGCCGAAGTGGACAGGATTGTGGGTAGACTGGGTGCCTCCACATGTTTGTTGGATCCGTATCCCTCCTGGCTTGTTTCAGCTGCCCGGGAGGTGACTGGAGACTGGATCCAGGCAATTGTCAACACTTTTTTGAGGGAGGGGGTCGTCCCTGCCTCTCTTAAGGAGGCGGTGGTTCAACCCCTCCTCAAGAAGCCTGCTCTGGATCCAGACTCACTTAATAACTATCTGCCTGTCTCCAACCTTTGCTTTATAGCGAAGGTTGTTGAATCTGTGCTGGTGCAACAGCTCCCACAGTTCCTGGAGGAAACTGATTTCCTTGATCCATACCAATCGGGGTTCCGGCGTGGGCACAGCACGGAAATGGCATTGGTCGCTCTGGTGAATGATCTCTGGTGGGCCCAGGATGGAGGTTGTTCTTCCATCTTGGTCCTACTTGACCTCTCAGCAGCTTTTGATACCATCGACCATGGTATCTTACTGCAATGACTTGGGGGATTGGGGGTAGGAGGCACTGCTTTACAGTGGTTCTCCTTCTACCTCTCAGGTCGCTTGCAGTTTGTATGGGCAGGGGGCAGAGGTCCACCCTGAGGCCCCTAACCTGTGGGGTGCCTCAGGGGTCAGTTCTCTCCCCCCTACTTTTTAACATCTATATGAAGCTGCTGGGTGAGATCATTCGTGGTTTTAGCGTGAGGTATCATCAATATGCCGATGATACTCAGCTATACATCTCCACACCGGACCACCCCGGGGATGCCCTTTCTGTGATGTCCCGATGCCTGGAGCGGTACGGGCCTGGATGGGTAGGAACAGGCTCAGACTCAACCCCTCCAAGACTGAGTGGCTGTGGATGCTGGCACCTTGTGTTTTAGAGGTTCCATCACTTTTGATGGGGGGTGAGGTGCTTGCCCCCATTGAAAGGGCCCGCAACTTAGGTGTCATCCTGGATTCCTGGAAGACCACCTGACGGCCGTGACCAGGGGGGCTTTCACACAGGTTTGCCTGGTGCGCCAGTTGCGCCTTTCCTAGACCAAGATGCCCTTTGCACAGTCACTCATGCCCTGGTTACTTCTCGCCTGGATTACTGTAACTCCCTCTACATGGGGTGCCCTTGAGGTGCACCCGGAGCTCCAGCTGATCCAGAATGTGGCCACGTGGGTTGTTACGGGAGCTCCCCGTTACTCCCATGTAACACCCCTCCTAAGTGAGCTACACTGGTTACCATTGGTCCTCCAGATCTACTTCAAAGTGCTGGTACTTAACTTTAGAGCCCTACATGGCTTAGGTCCAGGGTATTTGCAGAACCATCTCCTACCCGCCTCCCACCGTCCTGTCTGCTCACACAGGGCTCCCCTCCTCAGGGTACCATCGACCAGACAGTGTCGACTAGCGATGTCCAGGGGTAGAGTGTTCTCTGTGGGCACTCCTGCCCTCTGGAATGAATTACCCACCAAGCTTCGGACGGCCCCTGATCTCCGCACCTTCCATCGAGGCCTAAAGACTTGGCTGTTTCAACAAATGGGTTTCTGATTCCAAGGTTTTATTTATTTGTTCCTGTTTTAATTGGTTTTAATTTTGGCTTTTTTATCACTGTATGTCTTTTAACCTATGTTAGCCGCCCTGAGTCCTTAGGGAGAAGGGCGGCATACAAATATTTGAAAATAAGTAAGTAAGTAAGTAAGTAAGTAAGTAAGTAAGTAAATAAATAAATAAATAAATAAATAAATAAATAAATAAATATGAATTTCATTAATCAAAATTATATTTTTTATATAAGTTTTCAGCAACAGAAACCTTACCAGCCTGTAGCTTAAACTCAAATCTCAAATTGCTTGATACAATATTTTCCACTCTTCAGGAAAATACACAGTTAAATGCTTCTATTCAAAAGGAAAAAAAATCTTCAGGTTTGTTCCATTTTGCCCTCAAAACAAGAAAGAAACAGAAAAGTTCACTCTGTTTGGGGGGGGGATGTCATCTTAACCAATTTTATTGGTGGGTCTTATTGTGTTTCCCATCAACATCTATTTCTCCTTCTCAGAACTGGTTCCATGAAACAGGTTTATAATTGATTAAATTTAGATGTTATCTGAACCACTTGACATCTGTTCATTGATACACAAATGAGTTCCTGTGAAAGAGGAGAATGTTTACAGGCCACCAATGTTAATCACGTAGGTGAAGAAATCTCATGTATATCAAGTACTGTTGGTAGTGAAATATATTCTGGTGAGAACTGACTAAACAAGAATATAAGTGGTCATGTTTGAACTAAAACAAGTGTGAGACATCATTCTGATCAATAAGATTAAATTGTGGTTTCATTAGAAAATCTATCCCTGGATTCTCTGCTTGTTCCATAAAATCCTATTTTATCTTTCACAGTCACAAGAAATATAGAAAAAACTCTCTGCGTGTTTTTTTTAACTTGGCATTATTTTGTGATACATCTTCAAAGGTCATGGCTAAAATTCTTCAAATCAAATGAGAAATGAATCTGATTTTATGGTATCTTGCAAGATGAATGGGCAGCTGATCAATAATCCATTCTTGCATTTATATCAAACATTTACTTTTAAATGGAAGGCACTTTGCTGGAGTCATTTGAAAGGTCTTCCAGTCTCAGTAAATCGTTGATAATCTTTTCAAAACCAGAGCCAAACTATTAATATATCCTTGACAGGAAAAAAAAATATTGGTTTTCAAAACAGAAAGCTAAGCCCTAACTTTGGTTTCCAGATGAATAGGAAATTAAGAGAAAAATTAATCAAATATTTTTTTTAATATTTGCCGAGATGATCTGTGGTACAATATGCATCCTTTAAAAAAAAGGAAAAGCCTTAAGGGTACGTTATTAATTTTGTTCTGAAAACATTAGAAGTTCATGGAAATGATAAACAATAGATAACTACAAGAAAGGGACTGCTAAATTAAAGATATGCCAGCTGGGTGCTTTTTGTGATACACAATATATTTGTAGGGAATGCCATAAAATTTATTCAAAATATCATTGAGCTTAATTCTGTTTTAATAATATATTGCTTGGCTAGGTTGACTAGCCTGAATATCTACATACTACTAAAGCTCTCCTTCCTGCAACCTTTAACTGGACAAAACAATGTACCATAGGGCAAAATATTTTGAACCAAGGTCCCACAAATTGGCTAACATACAGAATGCATCCAAAATCTAAGATCCATAACACCCAAACTGAAATTTGGCAAATTTTATAAAACATTTTATAACATACATACTGTAATAAAGCAGTTTATGACATAATACAACATGTCATAAAACATTTTCTCTGCTGAAGTTTGATAGCACTATATAGTTCAACATTGGCTTGTTTTCAAGACAGATTCATCTCTGAATATATCCCAGCTTTTCCAATGGAGACAGTACATCTGTCATTTTTGAAGGCATCGAGGAATCTAATAAGAAATATCTCTGAAACAATGATCCAAGGATCACAGGTTGTCTAGTCTATAAGTCTATAATTTTATAAGAGTATAAAAGTCTCTTGGAAAGTGCTTAATTGCAGGTAGTCCTTGACATACAAGCATTTGTTTAGTGACCATTCAAAGTTACAACGGCATTGATAAAAGTGAATTATGACCATTTTTTCACACTTATGACCATTGGAGCATTCCCGTGGTCATGTGATCAAAATCTAGAAGCTTGGCAACTGACTCATATTTATGATGGTTGCAGTGTCATAAGTTGAGGACTACCTGTACTGAAAATGTGGGGTCTAACAAGTGGTCTATATAAACCTTTGAAAAGTATATACTAATCCAGGACTATTAATATATCCATTTAATACAACTAATAAGTAGTCTTGGATGAGTATCTATTTTCCAAAGAGTACTGTCACCAGTTCAATGGTTCCTGGATGAATATTTATGTTCAAAATTAAGAATCCATTTCATTAAGCAGTACTAATACGAGTATTGTATTTAATCATTTTTTTTCTGTTGTGTTAGAAATTTGATGCCAATTTTGGGGTATTCAATAGGAGACAGCATTCATGACTTTTGAGAGTTGATTGGTCTGTGAACCTTTGGTTAGACTTGTAAATCCTTATAGGAAGGATGAGATAGATAGATAGATAGATAGATAGATAGATAGATAGATAGATAGATAGATAGA
>WNWU01000109.1:1331400-1364652 GCA_012654045.1 Ptyas mucosa | reverse complement strand
AGATAGATAGATAGATAGATAGATAGATAGATAGATAGATAGATAGAATTCCTTATTGGCCAAGTGTGATTGGACACACAAGGAATTTGTCTTGGTGCATATGCTCTTGGTGTACATAAAAGAAAAGATACATTTGTCAAGAATCATAAGGTACAACACTTAATGATAGTCATAGAGAAACAGTCAATATAAATCTTAAGGATACCAGCAACAAGATTATAGTCATACAGTCATAAATGGGAGGAGATGGGTGATAGGAACGATGAGAAGATTAATAGTAATGCAGACTTAATAACTAGTTTGACAGTGTTGAGGGAATTATTTGTTTAGCAGAGTGATGGTGTTCAGGAAAAAACTGTTCTTGTATCTAGTTGTTCTGATGTGCAGTGCTCTACAGCATCGTTTTGAGGGTAGGAGTTGAAACAGTTTGTGTCCAAGATGCAAGGGGTCTGTAAATATTTTCACAGCCCTCTTTTTGACTCGTGCAGTATACAGGTCCTCAATGGAAGGCAGGTTGGTAGCAATTGTTTTTTCTGCAGTTCGAATTATCCTCTGAAGTCTGTGTCTGTCTTGTTGGGTTGCAGAACCAAACCAGACAGTTATAGAGGTGCAGATGACAGACTCAATAATTCCTCTGCTCCTTGGGCAGTTTGAGCTTTCTGAGTTGGCACAGAAAGAACATTCTTTGTTGTGCTTTTTGATGATGTTTTTGATGTTAGCTGTCCATTTTAAATCTTGCAATATGGTAGAACCTAGAAATTTGAAGGTCTCTACTGTTGATACTGTGTTGTCTAGTATTGTAAGAAGTGGTTGTATGGGAGGGTTTCTCCTAAAGTCCACCACCATTTCTACAGTTCTGAGTGTGTTCAGGTCCAGATTCTTCTGTTCACACCATGAGGCTAGTTGTTCAACCTCCCGTCTGTATGCGGATTCATCATTGTCTCAAATGAGACCAATTACTGTTGTGTCATCTGCGAACTTCAGTAGTTTAACAGATGGATCATTTGAGATGCAGTCATTGGTATGTTAGAAGAAACATCCTTCTGGGTTCTGCTCCTAGTGGGGAAACAGACACTGGAAACATGGAGACTGCTTGGAAAGATGGTTTAATGGTGGTGCAGAATCACATAGCTTGAGTTCCTGAACAGAAAAGGGCAGATACAGTGAATTCTCGGGTTTTTATGCTCTCCCTGGCTCTGAACTTCCTGGGGCCCTGAAAGAGTATCCTGATTGGTTGTCAGACTCCCAGGGGGTGGGGGTCTTAGTTAGCCTTGCTGGCTGATGGTCACATGTGCTTCCCAGGTCACATGTGGTGAGTTTCGGTTGCTAGATGGGGCCCATTGTGTTAGTTTCTGTTGCTATTGTGTTGCAAATTTCCAAAGGATTGGGTTTCTGCCTCTGGCCCATTAACAAAGGGTGGGGGGCAGGAAGGTGGGAGCTGCTTTGTCTGTAAAATATGCTTCTCCATTTCTCATCCAGGGAAATATAATATTCTGCCTTTTTAATATTTCCCAAAATATTTCACTCTTCCAGGAAAGGGGTGGGTGCTAACTTCCTACAGGTATATACAATAGAGAGAAGTGGAGAGAGAGCACACAGCCTTGTGGGGCCCCTGTGCTAATTGTACAGGTATCCGATGTGATTCTGCTTAGCTTCACTTGCTGCTTCCTGTCTGTTAGGAAGTTTATGATCTATTTACAAGTGGGTTCAGGTACTGCTAGCTGGTTTAGCTTAGTTAGAAGAATGTCTGGAATGATGGTGTTGAATGCTGAACTAAAGTCTACAAAATGGACCCTTGAGTAGGTCATCGGAGATTCAAGATGTTGTAGGATGTAGTGCAGAGCCATATTAACAGCATCATCTGTTGATCTATTTGCTTGGTATGCACATTGCAGGAGGTCTAACAGCAGATCCGTGATGGTTTTCAAGTGAGACAGCACTAGCCTTTCAAAGGTTTTCATAACTACAAATGTTAGAGCAACTGGTCTGTAGTCGTTCAGTTCCTTGATTTTACACAGTTCTTTAGCTGAATTTCAATAGAATGGGCCAACTCACCACAGCCAACTTGCCACAGCCAACTCACCATGGCCAACTCACTACGAGAGAACTCACCATGGCCAACTTGCTGCAGGATAACTCATCGCAGGACAATTTAACAATTCAATTTAATTATTTAAAATAAATTTTAAAATATTTTATTTTTTGTCATTCACATTTCATTCTGTCCCTCCTTTTGCATCCTTTCTTTAATGATTCTGTTCCACCATTTCTTTGACATTAGTATAAATCTTGTCCCGTAAACTGTTAGATGTCTACAAGTGAAAAAGAAATGAGAAGTATCTCTCTTTAAAACTACATTTTAAAATATTCATCACTTTCCTCTACACTCCAGTAAGCTGAAGTGTGAACTTCAATGAATATGTTTTTAATCTTAAACATGAAACAAGTTGCTAAACAATAGGTGTTGATCAGTAAATTTATGTATTGAAGAATGAAATATGAATAATTTGCATTAATAAAAAGTCTCATGAGCAATTTATGTTTGTATTTATGTAAATTGGAAGAAAATTCCTAAAACAACTGTGAGTTACATGATGTTACAAATATGAGTGAATTTTATTTTTACTTATGTGTATCTTCTTAAATCTGTCAGGAAAAAAAAACAGACTGAAATATTGCTCTGTGTTTTGGACACGAAAGCAGCAACATTCCACCAATTTGCATACTATATGTTACAGATTAGTAGAAATTACAAACATATTTAGAATACGTTTATGGTGTGTGTGTGTGAAAGTGTGCGTGTAATTTTTGTAGTTGACACTTTTGATGCAGTGTACATATAACAAAAACCTGCTTAATAGAATCATTATAAAGTTATTGGCAAACAGCTATATTAGCCTCTTCCCACTTTTTCACCTGGCTGAAATAAAATATCCATACTTTTGACATGCTTTATTCACATAGAATGAAAAAGGTTTTTCATCAGGTACATGTGAAATGGCTCCAAGTTTATTCAGATTATTCATTCAAATCATTAGGTTTGATCATTTTTGGATTAAAAAATCAAGTTTATTCAATTTCATCTTTCAAACAACTGAATGGGGTCAATCTAATCAATCTGCACCATCTGTAAAATCAATCTGATTCTTTCAAAAACAGTTTCTGAATGGAGAACTCCAACATGGTTCAGAGATTTGATTCAACTCATCAATCTGATTCAAAGGTTTAGATCAAACTGCAGTATAAATCTAAAATCCACTAAGAATTCTATCTAAGAATAGAAGCTTTATACATACAGTTCTATTTTTCAGCATGGTTACCATCTCCATGTGCCATGTAACTGCAGCAAAAGGACAACAGATGGATTTTTAAATTAATTTTATGACAAATTTAACAAATCTTTATGTTGCTTTTTTTACTATTTTCACAATGATTCAACAATTGACTCATCAGCACTATTCTGACTCCAAATTTTGGAGGCTATCCAGGTCATCATAAATACTTTTAATCTGTTTTAACAGTCTGTTTGCTCTTTGCCAGAAAGCATCTGGTATCTGAAAGCATGAGTCTTTCAGGAAGCAGAAATGAAATCCAAGTTTTCTTTGACAATCTCATTCTCTTATTCATTGTTTTCAATGTTAGGAAAGTGGAAAAATACACTCCTAGACTTGTAATCCTTGCACGTCTGGTGTACATCAGCAGCCATCTTGCCTTATGCACATTGTCCAAAGCAAACACAACGTAACATCCCTGAGCTGGCAGCTTCTGCAGGAAAAAAAAAAGTAACTGCATCTCTACAACTGCCCATTTTTACTGCTGTCCAGACTGATCTTTTCAAAAGGCATTCTTTCTAACCATCTGGCATAATCACATGTGCAGACTTGGTATGAGTATCTGGAAAATTCTACTGTGAAATGTTGCTAAAAGAAGAAGAGTTGTGAGATTTGTGTTAAGTTAATGAATTTCGGGCTTTATTGTAACAGTTGTCATTGTCAGCCATTTATGTCTGACCTTTGGCTACTGTATGGATCAGCACTCTCCATGCCTCTCTGTCTTGCATCACCTCCTTCAGATCCTCCATGTCATCCCAGTGTCATACTTTACAGTGTCCAGCCAGCGGATATATACTATACCAGTCACTGTTTGTTTTATTATGGCTGGGTTAACTAAACAGTGCAGTTCAGAGAATGGTTCTTTTCTTGTGAACAAAGGAACCCCAAACAGAGTATCATTTAAGACAGCAGCCCCTAACCTTTTGGGCACCAGAGACTGGTTCTATGGAGAAGGATTTCTCCATGGACCGGAGGGGGCATGGTGTTGCATGCTGTCTCTATCCCGGGGATGGAGCTTCACTTGTTTCTGCAGCCCAATTGCTGGCATGCTGCAGACCAGGGTTGGTTCATAGACCAGGGTTGGGGACTCCTGATTTAAGATGAGGTTTTCCCTTAATTACCTGGAATTTTCCTAATTAGTGTCCAAATAAAGAAGCTCTGTTAATACATCCAGAACCTTTAGCTATGATATATCTGCATTCTCGATGGTGGAGTTTAAGAACATCCAAAGAAAAACTAGCATGATCAAAAATACACAAATTAGTAAACATCATACCACAAAGTTACTAATCACTTCTAAGAAAGGTTAGACTGGGAAGGAGTAGTTATTGCTGGGGAGTAGTTATTGCTGGTGATAATAAAATACAGGAGCAATAAATCACCACAAAAGGGTTTTATATGGGTTACATATTCTTCATCCAGTACTGGACATTTTCTGATAAGTTATCTTGCTGCATATTCTTCATTTACATATATTGATCAATCTATTTTTAAAGTAGCCGTATAACCTTACACAGGTTTATCCATGAAGTTAGTTTTGTGTGTATTTGTTGAATTTTACATCTAGGGTATTTAGAATAACTTTCAAAAGAGGGATAGTTTGTAAGATCACAATGCTTGAGGCTACTTTAAGTACAGAACTGCAACATTCAGCCCACATCCTAGGTAAAAATATATTTAGTAGTTTAATTAGGTGAGCCCAATTGTTGACCTCTAAGTTTACTATATTCTCTTTAACATGGAAATATGAGGCTAAGAACGGAAGATATCCATGGCTGTGATTCTTATCCTTACAATTGAGGAACATATGTGCTCCTTTGGCACACTGTATTCATGACCATCTGTTCTCGGTGCATAAAATACAAATACAGTTTGTGTTGCTTGCAGTAAGATGAGCAAAATGATGAATGAGAACTTAGGCTACTAGAAGTGTCTTTCCTAGGCTTAAAAAAGACACACCAGCTATGAAGGAAGGATTTGCATTATACGTGATGAAAAATAGGAATGACCAATGATGAAATACATAGATACATAGATACATAGATACATACATACATACATACATACATACATAGTCAGGTAAAACAGTTTACCATTGAGTAACACAATATTAATGATAGAGAAATTGCCAATATTTGTGTACACTCTTAACAAAGCTGAAAAAATATTTGGTAAATGCAAATAGATCACCCCAAATCAGAGAAAACCATTTTTATTGGAATTTGATCTACTGTTTTGTTTCATTTTAGCACATCTTTCTTCCCTTGTAGATTTCCCTTTAAATTAATTTCAAATTTCAGGTATTTAACCATTTAATGAATCTCCGATATGCATCAATTAATTTTTCAACTATGGCTAATTTCTGGGAATATTGGCATGATTACAGCTTAATAAATTATTTAATGCAAGGCATTCTAGAAATCAAGAAGCATATCTTTCTTCAAGAAAGACATAGCATCAACTTTTGAACCTCTTGTTTAGAATAACAACATGGGAATGTGTATTGGTCCCTACTATCCTGTGTAGAAGGAAGGAAGGAAGGGAGGGAGGGAGGGAGGGAGGGAGGGAGGGAGGGAGGGATGAATAGATGGATAAGAGTTCCAGTTCGGGGGGGGGGGATAGGTGCTTTAAAGAGCAAAGAAATGTTCCATTCATATCCTTGTACCACGAAGCATCTTTTTTGAAATGGTTCTGAAGCATTACATAGCTCTATAACATAATAATAAATTTCTATACCAAAATTATAACAAAAGAAAAGCCTGAAGGGTTATAAGTAAAGCATAGAAAAAAGGCCAAAATGGGACTTTTAGCTATAGGGTTCTTATACTGCCTTTAGAACAAAGGGCTAAACTGGATTATATGCAAACTGCATATTATCCTGGCTTGCTTTTTATAAGAAGTAGTTTTAACAAGGCATAAAGCGGATTAGAAAAGGATATATCAGGATCTGAATTAATGGACTGGAAATGGAACAAAATGATTTTATGTAAAAGGATTTTTTAATATGAGGCTATAAGCAGGAGACAGTAAGTTAAGTACTTAATCAAACTCTCTTGTTAAATTCACTGCCACTTTACTTTACTTTTCTTGGACAATGCTTATAGGATAATATTCATCAGAATAATATTATCAGGATGATATTATCTCTTTGTCAACCCTGAAGCTGACCTAACCGGACCCATCTTGGAGCTTCAGTGTTGCCACACTGACCATGTAACTGATTGTTTGGGGTTGTGGGAAAACTTTCTCTTTTAATTAGGTGACAACTGTGGGAAACTTCGGAGTCAGTTTTCACCAGATCTGTGCCAATATGATATTTCCATTAAAACTATTCTTTGAGGAATTCACCTGCCTCAGAGTTCTGCTTGATATGGATTATTACTTGGAACCCTGAGACTCTTCACAATTTTCCAAAAAGGCACTCTCTTTACCATCTCTCCCCCCCCTTCTATCTCTCTCTCCCCCTCTCCCCCTCTCCCTCCCTCCCTCCCTCTCTCTCTCTCTTCCAGATGTTGTTCCAATGGAAAATTTCTGTTCTATCCTGCTGTATCACCAATAACAACATGTCCAATAGCCAAAAAGGACACTAAAAGCACATTAGATCTTTCTTATGTTCTCAGTAAAGAACAATGTCCTTTCTTATCTTTCCATGGTATATCACACAGATTTGGCCATGTTAAAAATTATCTTCTTTTGAGCCATCCTTTGCCAGGAAAAGGAGGGAGAGGTAAATATTATGTTTAGTGCGCTTGAAACAGCAAACTAAAATAAAGGGGCTAGAGATCAAAAATTGCAGGACCTCGCTTATTCAGACACTTTTCCTCTTTGTCATTGCATCCTGCTCAGATATGCTCGTTAAAGCAATAAAAGGTTATCTTAACCTTTGAATGTTAAGAACTTTTCTTAGCTTCTCTTTCTCTCAAGTTTCTTTGCTCTTTTTGACAGCAAAGAAAGTTTTATCTATTTCTGCAATGCCAACTACTCAGTTTCTAGACTTTTGCAGGCCAGTTATGGTAGCTGGTCTAGTTGATTCATCAATAGTGTAATTTCCAAACAGAACCAACTTCAGAGAAATGCTTTCATTTCCTAAGGCTGCAGCCTCATACAGCTTAATTGGCATTTAGTGAATAATTTAACCTAATGATGCGAAGGAAGAAAAAAAAAGCAGGTGAAAGTATAATGGAATCATCCAGGGGAAGAAGAAAATTGGCTCAGAATGTTACATTTCCTTTTGTTTTAAGCACCTAAGTTCCTATCATAATTTTAAGTCATACAGTGGTAACGATCCATTTCTTAATAAATCAGTTAAATGCACTTTCTCTCTTTTTTTTTCTTAAATGGGGAAGAGAAAGAATTTAACCGCAGTCTGCCATGATTTGTGAAACATTTCCACTCTAACAGTGTCACCTCTGTTTCAGCACATAAGTCAACAACTTCATACAGAAACAGTGAGGAGCCTTCTGGTCTAGACAGAATGTGGGATGTGGGCATAGGTTGGATCTATTCCTGTGAAACAGTGGCATGTGGAATGGAGAGCGAAATACAGGAGAGAAAACAAGGAGGCCCTGTGGTAATATCACCATTGAAGGCAACCCAAGTATCCAAAACTCACAAAGTGGACTTCCTGGTGAAACCAGGCCAGCTGTAGAGTACCCTCTTCTTTGACATCTGTTTACGGATGTCACTGATTTTGTTTTTCAGTGTCAGACAAAATTTCTCTTCAGGTCTTCTCATAAGCCGCAGTGCTAATATATCAGAGCAGGATGTTAAAAGACAGCTTGGGCATGGAGGGAACTCTGACCAACTGGATTTTGTAAATTTGGAACCATGGTGTGATGAAGCAAAAGATAAAATGAATTTTATAGCAAGCCATCCTTTAATATTAATTAGAATAGAAGGCATCTTGGAGTCTTCTAGTCCAACACCCTGCTCAAGCAGGAGACCCTACACCAGTGATGGCTAACCTTTTTGCCATCGCGTGCCATAAGTTGGGGGAGTGTGGGGGGGTCAGACGTGTGTGTGCCCACACCCATAATTCTATGTGCCCCGCCCCTGTGCATGTGTGTGCGACCCTCCCCTGCCCTTCCCCCGTTTTTGGCACGCGATGGCCCGGTGGGCTTGGTAGGCCCGTTTTTCGTCCTCCCTAGGCTCCAGAGCCTTTCTAGGAGCCTGGGGAAGGTGAAAATGGCCTTCCCCACCCCCATGGAGGCCCTCTGCAGCCGGAAGTGGCCTGTTTGCTGACTTCCAGTGGGCCCAGAAGGCCTGAAAATCAGCTGGCCGGCGCATACATGTGTGCCAGAGCTGAGCTCGCGTGCCCACCGATATGGCTCCGCGTGCCACCTGTGGCACACGTGCCATAGGTTCGCCATTAGGGCCCTACACCATTTCAGACAGGTGGCTGTTCAGTCTTTTCTTAAAAACCTCCAGTGATGAAGCACCCACAACTTCTGAAGTCAAGCTGTTTCACTGTTTAATTGTCCTCCCTGTTAGAAAGTATCTCCTAATTCCAGGTTGCTTCTCTCCTTGATTAGTTACCATACATTATTTCTTGCCTTGCCTTCTAATGCTTTGGAAAATAAGTTGTCCCCCTCTTCTTTTTGGCAAATCCTGGAATACTGCTATCATGTCACTTCTAGTTCTTCTTTTCTCCAGAGTAGCCATTCCTGCAACTGTTCTTCATATGTTTTTGTCTCCAGGCCCTTAATCATCTTAGTTGCTCTTTTACTCTTACTAGGCATTAAGTGTAACAAACATTTCCAAAACTACTTTCCACACTAGGTTGTGAAGAACTGAAGAGAAAGTGGTTCCTATTGTAATGTTCATGCCTCTGTTTCTACCTCTGCTGTAGGGTAAAGTGATAGTTCTCTAAAATGATGAACTTTGCATTTATCTCTATTAACTTTCATTTTGTTACTTCCATATCATTTTTATGCTCTTATCAAGAACATTTTGAAGGCTGCTTCAATCTTTCAGAGTATTGGCTGCTCCATCCAGTTTTATGTTTTATGTAATAAGAATTTACTCCATCCTTCATCCAATACCTTAATGAAACTATTTATGAGTATCAGGCTCATTACTACAGTATACTGCTGTAATACCACCATCTAGTTTGATAAGGAACCATTGATGAGGACAGTTTTCAAATCAGAAATTAAACTGATAGCCCATATTTACTAGCTGGCTAATCAGAATGCCAATGAGGTACAGTGTCGAATACTTTGCTCAAGTCAAAGAAATTATATGGACAGCAATCCTATGATCAAACAAAACTGTCAAATCAAGCAGTCTCCCCATTTTCATTTATTTCAATTGAAAAAGGAATACCTCTATATACAGTTCAGTGTACAGTTCCATTACCATTGTGGGCATAATGGGCTTATGGATGCACAGTAATTAATGGCATCTCATGAACTGCCATCCCCCCCCATACACTTTAAACTATTCTTCTGACAGAGTTAAGAAAAGAACGTTGATGCAAATCACCTAGAATGATAGTGTACTGCTGCCAAAGCTTTGAAATTCCAAATATGGACTTAAGTTCTAGTAGCAAAAAAGTGTTCTCTCTCTTCCTGTTCCAATTTCAATTAGTGGGTCTAAAATCAATCTAACAGCCATTAAATATTATGATGTTCACATGGGACAGGTGGTTTGTTTGGATCTCATAAAACAAATATAGCCATACTTGAAAAGTTTCATCAGAATGGTTAAGTTGGTTGGGTTTCATCAGAATAAAACTCCAAACAAATCAAGTATTTTGCTCCAAATTCAAAACAAAAATCTTGGGATGGGCATGTGTTATTTCAACTTCCAAACACGTGATTAATCTATTCCAAAACTCTTTGGTATTTTTGGGACAGTCAAAAGACTGCCATTGAAAAAGGCCACATTGTATTCCAAAGTCAGAACAGACAAAGCATTTTGCTTCAACTTTAAAACATTCTCAGAAAATATAAATATCATTTTGAGCTCAAGACTGACAATAAGTTGAAAACATTTTGAACTTGAAAACTGTTGCATATCCTTAATAATATGATGCAGAAAATGATGACAATCTATTTCTACTTGTCCCGATTACTTTTGCGTTCAAAGACTGATATGTCCCATTATACTGTATGTTAACATATTTGTAATGTAAACAAAAAAAAATCCCATTTATATTGTTATATTAAAAAAAAAAACTTTCTCAACATATTCTAGACCTTTTTTCCCCCAAAATGGACAGTAGTAAGTTATTTTTGCTCAAAAATGCATTGAGAAAGAGAGAAAGAAAGAAGCCAGACCAGGTCAGCTCATACAGAATGAGAATGATATCCCGGTATGTCTTTCACAAATTCTAACAAAAAGAAATAAAAATAAGACATTTTTCTCAAAATACTATTTAAAAGCCAGCATGTCTTCTCTTGTGTATTTCACTTACAAGAACAATCATAGTGTGAACTACAATAAAAGTGAGTGGTTTAATTTACAACAGAAAAAATACCCCCAAAAAAGTAAAAAGAGTGGGATGGATGAGTGGGAGGAGTAACAACATCAGGAAAAGGACAAAATGTTTATATCTCCTTTCAGATCATCGATCACCTCACCTACCCTTTTTTTTTTAACTCAAAAAAGATTTGGTTTTTGTAGCAGGCATACTTCCATTTATGGGGCATTTATTTAATGCTTGCTTATTCTTTGGTTACTTAGTGATTATAAGAAAGTAAAAAGAATAAAGGAATAGGATGGGAGAAGGGATGTATCCCTTTGGAGGTAAGGTGGTGAATAATATCTAATGAATTGAGCTTAAAATTGTTGGACTGTTGTCAAAAGGTCAAAAACCCTCACAGCCTCAGTGAGCCCGAAACCGCAGTCCCTGCCACAGATGGACTGCCTGGCAGCCCACAGGTGCCAAAAAAGTACTGAGACCTATTGGGGGTCTTTAGCAAGGGAGACTGCAACTTCCTTCCCCCTCACCACTCAACAGATTGTGTGATCGAATTTGTGCCAGGAGCCAAGCTGCCTAAACCAAAGAAATGGAAGAGCTAAGGAAATACATTGATGCCAACTTAGCACGGAGGTTTATCCAGCCCACAAAATCCAGAGTGGCACCCCCAGTATTTTTCAAAGGGAAAAAAGATGGGGGGATGAGGCTTTGAGTTGATTTTCATGGAATTAATGCCGTGTGTGTGGAGAACACCTCCCCCCTTCCCCTCATGAAGGACATGCTAAGTCATTTAGCCAAGGGCAAGGTGTTCACTAAATTGGACTTGAGAGAAGCCTATTATTGTATAAGGATCAAAGAAGGAGATGAATGGAAGACTGCCTTTAACTGTATGCTTGGCAGCTTCAAATTCAAAGTCACGCCCTTTGGTCTGCAAGGAACCCCAGCAGTCTTTATGCAACTAATAAATGAAGTGCTGCATGAGCACCTATACAAAGGGGTCCTAGTTTACCTAGACAACATTCTTATATTCAGCGAGACTCTCAAGGAGCATGTAAAGCTAGTGCGACAAGTGCTGAAAAAACTCCTCACCGCAAAGCTCTACGCAAAGCTGTCAAAATGTGAATTCCATAAAACCTCCCTAGATTACCTAAACTACCAAATATCCAGCAGAGGGGTGGATGACACTATAATGTAAAAACAAACCAAGTAACATGATTGAAGTCTGGAAATGTATACATTTATTTAAGCAATGTTTACTAAATGAACAATTGTTTAATTGTTGACAGTATAGGTTTCCCCCCCTCTAAATTATATCTAGCTGTTCCTCAAGCATTTAATACATACAAGAGACCTTAAGAAGATCATAAAATGTGATACAGCGTCTCTCTAAGTATGTTATATGTACATTATGTGAATTCACAATAGACCGAGACTTTCACAAAGATAGATTGATAAATATGTAGGTAACCATTTGTATCATTCATTGGAATGTAATCCAAAAGGGGAAGAGTACTAACTGGAGCAATGATGCAAATTCAATTGACAATATAAGCCCAATTCTGCTAGTTTCCAAAGAGCAAAATACAATTTTATACCACTCTTTTTCAGGCATACTTCCCAGTCTAAGAGAAATACTCATCTTTGATTAATTGAATATGGAATTGCTCGATCATATGTTACATTATTTTAATTCTGCTGATGAAATTTTCATTTATTCCAAAGTCGTGAACTTCACCTTTGCAACTATTTCCATTTGTGGCTAGAAACTGCAGTTTCACAATTTCATTTTCTACACCTTCAGAAATTCACAGCTCATTAAGATTTCCTAAGTAGTTCATAAACAAAGCCTTGTATTGTTATTACCACCTAATTAAACTACATAAAACGTGAATGTTTTATGACATCTTATGAAGCTTATTCAGCTGTGAGATTATGCAAGAACTTATTATTCCAACTGCAGCTAATTGTACTCTTCCATGTTTAAGTCAGTTATAAATTAACCTAACGAACACTATGCTTAAATAATGCAACTGTCTCCAATTAAAGTAAACCTTCTGAAAGTGTATTTGAAAACAAACAAGCAATGCTTATTTTATTTCTTTTAACACACAATTTTCTTACACACAGTTGTAACTGGAATCACAACTGTGAAGCATAAAAAGACTATGTGACATTTTAAATTGTTAGTCTTCAGAGCAGGAATCAGTTCTTTAATGCCCTATAACATTCTATGCACATTTGCTTATACCACATAAGAAAACAATAATTGGTAACAATTTACCATCAAAGTTCAAGTTGATCAATGAGTATTTCAATGGTGACAAAAGTAAGGTTCTACATTTAGGCAAGAAAAACCAAATGCACAGATACAGTATAGGTGGTACCTCACTCATTAGTAGTGACTATGAGAGAGATCTTGGAGTCCTAGTGGACAATCACTTAACTATGAGTCAGCAGTGTGCTACAGCTACCAAAAAAGCCAACACAGTTCTAGGCTGCATTAATAGAGGGATAGATTCAAGATCACATGAAGTGTTAATACCACTTTATAATGCCTTGGTAAGGCCACACTTGGAATACTGCATTCAGTTTTGGTCACCACGATGTAAAAAAGATGTTGAGACTCTAGAAAGAGTGCAGAGAAGAGCAGCAAAGATGATTAGAGGATTGGAGGCTAAAACATATGAAGAACGGTTTCAGGAATTGGGTATGTCTAGTGTGATGAAAAGAAGGACTAGGGGTGACATGATAGCAGTGTCCCAATATCTCAGGGATTGCCACAAAGAAAAGGGAGTCAAGCTATTCTCCAAACCACCTGAGGGCAGGACAAGAAGCAATGGATGGAAACTAATCAAGGAGAGAAGCATCTTAGAACTAAGGAGAAATTTCCTGACAGTTAGAACAATTAACCAGTGGAACAACTTGCCTCCAGAAGTTGTGAATTCTCCAACACTGGAAGTTTTTAAGAAGAGATTGGACAGCCATTTGTCTGAAATAGTATAGAATTTCCTGCCTGAGCAGAGGTTTAGACTAGAAGACCTCCAAGGTCCCTTCCAACTCTTTTATTCTATTCTATTCTATACCTGAAAGAAAGCCCATCTTTAGCACCATTTGGCAGTACTAAGTGAACTTCTCTTCAGGTAGTCCACCCCACTTATGTCTGCAACCACGTTGTCCCAGAAGCAGGTGCCATTTTGGGAGCAGCTACAGTGAATAGTGGCTGCTCTGAAAAGGTGCTCACATTCCATACAGTATAAGAAATAATAATATTAATAAGTTAATAAATTTAAGGCACCAAACTAGAAGCCAGGAGACTCTGAGTTCTACTCCTGCCTTAGGCATATTGGCTAGTGACTTTGGGCAAGTCACTCCATCTCAGCCCAACCACATCTTAAAAAATGCTTTTAAAAAAATCCATACAAAATTTCTGGGCTTTTTTCTTGCTAGCAGACAGCTAACTCTGTGTTGTTCTTTGGGAGACTCAGATAGATCCATTTCTGCCTTATAAGGCTTCGTCAATGAGCCACACCCTCATCTCATGTATCTTCCCTGTAAAGGTACAATGTTTCTTTTTCTTTCTTTTTCGTAGGTTATATGTGCATTTCTCTCTAGCCAGGTTCTACCTACGTAAGCCAAGATGTTATGCAGCCCTGGTTCTGTGAAATCTCATTCACAAATTTCTGGGCTTTTTTCCTGCTAGCAGACACTCACACACTCATATATATATGAGTGTGTGAGTGTGAGTGTGTGTGTATAGGATAGGAAAGCAGGAAAATGACAAATTTGCATTGTGAATTCATAGTGTATATAAATTGATATATTTATATCAAAGATTGATATAAGTATGTAAGGGTAGGATTTGCATTGTCACATCCCTGCAAACTGTTGCTGGGGGAAATGGCAACTTACTGCTCTGTTTCTTTTTTTTCATTCATCTTTCTCCCATGCCATCTCTTTCTCCTTCATTCCATATCATTCACTTAAGTAGGTAGAGAGGTGGTGGCAGAAGACAAAGTTGTAACAGAGAGCATGATGATGTGAATCTTATAACACATATGTTACTCAGCTGGGTTTCAGCAGGTTCTGACCAGTTCTGGAGAACCGGTAGCGGAAATTTTGAGTAGTTCAGAGAACCGGTATATACCACCTCTGACTGGCCCCATCCCCATCTATTCTCTGCCTCCCAAGTCCCAGCTGATCGGGAGGAAATGGGGATTTTGCAGTAACCTTCCCCTTGAGTGGGGAGGGAATGGAGATTTTACAGTATTCTTCCCCTAGAGTGGGGAGGGAATGGAGATTATACAGTATCCTTCCCCTACCATGCCCACCAAGCCATGCCCACCCACCAAGCCACACCCACTGATGTTACTTCTTTGTGGATTTAAGTTCAAAACCTAAGTTACTCCGTGGAAATTTAAAACGTATCTGTTAACATATGCTGTACTCAAAGTATAAGTCTCCTTAAGGAGCAGTAAAGCAAATTCATCATGCTTAGTAGAAAATATAGCAAAGAATGCTTTCTTTGAAAGAGTGGAATGACATCTATTTTCTGAATACTCTTACATTTTGCATATTTCACAAAGTCAGTGACTATATGTATGTGTTTAAAAACTGGTTTAAAATTATGCTTGCCAGACATCAAATGGTAGGCTTGCATATCATAAGGACTTTAGTGACATTTGACAAGCAGATAATTCTATGATGAATAGAATAGTCAAGGTGGATTCAACCATCATTCATTAGATATGGTGACTGAGTCACATTAGACAACATAATTAGTACCAGCATACTACACGTTGTCATGTTTCAAATAGCAAACATTCCATTTTGAAACTCTTATTAAGAAGTATTTGTTCTGTAAGTAGAAAGAACACATTTGATTTTTTCATGATATAGAAAAGAAATTATATGTAACGGGGGGGGACACTGTCACTAAAATAGGTAGGTAAGTAGATGTGTGAGTGATAGAGAGATAAAAGATAAGTGTACTCTCTGTAAATGTGATTATTTAACTTGATTTGTGTTATCAAATTTTGAAGTAATTCGGGTGTGCATTCTCCAGGTCATTCACCAGATTCTGAATTTAGGAGATCATAATGATATGGGAAGAATGGAGTCCATTTAGAATCTCTAGAGGCAGATGTTTAAGGTCCTAAAGTAAAGAGCCTTTCCTGTGATTGGGAGAAAAAGAGATAGAGTAAGGAAGTATTAACAGTGACAATAAGCAGTTTGAAGGAAAGAGATTGTGGACATTTTGAAGGAAAGAGATTGTGGACATTTTTGCTCCGTCTGATTGCCCTGTTATGAGTACAAACCACCATTTCTGCAGAGCAGAAACAGATGACATGGGTACTCGACTCATCCCTTAGCCTATGAATGGGACCTCAGTTCCTGTTTTCTTGCTTCTTGTTTAGTATTTTTCAACTTCTATCCAATTTGCCTGGGTTTCTAGTAGGAAAAGCACTGCTCTTTGATTGGCTATTGTAAACAGTAGGAAAAACATATTTCTATAGTCTTGCCCTGCAGCACCATTAAGAAAAAAAATACTAGTAGTCCTTGTTTGGTGACCATTCATAGTTACAACGGTGATAAAAAAAAAAGTAACTTTACAACTAGTTCTCACATTTACAGCTTTCACAGGTCTATAAAGCAAAGAAAAGCTTTTAAGATCATAAGCACAGTTATGGTTTCGCTTAGTGATCACTCGATCAATGACAAAGTTGCCAGTCCCTATTGTGGCCACTAAACAAGGGCTACTTATACTTTAGAAAAGATCTGCCTTTCAACCTGGTAATAAGAGCCAGCAGAATTTCTGGCTCCTCTTCAAACGGTACCCATTTTAGGGTGATATTTCAGATGTTTATCACCATCTCCTAACATATTGTCACAATCATACACTCTTTTTGACATAGCAAATTGCTCTGTGGATTCATTTGTGCTGCTCTGATATTTTTGACTCTGATGATAAGGATTGCCCTAAATATAAATTGTCAGATTGAAAGAGAGAACAGTTATTACACTTTTACCTTTACAGTTCTTACGTAGGACTACTATGTTCAGGAGAGGCTTCCTCCTAGGTAAGTGGCAATTGATTTCAGTTATAGCGTGTGTTTCCCCTTCAACTCCTAACCCAGGGTTTTTGTATTGTTTTTTTTTAATCTTCTAGTCACAATTCGGTTTCTTAAATATTTTTCTTTATAAGGTATTCCTTTTGACTTCGCACACTTGAGAAGTTTTTTGCCCCCTCTTAAAAAGAAATACTGAATGTATTATTACTTGATTAGGTTTTTCTTCTCCTGAGATCTCAGGAACTATAGCTAGGAAGAGATTCATGCTGAGTTCATTCCAAATTCTCAAATGTGTTCTCAGACTGATAGTGCATTTCACTCTTGATTTCTTCTGCATTCTGTGGCTTGCAAAAGTCTAGCATGAAACTATGGAAGGTGGTGGCATCAATGACTCATGGATGTCACAGGAGGTGATGAATTAGCATACAGGGAAGAGGTCCAGAAGTTAACCACATGGTGCTCAGGAAACAACTTGCACCTAAACATCAGCAAGACCAAGGAGATGGTGCTAAACCTCTGAAAGAAGAGAGAGGAACCTGCCCCACTTTACATCAAGGGGGGCTGTGTGGAGAGGGTCTCCTCTTTCAAATTCCTGGGAGTCCATCTTGGTGAAGATCTCACCTGGAAAAATAATACGATCCAGGTGGTTCAGAAGGCTCAACAGAGACTCCATTTTCTCAGGAATTTGCAAAAACACAAGATGGAACAATGACTGATGACCTCCTACCAATCTACAATAAAAAGCATCCTCGCATATTGAGTTATGGTATGGTATGCTGGCTTGACAGCCGCGGATAGAAAGACATTACAAAGGGTGATGAGAACAGCGCAAAATATCATGAGCTGTCTCCTGACTTCACTAGATGAAATTGCTAGGACTCAATGTCTTAGCAGGGTGAGAAAAATCCTTAGGGACAATTCACTCCCTGGTCAGCACTTCTTTACTCTCCTACCATTGGGCAGGAGATATAGAAGCACAGCCAGTCGAACGAACAGGCTGAAAAATAGCTTCTACCCATGGGCTGTCAGACTTCTGAATGCAACATAACACCATAACTACTTAGTGTGATAGACTTACAGGCCCAGCACAATGTGCAACATGTCTACACTGGTGTAATATAATATAATGTTATGCACATATATGCATAAAGGATTGTGTGTGTGTTAGTATGATCTATTAGGTTAGGGTTTTTTTTCTTCTTCTTTCACTTATGAGTCATTGCAATGTATTTTGTGTTTGGGGGGCTGCACTAAGGGAGGCTCATCCAATCTCATTGTACACATGTTGTGCATTGACAATAAAGATTTGAATTGAATTGAATTGAATTGATGGGAAGAGGGAAGAATTCCTTTTTCCTGCAGGTTGTGCGTCTCTTTTCCTCTTAAGTAGCCAGCATCACCAATGCAACTTCTTGCATTTCTACTAACCATGCAGTGCATCATCAGTCTACTGATGCTAGATATGCTCCCTTCCTCTCAAGTATTGATAAAAGGTTACAACTTTCGTCTGTCTGAAACAACCATTTTTCTTGAGTGAGTCTCTTGGCTCACACATCAAAAGCAAAGCATTAAAGAAGAACAAATTAAAGCACTAAGAGAGGAGAAAATCATAACCTGGTTGGGTTTACATGTGAGTTGGGGACAGTGATTATGCCACTTGGTAATGCATGTCGCATTTTTGATTAGCAGAATGTACCTGAAAACCTATTCCCTTTAGAATATTAGAAAAAGGGACACTAAAAATTTTTTATGACTGGAAACATGACATAGGGTATTCATAAAACCCACTTTTGATTAAATGAGCAGAGAGGGTAAAATATGTTGATCATGATAGAAGACTCATAATATAGCACGGAGAATTATAATTTCCTCTGGCTTCTGCAGCAAAATTTTACAGCTTGGATATCTGCTGGCTTTGGTTTCCAGCTATTCTGATTTATTCTTCAATACCATAACCCCTTCCTCCGTTTTATGGGATATTTTTCCTAATAGCTAATATTTTGTCATCATGGAACATATTTTTTCATTGGGCTATTCTGAATAGAAATTGTGTCCCTGAGGATTTTTTCCCTTTAGAGCTACTTTATTGTTTCACTTTAGTGAAACTTAGGCTCTCCTAAAACTGATTATATTTCTCCTTTTGTGTGGACAAGTTTATTTGGCTGTACAATTCATGATACCTCAAGCCTTTAGTAGCCATTGGGAGCTACTGGAGGCTATCTAAAACCATTTCAGCACATTGTAAAGTCTATTTGGAATATTAGTTACCATCCATCTCAAGCCTTTGCACTGAAATGCAGAGTTCTTAGCTGAGGAGCATCTGTGGGGATGGAACAAGTAGTCAAAAAAGACAGGATAGTAGTTATCATCATGCAGTCTAAGCATTGTCCCTCTTGTACCATATAACAAAGAGGCGAGGCTTTCAGTGGGAGATCATAATCACCTTTTTCTAACCTTCATAGATGTCACTTCCTGGGTGGGTTGCATTGCTACTACTCAGAAAGTGGGTAGTGAATACATAGTTTACGTGAAGTGATGCACTGTGATTGAATTTTTGACTGTCAAAGAAGTCCCTTCAATTGACATTCACCTGAAATGTAGGCTGTTTATATGATGGCTATGTTGTTGTGAATACTGTGTTGTTGTTGGGTCAAAAAAAAATAAAAAAATAAGGATGGTGAACCGTGAAGAGCTTCTTTGTGTGATCAAAAAGAAATTGAACAGCCTGCAAAAGCACTTGATGCATTTCACATAAGAAAGGTTGATGATCTGATTCAGGACAATCAGTGGATCGCTCAAAGGGAAATTGCTATCAAGCTTGGCATTTCACAGGAACATTTGGGTTACATTATTGACATTCTTCAGTATCAGAATGCTTGTACAAGAGGGGTTCCTTGCATGCTGAATGATAGAGGTGAAAACTTCAAGAACTGACATTTGCCAGTAATTGTTGTCATGCTATGAGAAGGAAAGTTAGGAATTTACTTACAGTGAAACATGGCTACATCATTATGTACTAGAAGGAAAGAATCAGTCCATGGAATATCATCACAAAGATTCTGTCAGATTATTCATGAACTGGCAGAGACATGGTAACAAGGTCAATCAATGGATAGGCATAGCAACTAAATCAGCCAATTGGAGCTGAGACAGACTGGAGCCAGGGCGTGTCTTAGTCTGCAGCTTCTGAATCTGTGCAGAGAAACGAAACTGACACCGGTTTCGACTTGCATCTCTGCTGTACTGCTGCCTGTGTGTTTTACTTGTAACTGATCTCTCTACTTGTTATCACGTTGAAAGAACTCTGCTATTGGTACTGTAAAATTTACTTCATCTGTTATTATGTATATAACGAGAAGTTAATGAATCCTGCTGAATCAATTATCTGTATGTGCCTCTGGATTTGATTTTTGCAAGAAACTCTGACAGATTCACCTGTGGGGAAAGAAATAAAAAAACATGGTTGGTAGGAAAAAAATCATAGTTACATTATGGGGAAACGCACATTGAGGTACTCCCATGATTTCCTTGAAATTTGCACAAATATCAGTTTAACACTCAACACTTTGAAACAATGATTAAACAGAATTTGGAAGCACAAGAAAGAAATGTTGCTGCAGCACTGGGCCTCACCTCATGAGTTACCCAAGAGAGCTTTGCAAAGTTGGATTACTTCATATTGTTTCATCCTCCAGACTTGGTCCAGACTTTGTGCTGTTTGATTTTCATCTTTTCCAAAAATTGGAGGCACACCTTTACAGAGACCTGTTTGGCTCAAAAGAAGAGGTGGGATGAACTGTCAGATTGAAGAAATGAAGTGTGAGGTTCTTTCATGACAGCTTAAAGATCCTTGTCGTTTGTTGGTAGAAGTGTGCAGCAAATGGTGGTGCTCATACGGACAAGTGAATGCAAATAACTAAAGAGCTCATTCCAAATATTATTTTCCTGTTTCATTTATTAAACTATCTCTATTTAAACTACAGAAGTGGAGATATTACTTTTCATCCCCAACTCTTGATGGGGGAGAGGGCAGATGGTAACATAATGGTAGTAAGGACCATGGCTCCTTAAGGAAGGGTGGCATCAATTCCTTTTCAAGAACACAAAAATCTCCCTTCTTACTGCACCTGTGTATGGTTTGCCAATTGCACAGTGGCAGATAGGACAGCATTCTCGAGGGTTAACATCATTGCCCGGAGAATCATTTGTTGCCCTCTCCACTCTTTGGAAGAGCTTTATAGCTCCCGCTGCCTTAAGAAATTTCAAAACATTCTTAAAGATCCATCTCTTCTTGGGCACCCTTTTTTTGAACTATTACCATCTGGTAGATGGTACAGGATAATTAAAACAAGGACAAATAGGCTGAAAAACAGCTTCTATCCCAGAGCAGTAACTATATTGAATTCTACTGTATAGTGCAATATTAAATGCTATATCAGGGGTTTTCAATTCAATTGTATAGAATGCGAAAGGATGTGTGTTTGTGTTTTATTTTTATAGTTATAATGTACACTGAAGATGGCATTTAATTTCGTTGCATGAGGTGCAATGACAATAAAGTAAACTAATTAATTAATTCTTGAAAATGGCATTTGCCACATGTAGTTTTACATCCTCTCTCTGGCAGCTTCTTCTTCCTTTGCATCAACAGTTCAAATTCTTCCCAGATAATATCCCTTGGAACCTCTCCAGTTTCTGACCAGCTGGCTTCTAACTTTGAGAGAAGGTAAGTAATTTTATTTGCAGGGTGTTCCACTAATAAATCACTGCAGCCCCAGAATGCATCCTTTCCTAAAACTGTGTAGGTGACTTTAAACAGGACCACCAGATAGCTCTCTGCAGATGTAGTAAGAGCAATTTATACTTGCCACCTTTCTCGTCACAGTGTAGTTCAAATTTGTGCGTATATTCATACCTAACTGGACTTCCTCGTTCTCTGTGAGTAACCCTTAAGACATCTTCTTGACACTTCATCTGCAAATCCTTAGAAAATCAATCTGTTCCCCAGGATAAGTATTCAGACAGAGGCTACTCAGGAGCTACATTTACAAGAGCCCTAATTGCCTCTACACATTCCAAACATCAAATGACTCCTCATAAAACTGCCTTCCAGATTGCGAAGCAATTCTCCAAGCACTACCTGAAAATCAGTTGGAATCATCAGTTGCCTGAGGGAAATCAACTAATTGAGCCTACTTCCTTGCAGAAGTTTATGGTGCCAGTTAACCATAGTAGAAAGCGACCTTCCTTGGAAAGGGTATATTTCTTATATTCTCCCTCCCCTCAGGCATGTTCCAACTGCTCTGAGATATAAACCAGATGTAAAGTGAGCTCCTCCTTGTATCTGGCCTGCGATAGGACAACTTCATGGTTTCATAGCAATCAGGAAATCCTGAGCAGCCTCAGTCATCACCCTCCCAATCTCATGACAGTAGGCTGAAATCACTATTACTATCAGCCTTGGTATTGTATTGCTCTGTGCCCTGATTTGGAACACAAATTCAGAAGCAATAATCACACCAGTATGCATTCTTAAGGCAGCATCAGTGGTGGAATGCGTTTGGTTTAACAATCAATGAGCACCCGCTTTGCATTGAAAATGGAGCATTTAGAAGCTCAGCTCCTTCCCTTCCAAGTCAGCAAAGGTAAGTAGAACAGCAAGAGGGGGGAAATTAGCTGTGCCATGCAATTGAGATGAGCCACAAAGCAGGAGGTGTCCCAATAAAGGACAGGTGGGTGTGGCTAACTGATCATCAGTGCTACCAGTTCGACTGAACAGGTCCTAACTGGCTGAATTCCACCTCTGGGCAGCATCATAACATAACACAGGATAATAATCAAAGAATAAGAAAAATTAAAATATATATACTATGGCCTTTTTCCCAGTCAGAGAACACAAGAAAATGATAGTGAATGAACCCCTTGACAAATATGCAGTGCCTAAGTATACTGCTAAGGGAAAGCAGTACACAGCACTTTCCAATTTTTCCTCACCAATCTTCCAGTAAAACTACAGCACTACAGATGTCTGGAGCACCAAATCCAAGATGAAGTTGAACTGTTCAGGCAATGATGCCAGTGCATAGTTAGAAGAACGATATAACAGCAGCATCCCAGGTTTCTTCTGTTGACCTAACCACATCACATCTTCCTGGCAGGGGTGGGTTCTACTTACCTTTACTACCGGTTCACAACGGGATTGTGCGTGAGCATGAGCGAAGCTTGCGCGTGCGCCTTGTGTCTGTGTCTGCACATGTGCATGCGCAGAAGCCTCTGCACATGCGCAGATCACCAATGATGATATCTGGGGCGGTGGACAGAGCCTTCCGCCAATTTTACTACCAGTTCTTGCGAACCAGTCTGAACCAGGAGCAACCCACCACTGCCTATGAAACAGGTAGAGGTTCACCCAGAAGATAGAAGAATGCAGGGAACCAAATATATATGTCTTCAAATATGTGTTACATAGAAACTGAGACAGAACTGTTCAGGGTTGTTCCAGTAGACATGATAAAAAACAGTAACTTTGAAAAGGAAATGGATTCCTGGACACCAGGAAAAAAATCCTAATGATAAGAGTTGTTCAGCATCTCAGGAGGTAGTGAATTCTCCTTTACTGGAAGAGAGCTGGCCAGATGTTTAAACAGGTTAAATGGCATTTGGTGTGATTTCTGACATATATTCATACATATCTATTCATATCGGTATGAACAGGTATGTACACATATGTGTGTATCACTTGTGCATATTTGGGAGAAGGAAGCAAAAAAAAACGAAAACAAAAGCAGGAATGTTCAGGAGTGATTTTAGGTGAGAAAAGGTGGGTATTGTACAAATATTTATCTTTTTTCTCCTTTTGTGTTTATTTTTCCTATTGATTGTTCCTTTTGAAAGGTCACCTTAAATTCAGTCTCATCTTTCTCTAGATAAATATTGTATTAGTAAAAAAAAATCTCTTTCTTTAGAATTATTCTTTTTAAAGCATTAGAACTGACCATACAGAAAATAACATTTGATTTGAGTGTTTTTTTCCCTGACAAAACAGCTAAACTGTAAATATATTTATTCTGTTTTTCCCATGCCGAGTAACATATTTCTGTTTAATAACAAAGCTTTCTTCTTCCAATTTACCCAGAATGAACATTAAACTAAAAGCCCTACAATTTCTTGGCTCTAGTCTGAATTGTTGTTTTCTAACGTTATAAGATTGGCTACTTTCCAGTCTTCAGATACAGAGCTTTTGAGTGGATAATATCATTCAGATTTGGTGATTTGTTAATATTTATCAGTATGCCTAGAACTTTCATACCATTATCATTCGCCTTTTTGTAGAATACCTTCTGCTCCAAAGTAAGTTCAGGCCTGGATGTCTCCCCTACATCTTTATACTAGGAAAAGAGAGAGAAGAATTCATTTGGTTTCTTTGCAATCTTTTAATCATGCTTTACAACTCCTCTAATTCCCTTGTCATTTAACCATTCAACCATTAAGCCAGTTCTGTGGTATATTTGTAAGAAAGGGAAAGGAGAGAAGAAAGAAAATGTTTTGCCTTAATTTAGATACTCTGTTGATTGTCAGTCAATACCTTTAGTTTCCTATATAGAAAATGAGAATGTTATTGCTTGGGGGTATGCTTTTATTATTGTTTTTTAGTTGTTGTTCTTCTGTTTTCTTGCTGATGCCATAAATGCTATGGGTGTATGTGACTGCATGTAAAACTAGATGCAGATATAAGCATGGACTATTGTTGTGTTATTCTTTCTCTTGCCTAGCAGCGGCCTTCTTAAACTCCTGGACCTGATTGGAGGCTGGAGTTCAAGTGTCCTGGACATTTAGTGCTGGAAAATTTCAATTTACATGCCTTAAAGGTAGAGTCTTAGGGAATTTATGTTATCATAGATTCCATGATGACTATGGGATTCTCCCAGATGACTTCAGCTTGGGAGGTATACGCACTGGACTTGATCTTTAACTTTGGACAATAGGGCATGTAATCTGAATATGGAAGACATCCTTTGCCATGGCCAGATTGGCTTTTAGCTAATGGATTACCCTGCACCTCTGTAAGGGTGGCTTTATTAGAATGGTCCATCCTAAGTAGTGGATGGATTCCGGGGACACTGGGACAATTTCCCAATGATCTGGAAGACAATTCTGTTTCTCAGCTGATCAACTTCTGGCATAAGGTGTCAATCAGAGAACTGGGTGAAGTTGCTGCTGCAAGACCTCCCTACCTGCCTATCCCTGAGGTCACTTCGTTTATCAAGGTCCTTTGTGAAATGAATTGAATGAAGAGATGGATAGAATAATGGTCGTGAAAGGCTGAATGAATATGACCAAACACTGGTTCCAGACTATTTCTGGCCCAACACAGTGATTGTAAAAAAGTGACAAAATAGGTCCACGGATTCTTGGCCAAAACTCTGTTGATGTTGACCTGGATTCTGTTATGGAAGAGCTGACGTGAAAGTGTTTTTTAGAGTGTTATGATGCTTTTTATAAGTATATGACAATACTGAGAGACTTTATCCACTTGGGGAGACCTACCATTAGTATGCTAATAGTCAGCTCTGTATGCCTATTCCAGGACAGGACAGAGATACTCTGGAAGTCCTGGTCTGTTGGTTGGAGATTGTGAGGGATGGGATGGGACAAAATGAGTTCAGATTAAACTCTAGAAAAAGAAAAATATTATTTACTAGTAAATATCAAGGCTATCCAGAAACAACAGTTCCAGAGATTGCTGTAGATGGGTGTGTGCTCCCTTGAAATAGTGGGTTCACAATTGGGGGATCCTCCTAAACTCACAGCTCATTCTAAGTCAGCAAATGGAGGGCAAAAGCAAGGGAGACTGTGCAGCTTATATTGGTGCACCATTCACAATCCTCTTTGAACCGGGAAACCTGAGTGATATGAGGGTGTCCCATACCCTCATTAACACATAGCTTAATATGGAGTTCATTTCACTGACACTGACTAAGATACTAAAACTGGTACAGATTGCAATGATCCAATGGCTGGGAGGCTACTCACTTATTACCAATAGGCTTCTGGCTTCTAAAAATACTGGTTATCAATGTTAAAACTCTTTAAACACAGCTCTGGGTAGTATAATTGGCTAAAAATGATTCTGCCTAGTTGTCTGCTGATCTAGAAAGAGCTTTTTTGAAATCTCACCCCTCTGAGAGGTGAAAAGGTCATGGACCAGAGGGCATTTTTTTTCTCTGTGATAGCCCTGATTCCTTGGAACATCCTTCCTCAGAGTGTGCTTGCCCACTTGTTACTCTAATTTCAGAAAATTTTAAAAACAATCTGATTCAAATGGGATTCTGAAGTTTATTGGGGACTCAGCTGTCACTATTTCTTTTGCATGTTTTTATTGAGGAGTTATTTTACTTTGTGTTGAGAGGGTTTATGATGCTTTTATAGTATAGACTATTTTTATGTTTTTCTACTCAGCCCAGAGTGGTGATAGAGGCAGTATAAAAATGCCGTTAATAAAATTATACAATATAAAATACGTTTGTAAGAATAAAATAATTACGGACTATAAAGCAATTGCTCTGAAAGATTTACTATATCAATAGTAATAAGCAAATGTTTCTTCTAAATCTATTATCTTTACAAAGCCTGAATTCCCAAATTGAATAATCTACTGAAGCTACTAAGCTATAAACCATTTACTTTGTTCTATCTTAATCTGTTTTGTTAGCACATTTTATGCAGCTTTCTTGTGTTTTTAAAAACTTCAACATAGTAATCAATAGTTTCCCAGCTCTCTTCTTTTATTTGATATTTCAGTTATTTTGGTTTCTCATCTGTGTTAAAAATTTTGTTTCATTTCAGGGACTGAGTTTTCTGCCAATGTATATGGGAATGCAATGCTCAATATTAAGTGCTAGGTTGGAAGAATGATGAATTAGATCCCTGACATATTCACCTGGGGATCCTAAAAGACCTATTTGCATTATTGCATACACATGATTGATTGATTGATCCTATCTTGAGACTGCCCAACTCCCAAAAGACTTCTAAGAGTCTTAAGGTTTTTTTTTCAGTATAATTACTGGAATTATCCAACTATAAGATGGTTTCTCTACAACTAACGCTCACTAAATGTTACAGATAAGATTTAACACTTGAATTTGTGGTTTTGGACTTTCCTTCCCCCTTCCCCTCCATCATATAAACAAATAGCAAAATAATCATTTTGAAGATTGAGAAAGAGTTACAGGAGTCATGGGGGGGAGAAAGTGTAAAAGACCCTCCAACGATATGCATTTATGAGGTTATACATAACAGCTCATACAGGTGATTGACTTAGTCATGAGAAAAAGAAGCAATCTTGAACAAAATTGTGAGTTCTCTAGTAATGTTATAGGCATGGAAAGGACAACTTCAAGAGAATTCATCTTCTCAAAATTATCCTGCTTCCTGCTCATAACTCTCAAGTACAGAAGAAAACTTCCATTCCAAAAGAAGCAGGGATGAATGAAAATCTAAATACTTCCAGAAAATCATAGAAGACAAAACTATGTGGCTACTAATGAATGCATGTAAGTAATTATCCATGTAGTCATCAATCCTGCAAATGTTTATATGTACACACACACACAAACACATTTCAGAAATTGAAAAGAGCTGTTTACAGATGGAGGTTGAAGCTACAATAATGCAGTTTAACTACTCACTTAACTAAAGCCTGAAAAAGGAAAATACGTTTTTCTTTGGCTATAGTGTTCAACACTAAGTTTGTGGAGTTTATGATGTGTTTATTCATTTTATGACTCAGAAAACAGTTCCTCAGGATGGGTTAAAATTATAATAACTTCACAAGCGAATATGCAGAAAGACTGGTACACAAATATCATGATGAATATCCAAGATAAAACAGTATATCTGGTAATCGCAAATCCTAAACGAAGATGCACTTGATGAAAAAGATGTGATAGCCAAAATGTCATCTTCTTAACCACATTAAAAAGTGCAATACATGCATAATATTACCTTTAATATATTGTAAGGTAGAAAATATGATCAAGGAAAAAGAACAACAAAGATAATGTCTACCTGCTCTGATTTCTAAAAACATAATAAAATGATTAGATTAGATAGATTAGATAGATTAGATGGATAGATAGATGGATGGATGGATGGATGGATGGATGGATGGATGGATGGATGGATGATGGATGGGTGGACGGACATCTAATAGACAGATAGTAACGGTAATTCAAGTACAATGTTGTTATTTAGAAAATCAAGTTGGTTTCTGAACTGATTTCTTAAGAAGAGCTTTATTTTTGCATAAGCAAAAGGCTGTCTGATTGATCAGGTTGATTCAGGACATCTGAATAAATTCTGAAATTAAACCTAAAATTAATCTAAACAACAGTTTAAATCAGTCAGTTGGTTTCATTCAGAAATTTAAGCAAATCAACTTCAGACTGTGTCTCCTAATTCAAATTATGCATAGTTCCTATAGCAGGAGTCAAAATGGTCACTGGGAAACAACCCTGAAGAATCAAGCATAATCACAGAAAACTGACTTTGGAGAAGGGTTTGAGGATGTTGATGGACTTCAAATCTTTTAACAATTCAATTGGAACCAGTGGGACAGTTTTCAAAAATCATAGACGTGGAACAGAACAAAACATTTGGTTTAGCTTTCTTTTATACAGAAAACGTTTCCTAAATTGAAGCTGAGCTTAGCCCCAGATCTGCTTATCCTCTGTTGCTCCAATTAATTAGCTAGCTACATTGAGAAAAAGGAGGCGGCAAACATTTTCTGTGAAATTATGAAAGCATCTACTGTCAAGTTCTCTCAGCTTAAGACACCATGACACATAACTGTTCCAGTTCCCCCATAAACTGCATTCCCCATCTGCACCTTGTAATCAGGTGCTCTTGCTTTCGGTAATTGTGTGCAAGGAAGCATTTATCCATTTTAATGAATGACAGCCTACTCACATTGCCTGAGGAGAAGTAGCTAGGTTTGTCAGTGACTGTAGTACTTCTATGCTAAAAACGGCTTTCTGAAATCACCTATGGGAGGAACAAGTGAAACATATCTTAAAACAGGCCCATCAACATCTTCTGCTGACTCGCAATTCCTCAAAGTACAATTGCAAATTTTCCCTTTTTATGGTGCTTTGCCTCTAGGTGACTTTTGCAAAACCCAGAGATTTGGTGCTACAGATCCTTTGAGAGACCATTGATTCTCTGCTGCTATGGCCTGTTTCATAATCACAGTGTGAACAATGCTGTATTTCTTCCCAGATGGTATTCTTGCAATTTGAATCAGGATCTTGGAGAGAGAGAGGGAGGGAGGGAGGGAGAGGGTGGGAGGGAGGGAGAGAGAGATTGTCATGTCAATGTTCCTCACATTCAGATAACCTCAAGCTGTTTTCTTCAAGCAGAAGGAAAATTAACAACACATCTTGTATTTGACAATATTACCAGGTGATCCTTTTGAAATATTTCCCTTGAAGTCTCAATTCTCTTGATCAGATTGAAGACACTCATGTCAGGGTTGGAGGCTGGTCTAAAACCTCTACTCTCTGTCCTCGATGCAGTTCATTGTGATATATGGCTGCTATTCTGTGATAAATTGGTTGGAACAATATTTCCCAATTCTGGCAAATTCCAGGTATGTAGACTTCAAATTCTAAAATTCCATCGCCAGTATGGGCATTGATGAGGTCTCTGGGAGTTGAAGTTGTCATGCTCCCAGATATACTTGTGTACATACTGTTGTGGTTCTCTGAACCCATCTAGTGGCCAGGGCCAAATATCAATCTGTATTGTTTGGAAGCTGATTTGGCCCTTTAAGTGTCATCTACCCATCAGCCCTCACTCCCAAAACAACTGCATCCTGAGAAGCCAGACTCCATTTCCTTTAACATTCAGAAGGAAACAGAAGCACCAGGAAGAATCCGGTCTAATCCATGGCACACGTTCATCTGAGGACAGAAATCCACACCCGATACACACAGCATAACTGCTGAGATTTAGATTTATCTGTGTTTGTTAAATATTATGTTCACCAGCAACTCAACAGTGCTTATTTTGTATTTGGGTTCTTATTGTATGTGTTTTCCCAGTTTTATCCATCCAGTTCCTTTAATAAAGCATTCAGATCTACACATATAGTCTGTTTTATTGGAGGATAGGTGGGTTTAGCTGCATGTCAAGTTGCACACAATAATGTGTAGTGAGGACAAAACAGAAAGCCAAGTTTGGGAAATACTGGGTTAGAATAAGAATTCAATCTGGGTTGGACACAAGGACCAGAGGTTTAGTTTTCCAAACATTTGGACTTGGCTAGAGTCAGTGGTGGGATTCAATTTTTTTTACTACTAGTTCTGTGGCTGTGACTTGGTGGGTGTGGCAGGAGAAGGATACTGTAAAATTTCCATTCCCATCCCACTCCAGGGGAAGGATACTGTAAAATCTCCATTCCCTCCCCATTCCAGGGGAAGATTACTGCAAAATCCCATTTCCTTCCGATCAGCTGGGACTCAGGAAGCAGAGAATAGATGAGGGCGGGGCCAGTCAGAGGTGGTATTTACCGGTTCTCTGAACTACTCAAAATTTCTGCTACCAGTTCTCCAGAACTGGTCAGAACCTGCTGAATGCCACCTCTGGCTAGAGTCTCTCTTCAGGGAACTACTCTCTACCAGAATGTATGCTTTGGGCTATTCTGTGCATAATATTTATATGGTGCCTGGTTGTGTGTGACTTTTTATTTGTTAATTGATTTACCACCAACTTATCAGGTACTTAGGGACTGAGAAGTTGCCAGCACAAGAAAACAAAAGCCAACAACTTAATAGTGTTTAATAATAAATATTTTTTTATTTTATTTTCGGAAGTACTGATAATGAAAAGTAACAGCTCTAATGGTACATATTTTTTGTTAATTTTTCAAGGGACAGAAGTCTGAATAATTTTATGGAAAAGACAGGCTACCTGGTCCAAGGATTTCCACATGATGGGGGGCACAGGGGTGTCAAAAATATTACAGCTGCTATCTTAACTTTTTTGACAGACCCATCTCCCCCCCCCTCCCGGACATCTGGCAGTTAATTCATTGACTGGACAGGAGACATCTGTTCAGATGGCAGACCACAATAAATCAAATATGATTTTCACATTGTCAAACTACAAGCCAGGTAGCTATGGCAGCAACTCCTTGCTAATTTTATCTGCCCCCTTTTCTACTGTAGAAGCAAAGATCAGTTTTCTGTGCAGAGAGAAAAAGAATCAACAAAAAGAAGAGAGAAGGAAGTTGTCCCAACTTTATCATTTCTTGCTAAATCTATGCACTGAAAGTCATGAATTCCATCCTTCTGCCTAACCATCACTGGACAAAATGTAAAATATCAAATGCACTTATTAAATAGTTAAGGGACTGGAACCATTTAATGCTCATAAATAAGGTACTATGTTTACAAATATTGTAGACAATTTTTAGTGTGCACATGTCTGTCAAAGCTTTAGAAAAGTTGTTTCCTAACCAAGACATTTAAATTTCAATAGAACATATACAAATAACCACTATCAATCTCTCTATAATAAGAAAGGAATAGAACAGATTCTAGAGAGAGAGTCAGAGTCATAATGCTTAGAACCATTTGCAGTGGAAAAATAATAGATTCAACATTGGCTGATATAATTGTCAAACCCAAACAGCAGGTTTAAAAGAGGAAGGAAGGAAATATGGAATTTGGAATTGTACAATGGTTTGAAGAGCTAGTAAGACTGATCAGAAAGATTATACTATAATTACAGAACAGAATACAGAATTGAGAATAACTTTTCAGTATTTAATTATCTAATATTACTGTAATCAAATAATTTAATATAGCTAATATTTAATACAGTATTATTTATTTTCTATCTACTTTGAATCTTTCTGGTAAGTGTAAATAGGAAAATCTTTGTCAACTATGTCCCTCTGCCATCATTTATTCTCTTGATTACATTTTGTATTCCCCTTGACAGAATTCTAGTATCCCGCAGTTGGTTAACCATTTGTGTTTTCTCATCTATTATTTCTCATCTACAAAATACTTTGTGTGCTAAGAGCAGAAGGGTTTTTTTTCCCCCAAAATGATCTGGATTTGTACTTAGTTCATATTCTTAATATGGCACATTTAACATGGTGGTTTTTAAAATCTCCATTAGTCTTATCATACTGCAAATATCCATGCCAGCCAAATCTCAGATCATGTTTTGACTCTAAATGTCTTCTATTTCTCAGCAATACCCTCTCTTTCATCCAAACCAAATAGCAAGCTGCAAAGTGCAATTTCAAATCAAGTAAAATAGAATTCATTGTATTCAGGGGTGGGTTCTATTTACCTTTACTACTGGTTTGCAGCGGGGCCGTGCATGCGCAGAAGCGTTTTTATGATGTCAGGGTCGGTGGGAGGGGCCTCACGCCAGTTTTACTACTGGTTCTTTAGAACCGGTGCAAACCGGGGGCAACCCACCACTGATTTTATTTTGTGAAGTTTGTAAACGTTCACCTCATTTATAATGAGAGTGAATTTATAATACACACTTGATAGTTTATCTGGTCCAGGAATTTTTCCTAGTTTAATCTTTTTAATTGCTTCTGAAACTCCCTTTATCATTATACGTCCATTCATTATTTTTGTCTGTGTCTGGGTAATCCTCAGTAAATTTTGTTTTCATTTATTTTCTGCAAAGAATATCAAGTCCTTTGTATAAATTATATATATAGTTTCTAGACCACCCATCTCCTGCAAGGGAAGTTCATAATATTGATGAAATATTTTTGTATGGCCACAGTGTCCATTAATACAGTATTTTCTTTTCAAATTTCATTTTTTTCTTTTCTTTTTGCAGTTTATAAGCCAGTCATTTCCCTGGTTTATTCACAAATTCAAATTACTTTGCTTTGCATAATTCAATTTTATTTCCACTTTTCTTATGAATTAACATATTAATTTGTTGGGAGATATTTGTATTCCTTAGAGAGTTTCTTAATTCTTCTTTTCTTTTAATCTCTTCTTAAATTCAGAATTTCTTGTATCAGACACCCTCTAACAAAGGCTTTCCTTGCATCCCAAACCATTCTCATACCAGTTATGTTAAGAAAAAGAAACCATTATTTTAAGTTCTTTCTACAGTCCTCAACAATTTCATATTTCTGTAACAACACTTCATTTAGTCTCCATCTGGAGGAATTAAATTTTCTTTTATAAACCAGACTCACAGGATTATGGTCTGAGATTTTTGGCAAAATCTCTACCTTACAAATTTTACTAGCCAAAACTCTTGAATTCCAAATTATATCCATCCTTGAAAAAGATCTGTGTAATCTCTTAAGTACCCCCTCTACAGAGAGAGAGAGAAATAGAAATAGAAATAGAAATAGAAATAGAAATAGAAATAGAAA
>WNWU01000109.1:1288643-1331390 GCA_012654045.1 Ptyas mucosa | reverse complement strand
AGAAATAGAAATAGAAATAGAAATAGAAATAGAAATAGAAATAGAAATAGAAATAGAAATAGAAATAGAAATAGAAATATAGAAACAGACACAGACACAGACACAGACACAGACACAGACACAGACACAGACATAGACATGGTCATCAACATGTGCATATATAGGCTATATCTGGAATTATTTTGTATTTATTTATCATTTTCACTGAATCAATAAACTATATTATGTTAAAGATCACTCATAAATGCCAAATAAACATTTTTTTTCTTTACCAAATGTAAACCCATTGGAAAAGGTATTAAGAATAATTAAGGAATGATTTTCACTAATATTGTATAATGCTAGCTAAAGAGACTTAATGGACAATTTTACCATTGCCATTTTACCTTAAGAGTATAATGCAGTGAAATAATGATGGCGCTTTTATCAATCCTATTGACAGTGACAAATCCTCAACTGTATTTAGTATGACAAATGGGTTTGAATAAATAGTAATTCCTTTTACCTTATAAATTCTACAGCTGAGATTTTAGTACAGTTTTCATTTTTATGGGTTGCTTTGACAAGGTACTGACTATGCACATCCTCCAAATAAACACATAAATACAATGTCCCATGAGCATCGGATATCCATCAGACCCTAAGGCAGAAGTTTTAAAGCCTAATACTAAACCAGGACAGGAGAGATGGGAAAGAAGTCCACCTAGTATAGTCTGCAATATTATTATGAAACCTCACAGGTGAAAGATTCTTAATGCTACAGCTCAAAGTATATTGTGTAGCTATTCCATCTTTTTCTCTTTTACAAATCTTTTATAGCAACGGAAAAAATAGATGACCACACCTGGAATACTGCATCCAATTTTAGTCATCACATTACAAAAAAGATGTTGAGATTTTGCAAAAAGTGCAGAGAAGAGCAACTAAAATGATTAAAGGCCAGAAGACTAAAACATATGAAGAACGGTTGCGGGATTTGGGTTTAGCTAATCTAGAGAAAAGAAGGACTAGCAGTGACATGATAGCAATATTCCAGTATTTGAGGGGCTGCCACAAAGAGGAGGGGGTCAACTTATTTTCCAAAGCACCAGAGGGCAGGACAAGAAACAATGGATGGAAACTAATCAAGGAGAGAAACAACCTGGAGTTAAGGAGAAACTTCCCAACACTGAAAACAATTAACAGCTTGCCTTCACAAGTTGTGGGTGCTCCATCACTGGAGGTTTTTAAGAAGAGACTGGACAGCCACTTGCCTGAAATTGTATAAGGTAGGGGTGTCAAACTGGTGGCCTGCAGGCCGGATGCATCATGCTCAGGCCACGCCCACCCCAGCTCCGCAAAGGAAAAACAAAATGTCACGTGATGGCAATGTGACTCCACAAGTTTGACACCTGTGGTATAGGAACTCCTGCTTGAGCAGGGGGCTGGACTGGAAGACCTCCAGAGTCCCTTCCATTCTGATTGATTGATTAATTGAAGAAGAATACAGGGGTTAACAAATGGAAATGGAATCAACTGAAGCTTGCTTTCTATAAAATTTTATGAAAGAAAGAGAAGGATACGAAGTACAGTGGCATGATTTGTTTATAGGCTACCCTTTCAGTATGCTTTGTGCCAGTTTTAACTGTTGTTCTTAGTATATTAAAATGTCTTGAATCCACATTCTGCACCTTCGCACAGTTCATATATCAGAATATTTATTTCTTAATGCACGATGAAATGCACGTACTGATCAATAGCATGGCAGCCTTTACAAAAGGAAAGAATCTGAGATGATATGAAGTTCATCAGATAACACTGACTTTCTTGTTTTTGGTTGGCTTCTTTCAACAGCACGATTTGGGGATGTTTCAATTGAATTTTTCTTTTCCACCAAGCATTGGAAAGTGATGTGTTGAAAAATCATATTTGGGACAGAAGCACCAGTTTGGGCATGGAGAAAACAATTAAAGGAGTGGAAGCTAATCCTTTTACAGTTCAGGATTCAAACCGAGAAAAAGAAGGAAGGAGAGTCACATTAGGAAACCACCACAACAGCAACTACTCCACATAGATGGGGATGTGGGGGGTGGGGGAAGTCTCAAGGGGCAGAGTTTCCTCTACTCACTGGTTTCAAGACTACTGCATTTCTTAGAAAACTCCTCAGAAACGGATGCCTCATTTCTTGAAAGCCCCTGACAATTTCTTCTTCCTCATTATTTCAGTCCTAAAAGTAGCAAGTGAAATGCACTGGAGTCGAGCCTCTAAAGCAGAAGGGTGTTTTTTGTGGGGTTTTTTTTTCTTTTTTTGCAGATCTGTTCTTCTTGAGGGGGAAAAAATCTTTAACAGTTTTGAGACCTGTGTTTGGAATGACTTTCCTTCTAGCTCTCGGCTAGCCTAAACCCTTAGACTCATTCGGAGAAAGGACTATAAGTACTGCAAAGTGTTATCATATATGCTTCAGTGGCTCAACAGCAGACAAGTAGAGATGGATGAGAATCTCACTTTTTAAAATGTTTTGTTTTAATAACTGACCAACTTTACCAAGTGCTTTATAAATAGGACCAAAAGAAACTGAGTTGTTTCTTTTCCTTTAATGGAGAGCAGGATAAAGTAAGACTGGTAGATTTCAAACTCAAAATCAAAGGGTTTAAAAGTCTGGGCTTAAACCCCTTTATATTCAACCGAGAACTATTTGTGGTTAAGGCATCAGGCTAGAAACCAGAGATTGTGAGTCCTAGTCCTTTCTTGGACATGAAGCCATCTCGGTGATCTTAGGCCAATAATTTCTCTCGGTCCTAAAACGGAGGCCACTTATGAAAAATCTGCCAAGAAAACTGCAGGGACCTTTCCAGGCAGTTTCTAAAAATAGGACATAGTTGAAAGGAAGAAAAGAAAAGAAAAATTCAAAATGTGAAGCACCGAAGAAGGCTGCCACCTCCCTTTTTTTGACAGACTCCTCATCTTGTATGGCAGTGAGGTAGGCAGATAGAAAATGCATCTCTTCAAGTGGAGAATAGCTGTACCTGAAGAATGTGGATGAGGAGAAAACTTCATTCAGTGGAATTTTCTTGTATAAGAACTTCTTTGTGAATATAATGGAACACACTTGAGATTTAATAAAAACGGATATGGAACAAATTGAAATGACAGACTCATACGTCCCCAATCAGAAACAGAAGAATACTGAACATTGAGATGGCCAAATGAGATGACCCATGAGACAATACTCATTGAACTGAAAATGCACGGCAAAGAAATAGCTGTTTCTGTAGCCAAAGTTTAACCATTAATGGTTACTGACAGATATCTGACAGAAGAGGTTTGAGCCTCTTCTATATGCAACTCTTCATCTCATGGAAACAGAAGATTAATGCATGGGGGTTATTTTCACCTGAACAACTTATTAGAATGTTCTGGTTCTCTTCCTCATTCCTCTTCTTCATTACATCAGCTCTTTCTATGACTTCAAGTAAACTAAGCTCTATTTAAAGCAAATGATTTAAGTCTGAATCTTTTACCCCTGCTCCTTCAAATATTTGTCATAGGTACATTAACCAGAGCACCATTAGGGCAACTAGGATGATGGCCATCAACATTAAAACTTGATGTATATTGGGACTACTTTTTTACCCTGAGAGAATAAGGAAGGCTGACACAGCTATTCAGGAACAGTCTTCTTTTTAGAATTCCATGACATGGGCAGATATTTAAAATTCATTTTGGTTTCTCTGCCTTTTTCATTCTTACTCTGCTTCAAAAGCTATGCCTGATGTGTTATTCCATACAACGATTACTCCCAGCATGAATAATTGCTTCTAAAATTCTTTTCAGTTGTGTTCCAAGCTAATATGCATCAGCTGTGCTGTTCAAATTATTATTTCTGCCAATTAAAATGGTATTGTTTTCTATTAAATATTTGGAGTGATGATGTTTAGACTATATAAATATTGGATTTGGGGGCTTTTAATAAGGGGACACTTTCTTTGTCCTTTATAAGATGTATAATATCTACACTTCACTAAAATTGATATAAATATTGATATAGAAGCTAAACTAGAAGAGAAATAGAGAAATAGTAAATAGTTATTTGGTAATGCATAGTTTTGTTAGATGGAATAATATCAATTTTGTGTTCGCTAGTGCGAGAGAAATATATTTTATGGTGCTTTGCAGATCAATAATATCGTGATTCTGATCTGCACTGTCAGACTAAGTCAGAAGATAAGTCAGTATGATTCCTAGAAGAATAAAAGCTAAAACGTAGAAAGCAAGAACATCACTAAATTTGAAGATAGGATTTAATCACAAACTTTAAAGAGTGGACTACAATAATGCTATAAATAAATTTCAACAATACCTAATTCAACCTCTTGTATACTAAACTCTAACATTGAAAAATGTCTCAAAGGTGCTTTTTCAAGAGGTAACTGGATTTTCTTTGTTTTTCTTGAAGATGTTTTGTTCTCATCCAAGAAGCTTTTTCAGTTCTTAATGAATGGTGGAGAATGGAAGGATTTATGTTCCTTACTCTGAAGGCACAGATAAACCTCCAAGCGACCTCAACAACTCTCAGAGAGAGTGCAAATGACTAGATGTCTGCAAGGAATATAAATCCTTTCCTTCAATCAGAGCTGAAGAAGCTTCTTGGATGAGAAGTGACACATCTTCAAAGAAAAACAAAGAAAGTCCAGTTGCTTCTTGCAAAAGCACTTTTGGGACAACCATGACCTTGGATGACTGAGAATCCTCAGACATTTTACACTGAAAAGGGTTTTCAAATTACAGTATTATGTATTACAGTTTTCTCCAACCCATTAAACTTTACCCACTCAGGATGGGAAATCTCAATATCAGGAGGTAAGAACATTAAAGAAAACCAATCTATGCATATATGAAGACACCATCTGCATATTCAAACCTATATACATATGGAGTATGTTTTGCATATAGGTCCATATGCAAAAATTCCAATAGGAAAAAAGTATTGATCAGAGACACAGCTCATCAGAGAATGACATTTTCCCCTCAATACTCTTTCCTCCAAAATTTTCTCCAAGGAAGAGTGTATAGTCAAATAATCTTTATTCTATTTTCATCTACCAGACTAAACAAAGGCTACAGAAAGTCCCTATAACTATTTTTCTTTTGTATAGACCACACCTTAATCCTTGGCCATATTGTCTAAACAAATCCAATTTTCTCTCCTTCTTTTAATCAATAAGTTTATAATTTGCCATCACTATTTAATATATTTCTTATGATTTCCCAATTTTTCCCATATAATGTTCATAAAATGACCATGCTTCCTATAAAGTATTTCCAATATATTCTCTGATCCTAGACCATTTTTGATATTACCTTCTTTATCAAAATGCTATGCTGTGTTTTCGAGACAAATACAAATAATCATGATAATTCTTTCGAAACTAAGGAGTTTTGGAAGCACAGGTTAAAAAAAAGGATAATTAAAAGAGTATATAAAAACCCATTGCAGCATGATTATATGATTGTATAAGTACTTAAGAAAAGAATTTTTTAAAAATACTTTTAATAAGGATCCCCATCTGGAAATCTTAACCCAGTTTGTTCTTTAAAATGATGTTCGGTTGGTAATAACAAGACCTGACCTTCACCAATATTCAAAACAAAGTCATATAGTAGTTAAAGTATCTCGACAACTTCAAACCATAGATTAAACGTAGCTTGTTAGGTAATCGGTATCCAACTCATCATAAATTAAATGAATAATATCATTTGGTATCATAGCAACTGTATAAATAAAAATGATATGTCAAGAGCTCCAATTTTGTTTTAGTGTCACACTTATGTGTCTGCATTGCAGGTCTCTTCAACCCAGGTTTTTATTTCACATCAACTTGACTCAGACTAGATTTGAAAGAAATATTATATTTTCATCAATGCACCATTGCTTGCCAGTGTGCTTGATTTAAAATTGTCATTAGCCTCAAATAAAGCAGATTCAGAATGAGACCCTTGCAAACAAATAAAATATAATCACCGCTTTGGAAAGCTAAATTGTGACTTGATTGAAATGCTAGACTTAATAAATGTAAAATTATTAATAGATGTTTGGAGTTAAATAAGCACAGAGGTTGTTTTTCCTTATGCAAAAGGGCTTTGTTGCCCTTGACCAATGTGGTTGAGTTAGCAAATTTGAAAAACACACACAAAAAAACCTGGCTCAACTTTTTCCCCACAAAAAAACTTTTAGAAACTGCAATTTGTGTGCAGAAGAAAGCAGACCAGAGATCTCTATAAATAAAGACAACCAGTAGAATTTAAACAAAAATTCACAGTATGTCTCTAGCCTGCAGCACAATTATGCTGCCAAAGACTTTGTAACCAAATGCTAATTCAAACCTTTCCTGCAAGCACATTGATCCTATTCATGCAACATGCTTGATGTAGTCAATCACTGATCCAATGATTTTTTTTAAAAAAAAATTACTGGTGGTTCTGGCAGCAACAGTATTATATTTAGTGGGTCAAATACAGATACACCAGTCACTTTCTCTAGAAAGATAGCAGGGTTTAAAGTTTGCACAGTCCATATGAGAGGCTATTAAATTACATAAAAAACTAAACTGCCTGATTTTTGACTTATATATGATGTTGCTATAAACACTTATGTACAATGTTTATAGCATGTACTCTGGGTAGCATCATGGACCTATTATAAGGTTGATCAGAGGATCTCAATTCCATATAAAGGACTCTTTTCAATTAAAATTACCCCTCCTTACTAACTCCCTCCATAACTCAGACGAGAGAGGGGGGGGAGGGAGGGAGAGAGGGGGGGTACATAACTTATATAAAACTTCACTTGTGCATAACCCCAGTGTAAAATTAATTCTACATGTACACATAGGAGATGGCAGACATTATGGATCTTATCAAGGTTTGAAAGCTAAGAAGGAATAAGTTTGGTTTCCTCCAGGGAAAATCAGGAACATGTACCAGATTGGAAGATTAAATTTTCTTCCTAGAAAAGACAATGGAAGTCCGTTATGTCATGTTTCTGACACTGTGACTGTACTCACAGAGTTATTAGGAGTCAAGCTTGCCTGATGGGAGTCTTTACCTTTTTATACTCAGGACTATTGTTTCAAATTTGAGGCAAGGGAAAATAGGCAAGAGGCAAAGATTATTCCAGAGCCTGTTTCAAAATGTTGCAGTCTTCAAACAAAACCTTGAAGTACACATGAGGGAAAGCAAATCTTCTCCATGTTCCTTTTTCAACTACATCCTAAATAAGTACAGCAGTATTTTTCTGCAATCTCTTTTCTGAAGCCGAGCAATTTGTCTTCACCCCATGTGTGCTTAGTACACAGGTAAGAAACTGGTGGGCTCAACACAAATAATGCTTTTTCTAAGGAATAAAAAACAACACCAGGCAGACTGCTCCTGCTTCTCGCCCTTTAATGGCTCACCACTAGCAAGGGGGAAATAAATAAGAGCTATAAAACGCAGGAGCAGTTTGCAATTGTCTCTTCTGATGACAGTGAGGTTGCCTGGTCTATTTATTGCAGCACAATATGGACCTCCTTTCCCCCCTGGTCTTCCAGAGTTGGCATAAGAGCTCTTTTAGATTATTGCTTAAATAGTTTATCCTCTTTCTCATCCAGTTTTAGAATTCTGAATCATTTCCATGATTGAAAGTAAGACATCTCTACTCATTTATTCATTTACACAAACAAATACCCTCTGGTATTATCGTGTTTTAAACCAGTTAAGTTTTCAGCATAGCTTGGGTTTGAAAGAATGAGGGTCAATTTCCATAATTTCTTTGGGCCTGAAGGACCTTTACTGCCATGCTGAAACCTGAATCATACCGTCTGCCTTCTGCTCTTGCCTGGATTCTTGACTTCCACTCATATATCCATTATCCCTGTAAGGTTCTTATAAGAACAAGGATAAATACAGCAGCGTCCCGAAAATCTATTATACATTATCAACTGCTGAATGTACACGTATAAATTCACATATAGAATTTATGTTGTATAATATATGTGGGTATATGCATAATATTTATTTATTTATTTAAGTATATATAGACCATCAACGAAGGAGGGATGCGGTGGCTCAGTGGCTAAGACGCTGAGCTTCTTGATCAAAAGGTCGGCAGTTCAGCGGTTCGAATCCCTAGTGCAGCATAATGGGGTGAGCTCCCGTTAATTGTCCCAGCTTCTGCCAACCTAGCAGTTTGAAAGCACGTAAAAAATGCAAGTAGAAAAATAGGGACCACCTTTGGTGGGAAGGTAATAGCGTTCCATGCGCCTTTGGCATTTAGTCATGCTGGCCACATGACCACGGAGACGTCTTCGGACAGCGTTGGCTCTTTGGCTTGGAAACAGAGATGAGCACCGCCCCCTAGAGTCGGGAACCATTAGCACATATGTGCAAGGGGAACCTTTACCTTTACCTTAGATCATCAACAAGAGTACCATCAGGAAAGCATTAAGGCAAAATTTCATCTCATCTCACTAAGCCAGGCAGACTTGATATCATCAACACCCATGCAACCCATGGACCAATATAACTTTTAAAGCCTTGATAAAGTCTGGAAAGTTGGGAGCACTGATGTGTGGGTCCTGGAGTGGTGATGAAAAGTTGAGGGACACTTTTGCCTTTAAAAATTGGACAGAATACAACGCGCACCTTGTTTTCTGGAGCTTTCAATTCACCGGTTTGTTTTTTTTCCCCCAATCATTCACAAATTCACTGGGGAAAAAACACACTGCAAAACAAGCAAATCAAAATGCTACATAATTGTTCACATATTTGCATATTTTTGTGCAGTGCTTTTTAAATCATTGTATTAAAGTTTATTATAGTATAAAATGCAAACAGAAACAAGGATCATAAGGAAATTGGGAAAAGTGAAGCTGGGGAGAGAGGTACAACGTAAAAAAAAAAAGCAGTGACTTCCAACTTTTTTCGGTGCAGTAGAATACAAACTACAGTTATAACCTCACCTTTTGCTTTACGTATTTAGTAAATACTAGCCATTCTATAACAACAAAATCAATCCAATCATCAAACCTAAAATCAAAGTTCAATTTTTTTCCTGTTTCAAGGATAAAGACCAGAAGCAGTTTCTAACTGGATTAGTTATTTAATTAAAGCAGTTAGTTTTGCTATCCCTGCCAACTCCATCACTTTTCCCATCCATTCTTCCATTTTGGGAATTAACTTGTCTTTCTATCTTTGTGCATATAGGATTCTAGCCACAGTCAACATATATAATAATGAAGTTCCATTTTTTCCCCAATGCTTTTAGCCAATAGGCCTAAAAATAAAAAATCCCGAAATAGTTTCACCCTTAATTTTACATGATCAATATTTTGCATTGTTGAGTTATGTTCACTGTTAGTTTTGATGGTATTAGTTTGTAGGACTAGTTCTTAAACTACTATAAATGTTACCTTGGCTTTTTAAAGTATTCTAAATTGCATTAATGCTGTTGTTGTTGTTGTTGTTGTTGCATATTTTCCTCCTGTAATAATTTATACTTTAGAAATTACAGTGATTTATTCCAGATAGTCTGGATTCCATTCTCTGAAGTTTTATTGCTTTGCTCGGAAATCTGCTACCTCTTCCACCAGCCTCTGTTGCAGCCTCTCAAATCCCAATTAATAAACAGAACTTTGATTCTTTTTTTGGAAGCAGTCACAATTTTCAGATATTCATAGATTTGGCCTGCATAATGGTTTCAAAATGAAGAAGGACATACAAGTATGGCTTTAAGAAAGAGAGGAAGAGGAAGAGGAAGAGGAAGAGGAAGAGGAAGAAGAAGAAGAAGAAGAAGAAGCAATCAAATATGGATATGGATTTATTATTTTTGTAACCATGGGTAAGAATTATTTATTTTTGTGGTACTGCTGTCTTTGCATTAATCAAAAGGTGATGAAAATATGCATGACTAAAAAGTAAAATGAACTCTTCCATTAGATTTTTTTCTAATCCAGATCTGTTCCTATTGTGTTCATGTTTATTACCTTTCCAAATAATTAGTTGCTTCTTTACTAGCTATCATTCTATTAGCAGCCAGTAATATCTCTGAAAGTTTGGCAAAGTTATTTTTTTTAATCTATAAAATACATTGGAGCAGAGAACTGTGCTGTACATGAACTAAATCATGTTCTTTTTTAAAATGATGCTGAAATATAAAACAGAGAAAGACAAATTTATCAAAATTTCTTAAAGCAATATTGCAATATGCATTAAATCAAATCTTAGTGTCATCTAATATCTCGCATAGATGGATAGAAATGCAAACTAATCTAATCTAATCTAATCTTCTAATCTAAAATAGGTTGACTCCTAAATTCAGAAATGTGGCATATAGAAATGGGACATGCTATGGGAAAACAGCAATGCCCAGGGTGTAAGAGGCAACCAGCTTCAGGATATTTATTGCAGCGTAAATAGACACATTGTCTGCTGGAACATCAGGATCACCAAAAGCTTCCCCAAGTGATTGAAGTGATAATATAAGGCTGTTGTATGGGTGACAGGTTACACAATGAGACATAATGAAAATAAGCAAGAAAGTGCTTATTCTTTTTCTTTGAAGAAGTTCCCTGGAAAGGAGGGGGCCACAGTTCCTCCTGATGAGCGCTTGTGCTTCAGATTTTATAATTGTGCCATAGATTTATGCTGAGGGATTTTTGCAGGAAACAAATGCTGGGATAAGAGAGAAGATTACAGTCTGGAACAGAGTATCAAAAGATAAAGAGAAGCTCAGTAACTAGACACGTTCTGTGGCACTGGGAAATACTCTTGTTTTGTTCTGCCATTCATTTCTAACTTATTTATTTGTTCTGTCTCACAATAAAATCAAGTAGAAGGCTCTCGCGTTTTCTCCAAGATGCAGTCAACACTATGAAATCATTTTGTAAAAAATAAACGAATAGGAATAAAGTTAAAAGGAAAAGAATAAATCAGTGCCTAGTCTGATAAATAGTCCTTGATATCCAGAGCCACATCTGAAGACCTGGATTTGGAGTCCAATGGCAGTGAAATCTATACAATGATATTGAACTGATTTTATAGATTTGCCTTTGTAAAATGCAGCTGTTATTCCCATGGATATTTCTTTCAGGTAAGAAATTACCGAAAGGAGTAATTTCCTACCTAAGGAAATGTCATAAAATGTCAGCGTGCACAGTATGACTATTTTGAGACAACCCAAGAGTAAAATACAATAAACAGAGGTTTGTCTTTCAAATAGTGGTTTATCTACAAGGAATATATACATACACGTACTAGGCAAAGTCAGGCAATCAATCATCAACTACAGCACGGAAGCACACACGGAGAGAGAGAACACCTTGACAGGGCCTCTCTTCAGGGGTAGTATTCACTTACCTTCACTACCGATTGGCAAATGTGAGCAGGTGCAGGGCCTTCCACACATGGACAGAGTCAAAAATGCGACATGATGATGTCTAGATGGGTGGGCGGAGCCTCCCGCAGCTGCCGCTACTAAGTCGCTTGAACCGGATAGAACCGGCTGAGTACCACCACTGCCTCTCTTATATATACAGCATTACAGCAGCTGGTCAATCCTTAAAGCATTTCCCTGACATCTTTAACTCCACTTTCCAGCTCAGCATGCTGTTCTCCTACAATATTGTGGGCCCTGTATTGGTTACTGGTGGAACCTATCCAGCCATATGTAATTTTGGGTCTAGTGATTAAGGTTCCAGGCTGGAAAGCAGGAGATTGTGAGTTCAAGTTCAAGTCCCACCTTAGCCATGAAAGCCAGTTGGGTGACCTTGGGCCAGTCACATTCTCTCAGCCCAAGTCACTTCACAGGGTTGTTGTTGTCGTATGGGGAAAATAGGATGAGGAAAGTGTGTTTATAAAAATAATAAAGATGATATACAAACAAATAAAATAATCTTCTGCAGAAGGAATCAACACATCCCACTGTTCAACTCAAGACCAAATGTGTTCCCTCCTCAGCAGATTATGATAATAGGGTAAGAAGACAATAATCTCAGTTGCAGACTCATCTCTCTGGAATACCCTAAATCCCACAGAGTCCCATGCTTTTATTTCATTTATTTATTTAATAAATAGTTTGTCCACTCGTATGACTTGCACATGATTTTTGTAGTCCTTCAAAGACCTTAGCAATGCACTAAGAATCTGTAGCATGCAGTATGATTATTTTTAACCCTTAAATTATATTTTAATTAAGTTCTGCTATTCTTATGTTGATATCTTTGTTATTTTTTACATAAGTCGGTTAAATTCTTGGGAATTGGAGGAGTTATAAATATTTGTTAATAAGTAACATGGTATCACATTGCCCTTTAAAATAGCTTTCCTAATTTTGGCACTCTGTTCATAGGCCGTAAAATGGGGAATCATTTGCCTCTTTGGAAGGGGGGGTAAGCTATCTCCTTCTAGCTCACAAGAAATATTGTAAAGCAGCAGCCAAAAATTGTAAAAGTGTAAAATTGCTTTAAGCTAACATATATTAAAAACAGTGCCAGTAAAACTAAGGTAGGCTGGCAAGGATTCAGTTCATTCCCTATCTTCTTCATTTTTAACTTCCATGTGTTTATTTATCATCTTGTGTGCATTGTTCCTTAATATAAATATGCCCTATAAACTAGTTCTGTGTGCCATAGTCTACACATATCTATATCTTTTCTTAATACAGGCATCCCTATTTACGAAACTATCTCATATATTTCAGTCATCCTATTCTCTAGCATCAGAGACGGTAAAAATACATTAGCAACATTTTATTGGCTCCGTTCCAGTAGTACTTAGCCCACGCACTCTCTTTTTGTGTGGGTGTGGGGAAAAAAACCTATTTATCTACTCGTACAGACACAATAAGACACAGACCGGTAGCTGCACAAAAGACTGTCTCTTTGAACAGGAAAGATTTGATCAGGTTGGCATAATGGAAAGGTTTTTCTTTTCCCTACAGGCCAGTAGAATGCGGTCACATGTTTCCCCGTAGATGGAGATGGAAATGGCGTTTCTGAATAACTGCAGTGCTTTGTGGGCTGGTTCCCCAAGGAAAGATTTCTGTCAAAAGCTTTCAGAGGGCCCTGAGAAAACAAGGCAGTCAACTTTAGCAGTGCTTCCCAATTGCTTGCAAGAGCTTCTCCCCATTTTTGTTGGAGAACCTGCTTACTCAAAGTCATGGAGGTAATTTGTGAGGAGAAGAAGCAAATTTCTGCCCAAGTACACACGCATCGCTTCCCGAAATGAGGACAACTCATGTCAGATGTTCCTGTAGATTTGCAGTTGTAGCTACTAAGCTTCTGCACGTGGCCGTGTGGCTTGCTGTTAACAGCAAAGCAACTAAGAAGCTGCTTTATACTAAATCAAAACAATTGAACCCGAGTGTTAGGCCATTGAGTGTTCCTGGCCAATAGCTCTCCCTGCTCAGCTTGAATACATGCGATGAATACATGCAATCAACAGTCAAATAATTGATTCACTATCAGACTGCTCTTATTCAGTTGAAGTGGCGCAGTGGTTAGAGTGCAGTACTGCAGGCTACTTCAGCTGATCACCGGCTGCCAGCAGTTTGGCAGATGGAATCTCACCAGGCTCAAGGTTGACTCAGCCTTCCATCCTTCCGAAGTAGGTAAAATGAGGACCCAGATTGTTGGGGGCAATATGCTGACTCTGTAAACCACTTAGAGAAGGCTATAAAGTACTATGAAGCAGTATATAAGTCTAAGTGCTATTGCTATTGCTATTCTTAGGATATAAATGCTCTGGTGGAAGAATAAAGCCAGACACTCAAAACTTTCTTAACCAGATGTCACATCAAGAAGCTTTTTTTCAGCAAAGAAATGATTATGAGGCCAGGCTGGTGCACCTATGGTCAAATAACAGTTTTTAATCAAGGTGAACTTACTCTTTAAGTCCAAAGAAGTGTTGGAGTCAGAAGAATGTGTCCATCACTGGTTTATATATTTACAACTGAAAGAAAAGTTTAAATGAAATAAGTTATGGGTTTGATTTTGTAACAAATGAATTTGAAATTGTACTGTGGTGATGAACATTTTGTTGCCAATGTTTATAAATTGTTATTGAAATTGAATTGGGAGAATGAATATGTGAAGCATTGCATGATTCAAAGTCTCAAAAGTCATCATTCCATACTGAGTCTTTAGCCACTAAAAGGTAAATTGGCAATATTGCATTTTAGTATATTTTCTAGCCTTCATCAAACATTCACATGCTCATTAATACTCTAAATCGTTTTCTTTCTTTCTTTCTTTCTTTCTTTCTTTCCTTCCTTCCTTCCTTCCTTCCTTCCTTCCTTCCTTCTTTCTTCTTCCTTCCTACTTTCTTTCTTTCTCTCTCTCTCTCTTTCTCCCTTCCCTTCCCTTGCTCTTTTCCTCCTTTCTTATGGCCCCTCTGTTCTGGCTTCATAAATTTCTTGCAAATAAAGATGGCTGGCACTTTGTTGTGTAGCATGTTAGCTTCCATGTGTCAGGTTCCGACGTTATCTCAAATAAATTTCATTCTCAAACACAAAGTCTTTAATGAAATCTTCCATTTATTGAAAAATAACGATCCGTCCTGAACTCATTTGCAGCCGAAACTGACTCTTTGATCCCAAACGCCTCCCTTTCCATTCCTCAAACCCCAGTGTCTCATTGGCCATCTTCCAAATCAGTCATCCGTCCCGGCTGCTTCAAATCACAAGAATGTCCCCCCTCCCTCCATCACCTAGGTGACGTTATCTGCCAGAAGAAACTGGGTGAAAAGCCAAGCTGCTAAAATTCAAACTGCCACTTCTAAACTTTTTTTCCTTTCATGTCAGCGATGGAGCAAGAATGATTTAGAGCGCTGACACCATGATAATGATAAGATTCTTTAAAACAATTAAAGTCAAGCGGGGCTGAAAATCTAGTGGCCACTGATTGAGATATCTTTCAATAGAGAAGGCCTTATAACTACTATGTTACCTCATCTGAGTACACTGAAGATCACACCATTAAGCACTGATTCAGCAGAAATTTCTCATACATTTCAAATAGCCTAAGCTGGACATAATCAAGCTACTGTTGCAAAATTATTTTTGAGGAAAAGTCACACCAAATACAAGCTAGAGTTAGTACCTTAAATGATCCCGTACAAAGGAGCAGTCAGTGTTATATAATTGTATCCTCTTCATGTACCAGAATGTATCGGCTATTCAAGGGCATGCATAAATTCCTTGCCCAAGTGTAGCATTTTGAGCTCCTGCTTTGATTTTATACAGAGTCGACTTAGAAATGCATTCATCACCACCTTGTTGGCAATTTGCTTGTAAGGTGCTGGAGCATCCAGCTCATAATATATTATAGCGTGCCATTGCTAAAGTGAGACAAACCAACTCATTTATTGTTGTTTTTCCTGCACAAACATATTTTTAGATGTAGAATTCTAAAATGAGACATGCCATTCTCTTTTATCTTGATCCTGCAATATATATGTTATGAATAAGCCCATTTCTTTTTGCGGAAAGTCATAATAAGAAAATAATTTTACTAAAGAAAATAGGATTCAATAAGAGTGAAGAAAGGCCAATTTCATTCTCTGCAAATGAATCCCCCAATTGGTCTCCAATTATTTTTAAGCCATTAGAAAAGATTGCAGAAAAGCTTTGCCATCAAATACAACCTTTATTTGAGCAATTGTCCAGTATGTCTACATCTCTGAAATAGAATTTTAATTTTATTGAATTCTGAAGGTTTTCCTACACCACAGTTCTGCAAATTGCATACATTAGACACAACCCAGGCACTTATTACAGAGAGAGAGAAAGAGAGACAGAGAGAATAGATAGATAGATAGATAGATAGATAGATAGATAGATAGATAGATAGATAGACAGACAGACAGACAGACAGACAGACAGAGAGGCAGGCAGACAGGCAGTCAGGAAGGCAGATAGATAGATAGATAGATAAATGATAGATAGATAGATAGATGATAGATAGATAGATAGATAGATAGATAGATAGATAGATAGATAGATAGATAGATAATTAGAGAGAGAAAGATGATACATAGAGAAAGAGAGGGAGGGAGAGATGACAAATAGAGCTTTAGAACTTTACAAATCCAGGTGACTTCATTCCTTGGTGGCTGGAGAAAAGGTCAGGGTTAGCTCTCTGCATGAATCTCCAGAATCAGAGGAGGAAAGGCAAAGGCTCAGTATATTTCATCAGTTCTAGTTTCTCAAGTATCAATGTCAAGCTGTTTAGTTCCATAGCTGTTCTGAGAAAAGAAAGGCAGATGAAATGTACCCTACTGAGAGTTGTTCAGAGAACAAGGATGAACCTGGACGATGCCATCTACTTTTGGTCCCAGGATAAATATCAAGCATAATTATTGTCATTTTACATTCTGTAAGTTCTCTCGTTTATGTTGCTGCTACCATTTAAGAAAGAATTCTCAGATGATTTGGGGAAAGAGATACATTCTAAAACTTATTCTTGAAAGGAAAGCTATATATGTGTGTGTATTAAAGGAAAACCATTGGAGGAAAGTATGGAAGCCTGGAAGAAAGGATAACTGAATTGGGTAGCTGGAATCTCAGACAAAGAGCAAACCTCCACGCAATACTTTGTTGTGATTCCCACTTGCTCCCAGATGTTATCATTTACATAACCCAAAAGACACCACTCACTGTCCAAAGACTCAGAAGACATCTGTGACCAGGAGATACAGTATTTTAAAAATGCTGTTCAATCAGGACTGACATGGTTCAGGTAGCTGGCTATGGAGAGGAGTTTGTAATATATAGGCAGCACAGCATAGTGCCGGTTGTTATTGTATGATCTGCTTGAGATAAATATGCAATCAGTAATGTTTAGATGAAAAGGAATCCATATTGTCAAAGTATGGCTTGATTCCATTTCAACAAGGAAAGGCCAGCTTTGAACAACATACAGATGGAGACCCATAACATAACCCGTTTCTCCTCTTAGTTTATAACTTGTTTCTAATTTTTTAAAAAAGAAAGTGGTGCAATGGGCAGATGGAGAGAGAGAGACCACTGTGCTTCAAAGCAACTTGTGGTTGCTTTGAAGAGTTGTAAACAGGTGCTATGTTTGTATTCTCATTCACTTGAAATAATCTTTTGGGAACTGAATTTGCAGAGCCGTAATAGATTGGTGATTGGAAAAATACATTTGCTATTAAAACATAGATACCATTCCCTAATGGTGAGAATGGCTTGGTGCCTGATAATATGTAAGATAGAGTGCACATTGTGTGCTACAGTTGGGTCTTATCACCTTAAAATACGACCATGAAGCTAAAGCAGGGCTCAAATATAATCTGGAGTAGGGGTGGGTTCTACTTACCTTTACTACCAGTTCGCATCGTGCCCACGCATGTGCGCTCGCTTCACTCGCATGCATGCACACACTTCTGCGCATGCGCAGATCGCATCGTGCCCGCGTGTCATGCAAACCGGTAGTAAAGCTTCTGCGCATGCATAGATCACCTATGATGATGTCCAGGTCAGTGGGCGGAGTCTCCTGCCGGTTTTACTACCGGTTCTTGCAAACCGGTCCGAACCAGGGGCAACCCACCACTGACCTGGAGTGAACAAACCATTTAGGGAGAATTTAGGAAAAAGATTACATTCCTGAGAAAGAGAAAGCATGAGAGGGAAAAATGCTCAAAATAACCCAGCCTTGATTTTGTTTGGTATAAGATGAGCACAGAGAATCTTGAACAGGCTTTCAAGTTTCTGTTTTTTTATATAGTACTACAATTTTAATAAATCCTGGAAGTCCTGCCTTGTTTGTTTCATGAACTTGGCTACCTGTTCAGGAAAAACGATAGAGTGTCTATTTACTGAGCTAATTTCCTCAAGGCCAAGATAACATGCCATACCAATATTGATACATTTATAGTCTAACGTTTATAGGTCTAGGATTAAGATTTTAGCATATGGGAAACAACTATTGACATTCCCATTGATAAATCTCAAAACTATATAATTATTTTTCATCAAATTATACTTAATGCCCTTAAAGTTCCTCCAGCCGAACTCTAACTATACGATAAAGGGAAGAATTGTAGAAATCTTGTTTTTTCTATTTTTATTCTGCTGGCTGTTTTAGAGGTTGTTTTGGGTTTTTTTTTTTAATTTTGAATGTCATTTAATCTCTAATTTCCTGTAATAAATTATATTGTATTGCCCCTCTGTCTTTCCATGTAATACTGGGTTATGCAGCTAGATGTTGCTCCTGGGACAGCATTAATATTCTTTTTGTCCTTTCTATAGAATGATTTTAATAAATATCTCCAAATAACTGGAACATTCAGAGTGATGGCGGATAAAATATTATTTTAAATTAGCTTCAGCCTGTACTGGCCTCCTGGGACCTCAGTCTGCTGCTCTGCATGACTATTGCAAGAGAACATAGCCGACTGGCCTGAAAAGAAGTTACAGAATAGATCTGAGGTTCAGAAGAAGCAAGATATCTATGGAGATTCTCAGTCATCCAGGTCATGGCTGTCACAAAGGTGCTTTTTCAAGAGGTAACTGGATATGACATCATGTATCTCCAGTCTACAACAGAGTCCTTTCAACAGTTCCAACAAGACTCCACATCCATTTGCACCACTCAGGTCACCCTGATCACCCAGATAAACCTCCAAGTGGCCTTAACCACTCGCTAAAAGAATGCAAATGACCAGCTGTCTACAAGGAGTATAAATTCCGTCAGAGCTGAAGAAGCTTCTTGGATGAGAAGTGAAATGTCTTCAAAGAAAAACCAGAAAGTCCAGTTGCCTCTTGAAAAAGCACCTTTGTGAGAAGAAGCAAGAGTGATCCTGCAATAGAACATTGATACATTTCTTCACATTAGTCTGCATGGAGCAATTGACAGGACTTTATAGGCAATGGAACTTGTTGGAAAACCCATTCTTTGAACTGGTATAGCTGTTCAGGAAAGATTGCCACCCTTTCCAGTACGTACTGGCTTTTGCTACTGATCTAACAATCAGGCTGAAGAATGCTATTTGAGTTTAGTCGGATTATTAGATATGTCTAAGATAAAGTTGGAAGTTAGAGGACTTTGTGACTGGAGGTGGGAAGCATTAAGCATTAATTAATTAATTAAGCATTAAGCATGAAATTTGAGATCTGGAGGACCTGAGCTGGTAAGAATGAAGGTTGGTTTGAACAGCTTTTCAGAGCTGACATTCATAATCAAAAGATAAACCTGCTTTTCAGAACTTTTTGTCCTAAACTATGGTAGTCTACAAAACTGAGAGAAAATAAGAGAAATTCTCAGCACTTACAATTCTTCACAGCAATGTTTCCTGGATTTGAATTTTGGATTGTCAGATAATCAGTATTAAATTTGTTTATGTGTTGAAGCCCATTCAAAAAGACTTGCCCTCAATCTGAATGCATGTCCATTTTCAAAGTCTTGCAATTATTATACATACTGAAAAAAGAGTATGAGTAGATATCCCCATTAACACATACACACACATATACACACCTTTTTAAAAAAAGCTTTTACACTGATGGTGGCCAAAAAAATCCCATCTGTCACTAATTTATTCAGAAAGCAAAAATGTTAATCTGGAAGATGTATAAAGTGACTCAGAAACAAATATCTTAAATGAGTGTTTTGAATTGAAAAATCCATTACTAAGATCATTGTTCCAAATAAATGTTATTTTAATATGATATCCAAAAATAATGCTACCCACATTGAAAATCATCCTTTGTCTGACAGTTATGTCTGCCAAGTAACAGGTTAATGCTAGCACATCAAATATACAAGCAGCTGAAATCTCAGATCAGTAAATATGACCTAGAGTTTATACAAATAACTTCCTTGCCCAGACTCAATGAAGCCCCACCTATCCTTGCTGAGCTCATGTTGTCGCAACAGATCCTCCACTCTTGCAGTGGCCGTAGTCCTGACCACTAGACAGCCCTGCTATCAAACTAGGTTAGAATTTCTGAAGTTGGTTTAAGACATAGCTTGGAGCAGTATAGGAAACATGCAATTTAGGCTGCCATGTGGACTTGATTTTATTGGCTTCCACGAAGTCTAATCCATGAGTTCTAATGATTAGGCTTTTCTTCTCAGGTTGGTTCTTATTGCTAGTCCACAAAGGGTGAAAGCCATACCTCTAAAATATCTTTTCGGGAACCTCTAAGTTGCATCCTGAAATCCCAGCATTTGCAAATCCATGTATAGTTTGAGTGAATTGAACGTTGCATGAAATCCTCAATCAAACATTTTCAAAAATTACCGCACTGAAGGAAAGAGGTTTCAATCAATGCTCAGAACAAGCCATGCAAGACATGTGATTATGAAATGCTTCTTTCATTTGCTTAATTGGTTCTGATTGTAACACTTTAGTTCTTCTAGATGCCAATCTCAGGTGTGACAAGAAAGAAACTGTTTCCGGAAATAGCAACATAGTGAGAATATAGCATGTCAAGCCATGGGTGGGGAAACAGAGCTGCTTTCTCTTGCAGTGCTCAGAACAGAAAAGAATGCTGTCAAGAAGTACCAAACATGAAGAAAAAAAATATTAGCAACACCATCCTTGAGTTGATGGAGAGACCAGAATGCACCACAGAGATAATTACTTTTCAAGAGAGCATAACAAGGACCTAAAAAGCTAGACTTGCGAAAGGAAGAGGGAAAGTTTGACATTCAATATTCTGAATTAATTCTTTTTATGGTTTGAAGAATTGTCAGAAGTTGGGTCTTAAAGACCAGGAGCCATTTACCAAAGACACAAAGGAATCCTTGTATAGTAAAAAGGGACAGCATTGAAAATATTAGAATAGGAGTGAGTGAGCTTTTTAAAAATTCATTTTTAAAAAAATAATGCCTGAAATCTTACAAGATTATCAAATTTTTCAAGATTTAGATCATCTTAAGCCAAGATCTTGGGAAAAATTAGTTCTTTCCCACATCTCACAAGATTTCAAATGATGGCCTTCAAGTCTCACTGATTTGGAGGTCACAAGATTCTGACCATTTTTCTTTTTTCTTTTAATACATGATGATGGTGGTGGTGATCATGATGATGATTTCATGATAAAGATTATGGTTCCAAATCTCAACAAATTTGCATTTGCTTTGGCACTTATAACTATTATACTTCTGATTCTGCTATATTAGAAATATGACATATCAGTTGTCTCTGCACCCTACCCGCCATTTTTTTTCTTAACCTCCAAAATTAGTCTTAATGTTCTAGCATTACATATCTCAAGCACTCCTAGCCATAGAGTTAAGAAATAAAAACCTGCAATAAAACATCTGTGGTCAATTATAACACACAGAGGAAGTGATGGAATATAACGGTTGCCATTTCCTTACTCCCCACACTCTCATATTATGTTGCCTCCCCCACTTCCTTTCCTCTGGTGAGCATTACTCATCTGTCTTCTAGTAATCCAGTATAGCATGTGTGAGGAAATGTGACTGAACAGAATGAATATGCATAGTATGGCCATGAGAACTTTGAAAGGATGCTTTGCATTGGTAATGCTGCACCTCTTTGAAGTGCAGTGTGATGCAATAGCAACACTTTGCTCTTTCCACAGGACAAGAAACAATGGATGGAAACTAGTCAAGGAGAGAAGCAACCTGGAATTAAAGGGAAACTTCCTAACTGTGAGAACAATTAACCAGTGGAACAGCTTGCCTTCAGAAATTGTGGGTGCTCCATCACTGGAGGTTTTTAAGAAGAGACTGGAGAGCCACTTGTCTGCAGTGGTATAGGGCAGGAGTGTCAAACACAAGGCCCGTGGGCTGGATGCGGGCCGGGGGGTACTTAGATCTGGCCCATGGGGCCACCCAGGAAACAGCAAAGGACTGGTTCACGGTGCCCCTGCCAGTGAAAACATTTTTGCACATTCCCCACCCCCAGCTCTGTTTTTGCTGGCAGAGTGCTGCAGGAGGCCGTCACAGCTGAAAACAGAGCAAAGGTGGGGTGTGCGCAGTGAGCTCCATTTCACTGGCACAGTGCTAGCAAAACAAACTACTAGCAAAAGTGGATCCCCCCAGCCCTGCCCGGGCCACCACAGGTACCCCCAACACAAGTGATGTTAAAATGGACACACCCACCTGCACACGCCCACTTGGACATACCCATTCGGCCCCCAGAGGTCAAACACAACCCTGATGTGGCCCTCAATGAAATCAAGTTTGGCACTCCTGGTATAAGGTCTCCTACTTGAGCAAGGGGTTTGACTAGAAGATTTCCAAGGTGCCTTTTAACTCTATTCTATTCTAATTCTCTTCTAAAAGAGCCTCTGCAATTGTAGGAGAATCAGCACAAATGGTTTCTTCAAGATGAATTGCAGCAGCCCAGTCTAGGCCTAATGGGGGGAAGATGGGCAGAATTTAAAAAAAAAAATAAGGAAGGAAAAAAAGAAAGAAAAAGATGCAGCTGAAAAATGAGAGAAAATTACATACAGGATGCACTTTGGCAACTGCTGTCCTTTATTCACCACACAGGGTTTTCTCAGAGCCGAGGTGGCGCAGTGGTTACAGTGCTGTACTGCAGCTACTTCAGCTGACTGCTAGTTCAGCAGATCAGCAGATCAAATCTCACCGGCTCAAGGTTGACTCAGCCTTCCATCCTTCCGAGGTGGGTAAAATGAGGACCCAGATTGTTGGGGGCAATATGCTATTTAGTATACTGTCGATTGTTGTAAGCTGTCCAGAGTCCTCGGAGAGTGGGTGGCATAGAAATATGATAAATAAATAAGTAAGTAAGTAAGTAAGTAAGTAAGTAAGTAAGTCAGTCAGTCAGTCAGTCAGTCAGTCAGTCAGTCAATCAATCAATCAATCAATCAATCAATCAATCAATCACAAAGAAACTCATCCAGATCTTTTCTGTATTGATTCCAGATGATTCTAAAAGGCTAAGGTAACCAATATGTTCTACCATGTTGTACCCTGACATAATTCTAACCTTCTCTATAATTAACTTTCCTATTATTGGAGATGCAAGCAAGGTTTCAAACATTTTAGTACCGTGAGAAAATAATAGCAACTGTCTCAAAGAAATGGTCATTTAAATATCAGTTTATCAAAAAATAATACTTCAGAGGAGCCTTCCCTCAAGTTTGTGCCCTTCGGAGATACTGCTCTTCAACCGTTTTTACTTACTTGCCCACTGGCTGGCTGGCTTAAAGTATTTGTACGTCACCCTCTTTCATTTTTTTTTCAAAAAAGTTTTTATTTTTGTTTCTCATAAACATATTTAAATGTACAGTCATTTATCCACCATTTTTTATTCATCTTATCTTTTAACTTTATTTTTTAATTTTTAATTGTTTGGGGCTGTTCTTTTACCATTTACCCTTCTTTATTTTACCACAACTTTTCTTCTCCTCCTCCCATTCTCTTCATTCCTCTGTCTCTTCCTACCTTCTTCATTCTTCCTCTCCTGCTCTTTCCTACTTTCCCTTCCCTCCCCCCACTCGTCTCTTCTTTCCCCCCTTCTAACCTTCTCTTCTACTCCTCTTTCCCCTCCCTTTTCTTCCTCTCCTTTTCCCTTTCTTCTCTCTCTCCCTCTCCTCTCTTCTCCCTTCCTCTCTCTCTCTACTCCTTTCCCTCTCTCTTGTTGTTTCCCTTTTCAGTTCAATACCCTCTTTCATAATGACAGTTGCAGAATGACTGACTAGAGATGATGGGAGCTGAATATTTCTGAATATAAGTCCGAAGCCGAGTTATATAGTCAGAAAACACTAGCAAATAATGAGTAATTCCCAAATCGCACAACAGGTTTATGTGCCATATTTGACAAATACCTCTGCATCATTAACAAATGAGTATGTTCACTAATGCTTTGCTACATATTACGAGCCAAGAGTATCAACTAAATGGTGTGCTGCGTGCCCAGTCAGCCTTCTGCTAAATAATTTACTTTTTGGTTACCCATGCTGTGAGCATTTTGCTTCTCATGTTTCTTGCCCACAGGCAGAGCCTTTTAATAATTTTCATTCCCCTCTCCGGATTGCACATGCAACACTATTTTCCCCCATCTTCCCAGAAGCATAATTTGCAACTCCTTAAATTTAAGGGTGACAGGAATTGTGATCCCCAGATGCCTGTTATGTTTTTTTTTCTTTCCCATTAACAGTTCATAAGCAGAAAGAACATTTTCCACAGCTTTGTTGTTATAGCTCCAAAGGAACCCATTTTTTTTTCAGAAGCTACCAAACTATTGCCATGTGTAATCTCCTCATACACCACAGGGGTCCATTCATCATTCTTTGGACCTGAGCAATAGGCAATGTACCCATCTGTGTGAATATAGATCTGATTAATGTGCTGCTAAGCATTCTGGTAATGTATAGGTGTAAAATTAACAATCTGAAACATCAACTAATTAGGCTGTGTGTGTGCGCCCACACGTGTGTGCACTTGTGTGCACTTATCAATAAGGAGCAATTAATGAAATCAAGTTAAAAGAATCACCTTTATGAGGCTGAGATGAAACAATCGGGTAGGACTTCACCTCTTGTTCCCATTCACAATGGCAGCTTCCAGAGAAGATTACAACCAGATGTTACGTCTGTCCCCGCTGATGTGGAAATTATGATGAGCAGCAAGAGCCGTGATGAAAGAATAATTTAAAAATAATTAACAAGAATGATTTGCACAGGGCCATGGGATAAAGGCTTTATTTTCATCAGCTGCAGTAAGTGATGAGATTAGTCCTCCTGTAAAAGCATTGCCCATTTGGAGACTTTAAAAAAAAAAGGGAGGGGGACATGGAGAAGAGACAGGACACGCTGGGTTTAATGAATACTGCCTGAACTTTATTCATTTTTGATCACAGGATCAAACAGTTTAAAACAAATAAGCTGTTCTGAATCTCACTAGTTTGATAGCCGAAAATGCACAGGATCTGCCATCTCTAAAAAATTAAGAAGCAAAGGGAGTAAAATTAAATATAAAGAAGTACAAACAAATGACAACAAGTAGAACAACGAGCTAAGTGTGGGCAATGAAGATATCAAAATGGAGGATAGCTTGTGCAGTTTAGGTTCAGTTATCAACAGTAAGGGAACCAGCCATCAAGAAATATGACCCAAACTAGCATTTGGTAAAGCAGCCATGAAGGTAAAAGATATTCAAATGCTGTGATTATAGTTACAAAAGATCAGAATTATGCAAGCCCTTTAAAGCTCTTCATGACATAGGGACAGGTTATTTGAAGGACCATCAACCATCCCATCATGTCCAGCAAAAGAGGTAAGCTGTGGGTCCCAACTGCTAAAGAACATCCATCCAGTTCGCTGAGTGAGTTTGGGTTTGGGGGCCTGCTGGTTCTTGGACTATGTCATCTTTGGTGTTAGATGAGGTTGCCCTGCCCCAAAGAGGCCTCATGAACAATCTGGGGTGCCTCCTTGATTCACTAGATTCACTCCTGCTTGAAGAGTAGTCGTGTCTAAGGCATTCGTGTCTAAGACGGGCTTTGCATAGCTTCATTTTGTGCACCAGTGGTGACCACTCCTGGATTGGAGGGCTTTACTCAAGTCATTCATTCCCTAGTCACTTCCTGACTGGATTACTATAGGGTTCTCTAGATGGAGCTGTCCTTGGAGGGTAAACAGTAGCTGGTCCAGTGAGCATATGTGCGTTCTAGAACAGCATATATTACACCTCTGCTCTGCGACCTGCATGGGCTGCTAGTCTGCTTTGGGTCCAATTCAAGGTGTAGGTTTTGACCTTAAAAGCCCTTTATGGCATGGGGCCAGCATATTTGAGTGACTACCTCTCTCTGATTACATCTGCCTGACTCATCAGATCTGAAGAATGCTTTGGATTCCATCTGTTAAAAGAACTATACTTGGTGGGCCCAATAAGGCAAGCCAACTTTGCTGTGGTGCCCATATTTGTGGAACATTCTCCCCCTTCCTAGAAGTGAGGTCAGTTCTATCCTACTTACCATATTTTTCAGTAGTCCCTCAAGGGAGTCCTGGCTTTCTCATCACACCTGAGGGATCCCAGGATACCCATGGGATCTTGAAGTAGCTGTCTTACTAATCTAACTTGTGTCTGTTTTATGCTTTTCAAACTTCAATGATGACTTTTTGATTTATTAATTTATATCTTCATTGTACAACATTCAGAGTTGCTTCTTATGAGATGGGCAGCCATACAAATGTGATTTATAAATAAAAAAATTGTCACCTACACCTGGTGGAACCCAGGAGATAAGGCTTTTTCTGCCATAGCACCCACCCTGTGAACATCATTTCCCCCCTTTCCTGTCAAGGTAAGACTAGCCCCATACCAGATGTTCCTTCTGAAAGTCCCTCATAACTTTTCTGTGTCAACAGGTTTGAAACTCTCAAGGGAATGGTAACTCAAAGAGGAGGCTACATTGTTTGTAACATCTAATGAGTTCTCCTAGCTTTTTCATAATAATATTAATGTTTTAATTGTATGATTGCCATTTTATTGTCATTTTACAGTTTCTTATTCTATGCCACCCAGAGTCACATTTTATGAGATGGTGGATGGAGGGATGGAGGGAGGGAGGGAGGGAGGGAGGGGGAGAGGGAAAGCGGAAGGGGGGAAGAGAGAGAGAGAGAGAAAGGGAGGGAGAGAGAATTTCCCTGTGACACTGTATGAAAGTAGATGTTGGTCTTTGAAGAAGCAGAATGGGAAGGGTTATTGATGCTTTTGAACATGAGCTGGAGAACACTCTTGAGACTACCTTAGACAGCCAAGAAAACAAATGACTCACCAAACAATCCAATCCAGTGTTCTAACTTGAGCCACACTGACCAAATTCAAATTATCCTGCTTTAGATACATCATGTGCAGAGCTAACTCTGATAGAAGCTCTGATGCTGGAAAAAGTAGCACAAAAGAAGAAGCAGATAACCAGCAGTAAGTTGAATGGACTCTGATACAGTGGTGATGAAAGACCTTTAAAAAAATTAGGGTCAGATCATCATGGAGAAAATCTATCTATGTGATCACTAGGAGTTGAAAATGACTTGATGACACATAATCAATTAAACAATTGATGGAAGAGTAGAATCAACTATGTTGTGAATGGTCAATGGCCGCTACTAAAATGATTTTTTTAACGTAATGGCTATCCTTGTTTCATTTTGGGAAGAACAAAATATGTAATATGCTATCCAGGTAAATCCAACAACTAATCGGTTTTACTAGGCTTAGATATAAGGGGTTCTGTCTAATGGGTTATTAATACAGCAGATCAGTGGTGAAATCTGAACTGGTTTACTACCGGTTCGCTGGCTGCATGCACGCATGCGCAGTGTGCACCACACACCAAATGCAAGGTGCGTGTGAACGAGCAGTGCATGCCAAAAGGAGGCATGGGGTAAGTAGAACAGCGCGTGGGGGGGTGGGGTGTTGATCAGCTGTGTCACGCAATCTTTTTTTTACTTTTTTTAACTTTTAAAACCATTTTTTTACAACCTATTCAGGCAGCTCAGCTGGGATCATCAGAGCCTTTTTTTAACCTTTTACAACCTATTCGGCTGAATAGGTTGTAAAAAAAATGCTTTTAAAAGTAAAAAAAAAGGCTCTGATGATCGCATGGCTCAGCTGGGATCATCAGAGCCTTTTTTTTAACCTTTTAAAAGCATTTTTTAAAAGAAACGGCAAGCGGGTGACTGGGTTATTGGGGGGGCATGGGTAGGGGGGGCAGGGATTTTTGCTACCAGTTCTCCAAACCACCTGCCGCCATCACTACCGGATCGGCCGATCCGGTCCAAACCAGGAGCATTTCACCCCTGCAGCAGATGCATTCCAATGACAATGCAATACTGGGATGTTATTGAGAACTTCAGGGACAACGATTCCATGTTCTTCTCTGTGGTTGTTTTAGCAGTAAAATAAAAAGAGGACAAGAACATATGCAGCAACAGAAGCCTATTCTGCCTCATTCTGTTTTGCCTTCTGAGTCAGGGGAAAAAATTACAGCTGGTTCATAAGTGATCCAGGCATTAAAGTCTTCCTTTCAGACAGCTGAGACTTCTTGGCTCTCATTATCTTCTAATTGGACAGGACAGCAGGCTACCCTTATCTGTCATCTGTCTTCAGGTGGATAAGACTTATGAGCAGAATATGCTTATATTCTGCATGGCTTTCCTGTGGTGAATCAGCCACGTGGATATTCCTCCAGAGAAACTCTGGTGCAGTGCTTCCTCTGGCAGCCATCCCCAAAAACCAAGGAGTTAGCCAGGTTTTCCCCTCCAAGTTTACAGTTTTTATTTCCTATCCCTACAACAGTGGTGGGTTTCAAAATTTTTTACTACTGGTTCTGTGGGTGTGGCTTGGTGGGCGTGGCATAGCTTGGTGGGTGTGGCTTGGTGGGCGTGGCAGGGGAAGGATACTGGAAAATCTCCATTCCCACCCAACTCCAGGGGAAGGATACTGGAAAATCTCCATTCCCACCCCAATCCAGGGGAAGGTTACTGCAAAATTCCCATTTCTTCCCGATAACCTGGGACTCGGGAGGCAGGGAATAGATGGGGGCGGGGCCAGTCAAAGGTGGTATTTACAGGTTCTCCAAACTACTCAAAATTTCCGTTACCAGTTCTCCAGAACTAGTCAGAACCTGCTGAAACCCACCTCTGCCCTACAAGGTTTCATGTTTATATAAGTAATCATTATATATGATTATGTATGCAATATGTTGGTAATAGGTGATGTAGGAGGTAGATAGGGATAGATAGATAGACAGACAGACAGACAGATTGTAGAGTTGCACAGATAGTCAAAGAAGGACACTTAATGGAAAAATTACTCCTTAAAAGCCGAATTACTCCTTTCCACAGGCTAGAAACTTATTTTTCCAAGGTGATACATCTCACTAGGCAGAAGATGGACAGTCTGCAAGTGTCTACCAGAAACATCTACCAGTAGAAGTATCTACTTTATTGGTAGCTAAAGCTATGGCAAATTCCCTAGCTCTGATCTTGCACAAAGAGTTACTCTATTCTTCAGTATACGTAGATATACAGATATTCCTACTTTTCAAATGCCAAATGTGTAGTATGTGTTTCCTTCTGTAAATAGAAACTAAGAGCAAATCAATATTGCAAAAAAGAGAGAGAGAGAGAGAGAGATGCTAATACTTCAAACTAGCTAAAGAGTTTATTGATTTGATTTGATTGGCTACCATCACAGTGAGGGACTTTTGGCAGTTAACAACCTTAAAATAAATTAAAAACAAATTCTCATCAGAGATACAAATTTTAAGCACAGCATCTGAGGAAATATTATTATTAATGGTTGTTAATAGAACCAAGAGATAAGACCCTTATGTTACTATCTTATTCTACTACATCAAAAGGAGTCAGAAGTTAATGTTTTTCTTCTTCTTTTCCCCTTTACCTTACTTTTTTTTCTCTTCCCCTTTTCCTCCCTTATTTTCCCCTTATTTTCATTTTCCTTTCTACTACATTTTATATTTTGATAAACTAATAAAATATTTGAACCTGGACTTTCTTGGGTAGAATTACTCTTTCAGGTAATTATGCTAGATGGAGCCCCATCAAGACCAGGGTCCAACGCTGAGCAAATCTGAGTGGCTTTATCCATCATATATGTTCAGCGTATTTCCTCATAGCGACTCGGTAAATGAAGTCCAGAATTACTCCCTGTAGATCCAAGTCATCCAAAACAAGCTTGGTAGATCTGTGGATGAAAGGGCAGAGAAATAATAACGTTTCTCCACCTTTGCTGCCATGTGATAGACTCCAACAATGCTTTTAGCCTGTATTCAGTTAGAGTCTGTTTTTAGTTTGTTTGCCAGCAGCCCACTAGGTATCTCTTTACCTTCTTCGCTTCACTCAACTACTCCATAAACCATGGGGAGTTTTGGAATCCATGGGTACAGAAATGTTACTTGGGCATCATTTGATGCAAAGCCCCATGCTGGCCTCCCATTCCAAGTGGCCACTGAGGCTTCAGTTAGAACATGCTGCAGATTTTCTGGAACAATCCCAAGCTGTCTCTGGAACCTAACTGGGTCCATCAGTCACCTGGGGCAGGCTGATCAAATAGGTCTATAGTGGGAGGGTAATACCAGAGATCTGAAGATGCCAGAGAACTGGAGAGTCATCAGGGAGTTATCTGACCATGTTAGGAGAAAAACCACTATCTGCCCAAATTCAGAACATTGTCTCATTTCTCCTCCTCCTCCTCCTCCTCCTCCTCCTCCTCCTCCTCCCCCCCCTCCTCCTCCTCCTCCTCCTCCTTCTTCTTTTGCTACTGCTCCAACAGAAAAACCGTGTCAGGAGTATGATCATTATTACATATTTGGCCCTGGATGACCTGGGACAGGCTCATGGCTGTCATGGTGGCCATGAATTCCCAGGCTAGCCAGACCAGGGAAGGAAGGCAAGTTGAAGTTCCTCAAGGCCTAAGCCTAGGAACTCCACCATTAACCCAGTGATAGAGTGAAGGAGTTAGGCAAGGAGGTTGCTAGGCAGCAGAGAGGCTGGTAGAGTAGCAACAGTTTCAAGTGATCCCTAGAGCCAAATGTGATAAATTCTTCATTTAACCAATTTGCAATGAACTTTTTAATGCAAACTCTTTTTAGAAATGTAATTGTGAATCTGCACATACATCACTCCTTTATTGTTAACTAAAGCCATAAATTCTCCACAAGATTTATGTTAAGGATCTGGAGCATTCTTTGACTAAATTTGAATATTCTTGAGTTGAATGTAAGCAGACAGACGTCCCATGCCTTGCCTACCTAGCAGAAGGTGACTATAACATGACCTGCAGGAACAGTGATGTTTATGCAATGTCATGTGAAACTTCTTTACAGGCTGTCTCGTTTCTCTTCTTTTTTGCATGAACTTATTTCATGCGTGAAGAACTGAGCCTGAAATTCCAGGACAAACCAGGCAAAAGTTTTCTGAGCTTGCATCTATTTCTGTCATTTTGAACCATTGCTGCAGTCTAGTGAAAGTCGGCTTCTGACAGATGCACCACATTATCTCATCCACAAACAACAACTGTTGCTTCATTCCCAGGGAGAGACAATCTGCCCCATAAAGGGACACGGGCAAAAACTTGTTTCCACCACTGAAATAAATTGAGCATTTCAACTGCAAAAAAAAGAGAGAGATCTATTTGCTTCTGGGGAATACACAAATCTTTGTGGCTGCAATTAGAGTATCTTACACATGAGTAAATTGTGTTATTTTATGGGGCTTGCTGAGCAGCATGTGGATATATTATTGATCCCCAGTATCTCAAATTTGGGAGTTTTCCTTCAGGTTTGTGGTAAAACAAAGCCATAACATATTTTGCTCATAATGGTGAGCTAATATTGGTTTCACTCAACAACAACAAAAGGGGCTGACACCCACTTGTAGCTCTGCCTAAAATTCTGCTTATTTCTGTAGCATTTTGATCCCCAGGGAACTGACCTGTTGAGAATAATGCCAGGCTTCTGTTTATCTGCTTTTTCCTTTTGGCAGCTGTGCTGGTAATAACTGTCTGCTTTTATTAATATTGTTTTTATCTTGTGTTCTAACAGCTGCACCACCCAGGTGAAATGAAAGGCATTTATTTTTGTCTCTAACACTTCTATGAGAAGTGGGAGGGTGGGGAGAATCAATGTGCTGGACTCATTTGCTGAATAACTTTTCTCTCTCTGGGAAAAATGACCCTCAAGGTCCAGCCTTCTCACCTGGCATGTGCAAAAGCTAATTACTAACTACCCTCCGTCTGATGTGGAATCGAGAGGCTGAGAGTGTGATAGCCTGTAAATACTCAGCTGCAATGCGACCAGCAGAGATGCTTCCGATTATGGATCAGCTTCTCTGGACAAGAATATTCCTTCTACAAAACAGATCTATGTTTTCATAAAAAGTGACAGAAATGGCCCATAGTGGGCTGACTGAGAGGGCGATAGTGAGGCATGGTTTCTGTGTCAACAAACTGTCTCTCTGTTTCTCCTGTTTAGTAGCACACCATTCCAGCACAAATCTTTTTCTATGTCAGAACTGGAATTCAGTCAGACCATCAAAGTAAATAAAACATTCCAGTTTGCTTTTTAGGGCTCGGAAATAGACACATACCATACGGATGGTACAGTGAGTCTTTCATACGCTGAAACTGGCTTATTTAGAACTTTTAGAAGAGTTGCAATATTCTGCCAGGAGAAAAAAAGTATTTAATTGTTGATTGGAAAACCAAAATTCTGAACTTCCGAAGTTATTATATAGTTGATAAAGTAACCCAAATTTTCTGCAATAAATAGAAATTCTGCTGCTCGCCTTAGGCCCCAGCTGAGCAAACTGATGCCCCAAGGATTGAACATGACCCCAGAAGCCCTTTCTGCAAACCCTGCAGCTGCTAGTCTTTTTGGAGGCATCTGGAAAAAGCCACAATGTTGTCAAATAATGATGTGTATGGTGGCATCATCATGCACATTCTGTTATGTACTTCTCTCTTAAAATTTAATGCAAATACATAAGTCGAAGCACTGATATAATGTTGTCATCATGCACATGGCATCACCTGCCCCCACCTCTAAGTGTACAAATCTAAGGTTCACAGCCCAACATCTCCAGGTAAGCTTTTGGGTTCATTTATTTTTTGCATTACCGCCTCAAGCTGCTGAACTTCCATGCATAAACCAACTCAAAATGAAGCCAGCTTAAGAAATCTTTTTCTAGTTAAGGAAGCACTTCCTCTGTTTTGGCCTTTCCTGTCCAAACTGCCTTTACCATGGCTCCTGATTGGTGAATTTCCCTGCTTCTTTATCCCTCCTGGGCTGGTGATTTTATTTCTTCACAGTTTTACCATTCTTCCTGTCCTTTAACCAGAAAGGGAGAAATGACAGAATTCTTGTCAGTGTCATCAGACATGAGGGCACTGACCAATGACCAGAGGGGAGGTGATGTCTCTGCCGTAATGCAGAGTAACTAATTTACTGGGAAGGAGTTGCCCACAGTGAAAAGAAGCCCAGGAGATAAAGTGCTTAAACTGGTGCAAACCTGAAAGCTCAACTTTTGATGAAACCTAGCAGAAATAGACATGAGGAGTTGATTTCTCAGGCGCTGTGCTTGGGTAGAGGACAATGTTGTGTTTTCCTGCCCTTGAGAAATGGTCAGTGATTCATACTAGCATTGTGGAAAGCTGGTCCTGCTGTTGAATCTCTTGCACTAAGCACAACTTCCTTCAGTCTCCAATCTCAAGCTTGACTGTCTTTGTTTTCAATGTGCCTGTAAGATCGATGCAGGGAAAGCAAGACGCGACCAGCTCGGGTCTATTCAGTAACTTTATTCAGCTCAGAACAAGACAAGGAACTGTGCTGCCAGAGCCCTTTTTATAATGCTCCGGCAGGGTAGCTGTCCAATGACAGCTACTTGAATCTCCCGCCGGTGGATTTGCCAATCCCCAAGCGGATGCCCAAATAAGGACATAACACTCCTCCCCCCTTAGTCTGAATAATGTCTATCACCATCAATCAGTGACGAAGTCCTGCAGGTAGGCGGGTCTCCGACTCGTCCTGGCAGACCTGCGCAGTTCATTCTGAGCTTCGCTGCTCCCCTGAGCGGGCGAAGCTTCCGTCCTCTCCGACCCCCGGACTGGGGGCTCTCGGAGTCCGGCCGTTGAGTGAGCGGGTCCCGTGCCTGCTCCTCTGGTCCCAACCTCTGGATCTGCTGGCTGGTGTCGCTGGTCTCGTCCCTGCCCGGTCTCCTCGGAACCTTGTGGATGGATGTCACTCGGAAGGTGCTTCTGGCTGTCTGGTAAGTCCACTGGTGTTATTACTCCTTGTACTGGTTCCGGTAACTGATGTTGTTGCAGATGTTTTCGGGACTTGTACCGTGGGTCGGATCGTCATGGCTGCTGTCCGACCTTGTCTGGTTGTTGTGGATCGCCCTTGCTTGAGTGGTGTGGGTCGACCTCGCCTGTGTGTTGTTGGCCGACCTCGCCTGGACATTGTGAGTTGCTCTCCTTGGGTTGTCCCTGGTCTACTGCTCTGCTGGGCTGGTCTCCTCTGCCGGGGTGTTGTTGGTTGCCCTTGTTAGGGGTGTGAGATTCTTCCCCGCAGGGTTGTCCCTCGTCTACCTCACCGTTGGCGTGGAGGTCTCCGGGGTTGGGGTGACGAACGCCTTCCTTGCCGGGGTGTTGCGGGTCCTCCTCGAGTCGCAAGTACCGGTCTACTTGTGGGGACTGGGGATGCCTTGCTGCCCTGTCGAGGTGCGGGCCTGCCTCGCCAGAACGTCGGCGGTCGACCTCGTAGGAGTGTGGTCAACCTTCTATGCCGGGGTGTGGCAGGCCTCCTTCGCCAGGGCGTTGTCGGCCTACCTCGTCTGGGTGTTTCAGGCCTACCTCATCGGGGTGTTGCAGGCCTACCTCATCGGGGTGTTGTAGGCCTACCTCGTCGGGGTGTTGCAGGCCTACCTCGTCAGGCTGGTTTTGGTTCGTCCCCTTCCATCTTTTCCGGAGCTGGTTGATGTGCCATCGGCAGACCGGTCCATCTTCCAGCTCCACTCGATACGACTTCGGGCCGGTTGTGCTCTCTATTCTTCCCTTCAGCCATTTCGGAGACCCGTGGAAGTTCAGTGCAAAGACAGGGTCTCCTATGTCAAAGGCTCGCAGCGGGCAGCTGGCTCTGGCCGTTGCGTCTGTGTGGTATTGCGGGTGCAGCCGGTCCAAAGGTGACCTCAGCTTCCTGCCCGTCAGGAGCTCCGCTGGGCTCTTCCTGGTGGTGGCATGTGGGGTGATGTGTTGGGTCAGAAGGAAGGTGTCGATCCTTTCCTGCCAGTCTCCCGGTGCCATCTTGGCGAGGGCCTCTTTGGTGGACCTCACCATCCGTTCCGCTTGCCCATTTCTGGCCGGTCTGTACGGTGCGGATAGGGCATGCCGGATGCCCAGGTTGGCCAGGAACTCCTCCATGGGCTTGGAGGTCAGCTGGGGGCCGTTGTCAGAGACCAACATGCCGGGCAGCCCGTGGGGGGCAAACAAGTGCCGTAAAACCTTGATAGTGGCTTCCGTTGTGGTGGATGCCATGGGAATGACCTCTAGCCATTTCGAGAATGCATCAACTACTATTAAGAGGTATTTCCCTTGCATCGGGCCCGCGAAGTCTATGAGAACCCTTGCCCAGGGGCTGCTGGGTGCCTCCCACTCTGACGATTGTGCTTGGGCTGGGGCAGGTCTTACCTCCTGGCAAGGGTCACATCTGGCCACCCACTCCTCAATGTCCTTATCTATGGCTGGCCACCACACGTAACTTCTGGCCAACGCCTTCATCCGCACGATGCCAGGGTGTCCATTGTGAAGTGTTGCGAGCGTCTTCTGCCTCAGCTCGGAATCAGCACCCGGTCTCCCCATAGCAAAATGCCTTTCATTGTGGACAGCTCCTGTTGCTTCCGCACGAAAAGGCTGTATTCGCCTGCTGCTGTTTCGGTGGGCCAGCCTCGCAGGACCCAGGATAAGACCTTTTTGAGTACTGGGTCCTTCTGGGTGTGGGCTGCCACATCGGCTGATGTCACTGGGCAGTCTTTGTCCATGTCAATGTGGAGCAGACTGGTGGTTGGTGCGGGGTCTTCCACTGGTTCCACGGATGGGCACCGGCTTAATCCGTCAGCATTCCCAATGGATGTGCCTGGTTTGTGGATTAACCGGTAGTCATATCCGGCTAGGAAGATCACCCAGCGGGTCATCCTGGGCGACATGTATGCCGGGGTAGGTTTGTCCCCTGCCAATAGTCCCAACAACGGCTTGTGATCAGTTATTATTGTAAAAGTTCTGCCGTACAGGTATTCGTGGAAGCGTTTGGTGCCTGCCACGATGGCCAATGCCTCTTTGTCCAGCTGGCTGTAGTTTCTCTCCGCGCTGGACATTGTCTTCGAGAAGTATGCAATGGGGGCTTCCTTCCCATTGGGCAGTTGGTGGCTGAGGACTACCCCTATTCCATATGGTGATGCGTCGCAGGTTAGCAGAAGTGGTAGTGTTTCGTTATATTGTATCAGCACGCTGTTGGATGAGAGAAGACTCTTCACAGCCTTGAATGCTGTTTCCTCCTCCTTCTCCCATCTCCACGGAACCGCTTTCCCCAGCAGACGATGTAATGGCTCAGCAGCTGTTGCCTTCTGTTTGAGAAATGCGCTGTAAAAATTCAGCAATCCCAAAAAGGCCTGAAGCTCAGTTTTATTTTTGGGGGCTGGAGCTTCCTGAATAGCTTTTATTTTTGATTTGGTGGGGTGAATGCCTGTGCCATCGATTAAGTAGCCCAGGAACTCGACCTCCTGTACCTCTATGATGCATTTATCCTTCCTTACTCTCAGACCCTTTTCCTTGAAGCGTTGCAATACCGTTTTTAGACGCTCAAGCAATTGGGTCTTAGAGTGGCCAAGATAAGTACATCGTTGAAGTAAGGCACCATCCCTGGAATGCCTTGGAGAAGGTGCTCCATCATTGATTGGAAGATGCCTGGGGCTGCACTTACTCCAAATTGGAGTCGGTTGCACTTAAAAGCCCCTCTATGAGTGACAATGGTTTGTGCCTCCGCCATTTTTTCGTCCACTGGCAGTTGCTGGTAAGCCTGGGCCAGGTCCAGTTTGGCAAATATGGACCCATCTCCTAGTGAGTGCAACAGATGCTGCACCACTGGGACTGGATATGCGCTCTGCTGGAGGGCACAGTTTATGGTAATTTTATAATCCACGCATATCCTTATCGATCCATCATGCTTCATGGGAGTCACAATGGGTGTCTCCCATGCCGCATGATCGATTGGCTCCAGGATGCCTTGGGCTATCAGCTTATCTAGCTGAGCATCTACTTTGTGCCTCAAGGCAAACGGAACTCGGTGGGGCTTATGCCTAATTGGTGTAATCCCCTTATCTAAGTTTAAGGAAATTGGTTTCCCCACAAATTTTCCCAGCTTACCGTCGAAGACTTCCTGGAACTCTTCGAGGAGTGAGTCGAGTTCGTCCCTTCTAATTTGGTTAACCCCTTGAATTTTGATTCTCAGCGGCTGGAACCATTCCATGCCCAGCAAGGTAGGGTGGCTGCGGTCGACGACGGTGATAGGAAGTTCCCCCTGGAACACTCTGTAGGCTACTTTAATGGAGGTTCTGCCCAGTACCCCAATGGGGTTCCCCCCAAAGTCAATCAGTCTGGAACATAGTGGTTTGAGGTCTTTTTTCTGAACGCCTGGCTTCAGGCTCTTTAACTGTTTCCAGTCCATGATGGAGTAGATCGAGCCCGAATCTACCTCCATTGAACAGGGAGACCCCTCCACGTGCACGGTCACCAGACACTTGGAGGTGGACTCCTCCTCATCAATGAAATGGATTGTGGTTTGGTGTACCGCTCTTTTCCGGTTTCCTTCGTTTCCCCCTCGTCTAGGCTGGTAAGAGGACCGTCTAGATGATCTCGCGTTGTCCTCCCGATTTTCTTTATTCTGGTATCCGTATGGCTCGGGATCTGGATCAGCTGCTCTGCAGGCCTCTGCAATGTGCCCCCTCTTGTTACAGCATCTGCAATTTGCATCTCTCCATCTGCATGTTGCTCTGGGATGGTCACCTTTGCAGCTGCCGCAACGCTCCCGTCGGTCAGGATTTTTTGCGGTCTCTCGCCCGGGGGGGTCTGGATATTTTGTGTACCTCCGCTTCCCCTTCTGACTCCGATCCAGCTGTGGAGTCTTCGGTTGAGGATGTTTGGGCTCTCCTGATTCTGTGAATGTCCTTAGCTCGTTGCATCGCGGCTGCAGCTTTCTCCGATGTTTCCGCGGCCGTGGCTTCTTCAATCACCTCCTTGAGCACCAGTTTCTTTTTGCCCAAGAACTTCTTTTGGAGAGCCCTGTCCCTCATGCCAAACACAATGCGGTCAGCAATAGCATTGTCCACATTATCAAAGTCACAGCTGACTGCTAATTGGTGTAGGGAGGCCACAAATTCCTTAATTGTCTCACCTTCTTTCTGGAACTTCTGCTGGAAGTTGAAGCGGTTAGCCACCGGCGTTTCTGTCAGCGCGTAGTGTTCCTGCAGGATGCGTTGCAGGTCAGTCCATGGTAGATCCTCGATGTCCCTGGGTGAAATGAGGTTGATGGCCATCGCAAGAACCTCAGGGCCGCAGTGCGCCAAGAACATGCCCCTCTGTCATTCATCGTCGGCATTCCTGATGTTGTTGCCCTTCAGGAACTGACCGAAGCAGATAATGTAGTGATTCCATATTTCCCTTCCCGGCTGGAAAGGGGTCAGCGTCAGCAATGCGGATTCTGGGTTTGCCATTGCTGCGGTGCTTCGGCGAGTGACTTCAGCTCAGAGTCGCTTCGCTCCATCGAGGTAGCTTCGTGCTGTGCGGTTCGGTGCTTGGTTCAAATCCTTCGTCACCAGTGTAAGATCGGCGCAGGGAAAGCAAGATGCGACCAGCTCGGGTCTATTCAGTAACTTTATTCAGCTCAGAACAAGACAAGGAACTGTGCTGCCGGAGCCCTTTTTATAGTGCTCCGGCAGGGTAGCTGTCCAATGACAGCTACTTGAATCTCCCACCGGTGGATTTGCCAATCCCCAAGCGGATGCCCAAATAAGGACATAAGAGTGCCTATTGTCCAAAAAATTCCACAGGCATCTGAATGGAAAAGTATTTCTTTCCCAAAGTAGAGTTGCAAAGAAACTCCTTAGTGAATGTGAAATGCTGATATGCTATTGAGGAGGAATAGAAAACAGGGAGAGAACAGACAACATGAGGAAGAGTGAAAATATTTGGTCTGGTGGTTAAGGCACTAGGGTAGGAACCAGGAGACTATGAGTTCTATTCCAGTCTTAGACATGAAAGTCAAACTAGGGAACTTTGGGCTAGTCCCCCCAGCCTCCTCTCTCTCAGCCCAACCCACTTCACAGGATTGTTCTTGTGGGGAAATAGGAGGAAAAAGGAGTATTAGATATGTTCGCCACCTTGACTTGTTTATAAAAAATAATAAAGATGGGATTAAAAAAAACTTTAAAAATAGAATTGAGGACCTGGAATAGAACATGGCAGACTGGCCAGAGCCCCACCTTAAATTGTTACAATGGCCAACCTCAGGACCATAGTTGGCACAAAACACAAAACTCAGGTAGGTACATTTCCAAGAGCCCCCACCCCATTCAAAACTAGATAGTACACAACAGGTTTTATCTTATATTAGAAGAGCCTTGTTACAGGCCAACCTGGCATTGAACAGCAATAACCTGAACCCAGGATCACCAAAGATCCAAAGATCAGAAACTAAGTATGCCATACCTAAGAGCACCTCATCCTCTGTACTGGGATGGATGGATCAACTTAAAGGGTATCCGTGAGGATTTTTAAAGTTGTGTGCCTGATAAATTTCCTTGCATTCAGTCTGAGCTGGATTCCCATTGTGTGGGGTCCTGTTGAGTTGGAATGGTGTTGCATGGTTATCTGAGCAGACTTACCATTTGGTTCTGAGGAAGTGGATAGGTCCTCATAGCTGGTCAGTCAAAGCTTCTTGGTAGGTAAATATGGTTGGCCCAGGTGATGGTGAATTCATCCTTGAGTGAGGGTATACTTTTGCATGAGCTTAAGAATGTAGCAGTCCATCCCAGGGGTGAAATGCTCCTGGTTCAGACCAGATTGTCCAATCCAGTAGCAATGGAGGCAGGTGGTTCGGAGAACCGGTAGCAAAAATCCCTGCCTCCCCCCCCACCCCATTGCCCAGCTGAGCCGCGCAATCATCAGAGGCTTTTTAAAATTATTTTTAAAAGCATTTTTTCTACAACCTCTTCGGCCGAAGAGGTTATAGAAAAAATGTTTTTAAAAGGAAAAAAAAGCCTCTGCCGATCAGGCAAGTCAGCTGTGATCATCAGAGGCTTTTAAAAAAAGAAGAAAAAGCCTCTGCCGATCAGGCAAGTCAGCTGCGATTGTCAGAGGCTTAAAAAGCATTTTTTCAGAACTTCAGAACAAGGTCGAATGTATCTTTTGAGTGAATTGATCATAAGTCAAGGACTAACCTTTACAGCTGACCAATATTCATGTTTTTTCCAGTTATTGTAGTACATTAGTTTTACTGGTTTATTTTCAACTTCCTACTGGTATATGTTAACAAAATATATCTACAGTGAGTTCACAGTAAGACAGCAGCTGTAGACAAGAAGTACAGAAAGCTTAGATTGTGAGCTCTAGCCTTCTTCGTACTATTTTTTCCCAGTTTCAAGTATATTAGATACTTTCAGAAATAATACATGGCAAGGCTTCAATTGAAAGTGAACATTAACAATGCCAGATTTTCAAACATGAGAGCCCTTTGACACCTTCCTCGTCTTTTCTGTACAGGTAACCTTATCTTGTTCGTACTGATTCCAAAAGGTGGAATAGCAACTGCTAATGTGTCTGTTCCTCCCTCAGCAAAGCAAAGCTTTTATTTTCAGAGCAAATTTGACACTTTGGGACCTTGGCTATTTCTGAATATGAATGGGAAACATCAATGAATTTTGATCATTCTGAAGCATAACATGAAGATTTCTCCTGTGGGTATAGTTTCCCTGAAATAAACAGAGGAGTCAGGCTCCATTCTTTTACAAGCTGGGATTCTAATCATTTTTTTAAAAAATATATATCATGTACACATTTTGCAGGGTGGTAAATTTATGGGATAAATTCTGCTGATGTTAATTGCTTTGGCACATTGTCTGTGTGCACACATCCTTGCAAGAGCACGTTTGTCTAGAAAAACTGCCACTTGCTTAGAATGGGATGTGGAATGACCTTGATACATCCAATTCAATACTCAGTGGATATTCTGCAGTCCTGAATGTAATGGGATTGATGTAGCCAAGCATATACAAGCATCAGTTAAAGGTTTCCCTCACATATATGTGCTAATCGTTCCCGACTCTAGGGGGCAATGCTCATCTCTATTTCAAAGCTGAAGAGCTAGTGCTGTCCGAAGATATCTCCGTGGTCATGTGGCCGGCATGACTAAACACCAAAGGCGCATGGAACGCTGTTACCTTCCCACCAAAGGTGGTCCTTATTTTTCTACTTGCATTTTTTACGTGCTTTGGAACTGCTAGGTTGGCAGAAGTAATGGAAGCTCACTACATTACATGGTGCTAGGGATTTGAATCGCCGAACTGCTGACCTTTCTGATCGACAAGCTCAGCACCTTAGCCACTGAGCCACCACATCCCTTGAGAAGCATCAGTTAGATCCAAAAGGCACAGGGAAATGTCTTAGTGTTTCACGATAAGCTGTTTAGAAAACCAAACACAGCACTTACAGAAAAGGGGATGTATGGAGGGCGCTATGAATAATAAAGTCATAGGAGAGTCATTCATTAGCATTTTTCTAGACTGGTAATCAACCATAAAAGACTTGCCTTCTCTGAATATCTGGAATGTGTGCTGACTACAATTAAAATTCACCAAGGTTTGCCATACGCGCAAACCAGTACATCCACAATCAGAAAATATGTAACGATGCCCAGCCATGGAATGTGAGAAGGATGTTTTTGAATCTGATTGAGTACTATGATCACTGCATTTCTGATACAAAAATTCTAGCAATGCAAAAATCACGTAGGCTGTTGTGCGTGTGTGTGTCTGAGAGAGGGCGAGAAAGCATTCACGGAAATGTATAATTAGTAGCTGGGATTCAAAGAAATTGACATTCTAAGATTGCCGAGTCCCAGCTCCCCCGTTCATTTAACTTTTTCCAAAAGGTTGGACCACCTCTGCTTACTTAAGGATAACTCTGCAGCGGGTGACCCCCTATCTGAGATTCCATCAATACCAAGTGGAGAAAGCCACCCCCCCACCGCAGCAATGAAATCAGCTTCACATTTCTCTTAACACGTTTTGCTGGTTACAAGCAATCTGCCTGGCTGCATTTTGAAAATTAGATCATGATTTCACAGGCACTTGATTAACATGATAATCCAGGAGGAGCGCGAGTGAGAAGAAAGCCGAAAAGTGAAAGAGACACTGCGGCTGAAAAGAGAAAATACTTCCCTCCAGCAACAACATCTGTGCATGGAGTTGTTGATTTTTTTTTCCTTTTCCCCTCTGAGGGAGGAATTAGAAAGTTTTTGGATAGCCTTCATTTTGACACAGTTCTAAAAGGGGGCAGATGAGCTGCTCCTTTTTTCATTTCCAGTCGCTTGCAGAAGGAAGTAAAAGCTCGTGTATTGGGGTTTATTTATTAAATTTATATGCTGCCCATCTCACTGTTGAATGACTCTGGGCAGCTTACAACATCATAAAAAATAAATGTAAGCACATTAAAATGTTAAGAACATTAAACAGTTGTTTTAGTAGACAAAAATATCCCAGTTCTGTATTGACTATCTCCATAATATTTCAGCTCTTTATTTTCACGTTTCCATTTCTTTTTTAGTTTTATGAGTTTTTCATGTCTGTGTGTGTGTGTGAGAGAGAGAGAGAGACTTGCAGTATAGCAGCTTTTAAATTCATCCTCCCTGTCTCCCCTTCCCACCTTTCAAAGTCCTCTTTTTCTGGAATTGATGGGTAGAATTCAGTTGGGGCTATTGAATGTAAGTGGCTTGCCCACCCACTTACCCCCACACCCACTTCTCTGCAGATAGAGTTCTTCCCACCATCTTTTAGTTCTGCCTCAGTGTGTCCTGTCCATTGGCTGACTGCTCCAAGACTTATAGGTCCTTTCATCCTGGGACTAGCATTGAGTTGGCTTGCTTCCTTCCTTCCTTCCTTCCTTCCTTCCTTCCTTCCTTCCTTCCTTCCTTCCTTCCTTC
>WNWU01000109.1:1272437-1285493 GCA_012654045.1 Ptyas mucosa | reverse complement strand
ATATATATATATATATGAACTGCTTTAATGAATAGCAGAAAAAAATGTGTTTGTATGAAGTCCAAAGCATTTCTTCCTAACTGTTTTGGAAATGTACAGAACTAATAATTACATAACAATAGGTTTTAATGGTACTCAGCTCTTTGTTCCTGTACAAACTATATTAGGACTATTTATTTTTATACCACTATGTATTGTCAACCATTATATTTATGTAATAATGTTCCCTGAAATAATCTAATATAATTTATATTTAAATGAAATAGTTGGAGTATCATGGGAAGTCTTTATGGATCTCAAGAGGCTCTGAAAGTAATTGTCTCTTCATTAAACCCAGAGAAATGTTTTGTTTGCAAATGTTACTTCTGGGGCTATTCAAGGGGTTAAGATCCCTTCCTTCAGTAATTGCTACTCCAGGGAAAAATCTCTCCTCCAATACATCCATGAGTTGAATGAACAGTGGCAAAAGTTAAGATCAAAAGTTAAATACTGGTGTTCCCAGATTACCTGAGATTAATTTGTGAGAGAAAAAAGCTATGTCCTTTAGTCCAGGAGAAAAGGAAGAGGGGTGATGCTATTCCATATAACCCAACAACCAAATATTAGCTAGGATTTTGACTCTCTGTAATAGGAAGCTATTACACAATTAATTATAATATGTTAATTTAATTAGGGACGCAGTGACTCAGTGGCTAAGATGCTGAGCTTGTCTATCAAGAAGGTCGGCAGTTCAGCAGTTTGAATCCCTAGTGCCGCGTAACGGGGTGAGCTCCCATTACTTGTCCCAGCTTCTGCCAACCTAGCAGTTTGAAAGCATGTAAAAAATGCAAGTAGAAAAATAGGGACCATCTTTGGTGGGAAGGTAACAGCGTTTCGTGTGCCTTTGGCGTTGAGTCATGCCAGCCACATGACCACAGAGACGTCTTCGGACAGCGCTGGCTCTTCGGCTTTGAAACGGAGATGAGCACTGCCCCCTAGAGTCAGGAACGACTAGCACATATGTACAAGGGGAATCTTTACCTTTACTAATAGGAAGCTACCTTACTGATTACAATAGAAGGTTTTCGCCACCTTTATTAAACTGGTACTAGGAACCTCTTCTGAACAGAGGCAACATCTAGCTGAACTTTAGTTGATCTTTGGTAGATGTATTTTAAAAATTTCATTGACGTATTCTTTTGGCTATGTTCTAATTTAATTTTTCATCTGGAAGAGAAACTGAAGAAGGGAAGCTGTTATACCTTAGAGGTTAAAATAATGATTATACCTGACAAGAAAATAATTTGTTGCAAGTACCTTTAGTCTTGTGCAAATTTATTAATGGGCTTCATTTTTCCTTCCTGACACTTTTCCCTGTAAAGGATATGAATGTATTCCTGTAATTTAAGTAGGTTCTCATTCCTTTTATATGCACTATGGAATGTGCCTCTTTTAATCTGAACGCTGGAAAAATACGCATTAATAAAAAGTTAACACTAGTGGCTCTACTGGAAAGCAAGAACTATTGCTTCATTTAGAATAATTTTAACCTCTGTATATTGAAGAATAGTTGAACTAAAATTTAGGGCTGACGCATGTCAATGTTTGCAATTGCCTTCTCAAGCTACACTTTGTGGATTTGTGTGTGTGTGTGTGTGTCTTCCACTTTTCTTGGCCAGGTTTTTCAGAAGTGGTTTGCCATTGCCTATTTCCTAGCGCTGAGAGAGAATGACTGGCCCAAGGTCATCCACCTGATCTAAGGCAGGACTAGAATTCAAAATCTCCTGCTTTCTAGGCCAGGGGTGTCAAACTGGCAGCCTGCGGGCTAGATGCATCACGCACAGGCCACGCCCATCCCAGCTCCGTGAAGGGAAAAATATCATGATATGTCATGTGACAGCAACATGATGCTGCGGGTTTGACACTCATGTTCTAGGCTATTGCCTTAACCTCAACACTGTTCTTCTTGTGCAGAATAGAACTGTAGTATTTTTAAACACTGTGGTTCTTGTGGAAGCTATTTTTTTAAAAAACCAATTATGAGAGAGGACTTCCTCTTCTTTTTCTTTATAGTGGTAGTGCTGTAACAGAAAAAGATCAGGCTTAGAACCTAACGCTGCTACAAGAGCTGTTTAACCCCTCTTGCTTTAGACCTTGGTTTAAGGACCACCAGCACCTTACAGCTCAAAAGCAAACAAGGAAGCCAGAATAAATATGCATAATGGATGGCCTAGTTCCCCTGCATAATGGGGGCAGTAGGCCAGCAATTCCAGGCTCTCTCTGATCTTCGTATGCTTGCCTCCTTTACAAAAAAATATCTTTTTTTGCCATTTTAGACAGCATCTGGATGTACATTTGGATGTACATTTCCAGTCTCGTACAAAATTCTGCTCCCATGGAACAAATGTGAACGTAAACTTTGCTGTTCAATACAAAAGAGGAAGAGCCATCAACTTTGGCTCTGCATCCATTGTGTGCAGAGGTGGTATTCAGCCGGTTCGGACCAGTTCACCCGAACCAGTAGTGGAAATCGCAGGTGGGCCCACTCTCACCCACCTGTCCCAGCTCTATGCCATCCTATTTAGGCACGTTTTTGAAGCCGGGTGCACGCATGGAAGGCAGGCATGTGCGTACGAAGTGAGCGTGTATGCATGCAATGAACCAGTAGTAACATAATGTAAAACCCACTGCTGATTATGTGCATTAAAATAGCCTATTCTGACTGGGTTATGCACAGACTTCTGAGTTGATTCTAGTTCAGATTGCAATACAAAATACCAGTCTCTCGTGAAAAAGATTAAGGGAATATTAATACCTGTACTGATAATTTTCTATTCTTGCAATTTTTCTTTTGCCTGGGGTATAATGTTTTTCTGTATGTCTATCCTATATGTTTGATTGCCAAACTGAACAATTTGTACATTGTTTTGTGTGCTAAAATGTAGGTTGCTTCTTAGTATCTTTTTGAAGGCGGACTCCTGGGCCTTCTTTTATTCTACCCAAAGGGAAAGGGAGGGAGGGAATGAATGTAGGAAGAAGACATTGATTTAAGACAGGGGTTTTGAAGAACAGATGAAACAAACTTTGGCTTAAGGTCAAAACTCTTACGTACATTAGCTTTAGCTGGATGAAGCTGCATGAGTTGGGCATAGCCATTCTCATATTGATGCAGGAATAAAAATAAACACACCACTGGAACTTTACATTCTTAGCAGAATAAATTGAAGTGGTCATCTCTCAGAAGTCCTAGGCCCACAGGCATCTGCAGAAGCACAAGGACAGACAAATAATGAAACAAACATGCTTTGTGAGTTCGTGACACGGACTCTGATATTTATATATTGAGGTGTGCCATTGTAATGCAAGTATGAAAGGGTGGAGTTTTCTCACGTTGGTATCATCATGGGAAGCAAATACATATACTTGAGAATAAGGTAGAAAATTTTCTGCAAAAGGATTGAAATATTTTGAAAAAAAATGCAAGGTGAATTTCATAACCAACCGTATAAACTAGGCCCATGACTTCTCAGGAACTGAAATAAATACATGCTCTGAGTAATTGGATCCAGCCAATATCCTGACTGCTGTATTCTGCATTAATTGAAGTTTCCAGGCCTCACCGTATCATAACAACCATCTCTTACGATGCCCATTGTAAAAGTCCAGCGTCACTAACAATATGTGTCATCACAGAAATAGTATACCAGCACTAAGCTAGGAAGAAGGGGGTACCATTTTTCTAGTTATCCATTTATTAATTAAAATCTTGAAATATGACAAACTCCATAAGGGCTCCCAGTGAATTACAATAACTAAAATAAAATTAATTAAAACCATGTTTAACAATTAAACACTACCAATCACCGTTTCCTGACAAACGTTGTTGATTATTCATTAGATGCACATTTTTGTATTATATTGATAGCAATTTTTCTGTTTCCTACCTACTAGAAACAATACAGTAGAGAAACCATCTTAGAACAATGCACGGATATCACAACCACCTGAGCTATTGGTATATATCCTATATCACCAAATGTTTCCTGCCTTCGAGTCTTTCCAATTATTTCTGTTTGCCTCCTTGTGGACCTCCAGAAACATTCCCCGAAAGGCTCACAGCTACAGGGCTGAGTGTAAACCAAAAATAATTCGCTGTTATTATAAAAATTGTATTAACTTTCCTCGCAGTGTAGAGGCCCCTCTTCTCCTCAGAGGTACTTGTCGGCTTCAACTACCCTTAAGCAGAATTCAAGGGCAACTCATAATCCCTAGAGGTCTAAATCAGGTGATTCTGTAAAATAAAATCTCATTTTCAAAAAAAAAAAGTAATTTCTGAGAAACGTGATAAATATGAACCTGGGAGAGGAGAATTTCTTTTGTTTCAAAATCACCGCTACATCACAAGCAATTTTGGACAAAATCATGGTCCCCATATCCCTAAAAAAAAGGGGGGGGAGCCCATCAATTTCCTGATAGAACATCTGGGTTATTTGAGAACCATCTGAATGATTAACAAATTGGTTATAGAAAATGTTTTTGTGGATTAAAGTCCATTTCTTTCTGACATGGTTTTGTAATTAAAAAAATGATGGGGGTAGAATTTTTAACACAAGGATATTTAGACAAGAGACTTGCAAGTGAAGATGATTGAACAATGCAGCCTATAACAAATTATTAAAAGTCAAATGCTGATTAGCAGATTAAATTAAGTTCTGCTTCATTAATCAGAAAGCCATAATTCCTATTCTTATTACGAGACATTCCTATAATAAGCATTCAGTTATTCAAATAGGTGGGAAGGATCCATGACCTGAAGAGAAAGTAGAGCATTCCATGTTCATGTCCAAATGGGAGACTCTGGATTAGTTAATAATAAAACTGGAGGGAACTTTTAAAAGATATAGCATAATGAAGCTTGGATTGAAACAGCCCTTTGAATAGAAGTGGCACTCTGTTTTTTTGAAGCACTGGAATCGAATGGCCTCTCCACTAAATCTCGCTGCCAAAGTGAGAAGGGCATGAAATGAAAAGGATGCAAAGTAAAATGAAAAAGGCACTGAAACATCGAACAAGCAACAAGCAATAACAACAGGCACCCACTGCCTCTGTCAGAGTAAGACCAGTGTGGCAAGCACAAGAGGTGTTCCACCTCTTTTGAATGTGTGTATCAGTGGTGGGTTGCCCCTGGTTCGGACCAGTTCGCAAGAACCGGTAGTAAAACCGGTGGGAGGCTCCGCCCACTGACCCGGACGTCATCGTAGGTGATCTGCGCATGCACAGAAGCTTCTGCGCATGCACAGAAGAGAGTGCGTGCACAGGAGCAAAGCACGTGCATGCGCGCAGGCACAATGCAAACTGATAGTAAAGGTAAGTAGAACCAGGGGTGGGTTCTACTTACTTTTACTACCAGTTCGCATAATGCCCGCATGTCATGCGAACCGGTAGTAAAGCTTCTGCGCATACGTAGATCGCCTATGTCCAGGTCAGTGGGCGGAGCCTCCCACTGGTTTTACTACCGGTTCTTGCAAACTGGTCCAAACTGGGGACAACCCACCACTGAGTAGAACCCACCCCTGGTGTATATATAATGTCACACTTCACGTAGAAAAATGGTTGCACAATGCAGTTATCAGACTAACAAACAGAATAATAGAGTTGGAAGGGACTTGGAGGTCTTCTAGTCCAACCCCCTGTTCAAGCAGGAAAGCCTATACCAAAAATCATGCTGGACCAGGCTAAGACCCAAATATTCCAGTATTTTTTCTTATAATGACCAGTCTCTGAGTGGTTGTTGATGGGAGATTTGCAGAACCATACTGATTCTCCTTCAGCAATGATTGTTGCTCCCTAGGCCTATTTGTTATTTTTGCAGAGATTACTGTTACTATGATCTGCCCGCCATAAATATTAATCTGAATGGCTACATAATTTTCTGTATTTCCCCTTGGTCCCTTTTACAGGTGTAACTGATCAGCAAAGTCTGTTCAGGGGTATCACTTTTTACTATTTAAGCAACAGTAAATCACTTGGCAGCAATTTTGGAAAGGTAACCAGAATCTTCAAAAATTGGACAAGCTGCACTCACAATACTCTATGAAACACATAATAAGCATTTCCCATTGTTCCAAGCACCCGTTGCTTCCCTAGTTGTAGTGATCTAGATGGCCACATCTGTTTCTGCTGCTCACTCACAACAATTACAATGCTAACTTACATCATGCTGAACCTGTTGGTTTTCTCTATGGTCACTATTGCATGCAACCTCCTTCAGGTTATTAAAATGTCATGAGAAACTTTTACTAGCTGTAAAATTGCCATTTGTCATTAGGATCATCAGGGCTGGAATCGCAGGGCTCTTGCGAATCTGCAAAATCATATGCAGATTAGAAGCCATTTTATAGTTAAAGCTCCTTTTTTTTTCTTTTAAAAATGCAGTGCCATCTTGGATTTGATCTGAGTGATGAATGACTTCTTTTGTACAACCCTACATTTCTTGTCAGCAAATCTATTAAATCCTTCTCTCTCTTTAGAGAAGGAATGTTGGAGAACAATGCTCAGAAACAAGAAGACACCAACAGTCAACTATGAGACACACACACACACAAACACACAGACTGCCTGAATGCAACAGTGGGTGGGAAGCTATTAACCCTGGAAGTCAATAATACAATGTAAGCCTAATAGCAAATGATGCTTCTCCAAAGAGAGATCTCAACAGACCCATTTAAAAGTCTCAGTAGCATGCTATAGAAAACAAATATTAAACTAATTGATTGATTTAATTATTCTTGATAAAAACCTCTTGTCAACTTTAAGCCAGCATAGCATTAGAGCTGCAAAACTTAAACGAAAACTGCTACATTGGTTTTAAAAAGGAGGGTTGTTTTTGATCAATCATTTATCTGTCAGTTCCTACCATTTTTATGGAAACTTACCTCAGAGAAACCCTCCTTTCACATCACACAAGATTTGTCCATTTGGTGCTAACTTAGGTGAAACATCTTTTTTCACAAAAATGTACCCTGTCCATTTTCTGATAAGCTGGTTTTTGCTGTAAGCCATAATCATAACCGTTTCTGTCATCCTTGAGTATCTAATACTTTTTCAATATGATTTCACCTCCTCTCGCCTACTAAAAAATATTAGTTCAGGGAATAGTATTTCATCAGTGCAAAGGGTATGAGTGACAAACAACCTTCAATAAAAAAAAAGTGTAAGGTAAAAGCTGCTTTTAACAAAACTTAATTTGACAGTCCCTATAAAGAAGACATGGTGAGGAGCGAGTATGACATTATTAAGTGTCATTTCTCTTTTAATCTCCTTGGTATTTAAAAAGCCTCACCTTCAGCTTTTTTATATAACATGGATGTCTCCTTTTGACCTTGAATATCTATGAATGCTGTAAAAATTGACATTGCCAGTTAGCCACAGAGGAGACAAAGAAAAGAAGCTATGGCTATCAGCATCTTCTACAAGGGACAAAATCCTGCTATGAATGAGCCTCCAATACCTTCCATTAAAACAGAACTGAACAGTCTGAATTTCTGGGGAAATTTAGCTGCAGAGCTGAAACAGACTGAATCCTGACTGAACCAACTTAAATCCAGTTGCCAATAAAGCCCATGATTCTGATAAAAGGTTTGTTTGCAAAATTTGTCTCAAATGGCTGGTCCAGAAAAGGTTTATATCAAGCTGAGGTGTACATTATTAAACCGAGGAAGGTGTAATTTATTAGAATTCTTGGCTCCAACAAAGACTGGAAACACTAGATCTCAACTAGCTTTAAGAATAGATTCAATCCACAGCTAAATCAGCTACCCTATGCCAAAACAAACCTTTAATGCTTCTAATGCATGATGGATTCAGAAGTAAGAAAGGGAAAAATGAAAGAACCCGAAAGTATGAAATTAAGAGTTGTCAGAAAAGGATAAAAATATTAGAGATGCACAAAATATTTTGTTCACAAGATTTTGGCCATGAAACTTCAGAAGATGTCTGTTTTGACTGTTTTGAATATTTTTACTGCTTCACACTTAAAATATCAGTTTTGAGCACAACACATTATGTTTCGAACTCAGAATACTACAGTATTATTATTGTTGTTGATATCTTGTTGCTATCTGTTATCTTTATTATGATTGTGTGATTGAAAACTATAAGTCAAGCTCCTAAAATTCCTATAGGTGCCTAAAATTAAAAAGAGCCCTTATATCTCTGAGAAAAGACAACATTATAGATAGATTGATTTGCCCATCCCCACCAAACAGAGTTTATAATTTATGTTGAAAATTTTGAGTCTTTGTGATCCATATCATCTGCCATAGTAATTGTAGGCAAATGAACCAAGAGCAAAATATCCAAGAAGAGTAGATCACCCCATCCCGGATTGCATATAACTGCCATTCTTTTCTGACCTTGAAGAACAGAAAGTCTTGTTTTTTCCCCATTTCTGATCTATTAGTTAACTTTTTAAAAAGTCAGTTATTACTTCAGTTCCAAGGCTGCTTGACTCTATAGCAACTTTGGGCAGTTTACAGATTAAAAAACAAAACAACATACATTAAGAGAAAAAAAAACATACCAGAACAAAATCAAAACAGTCAATAATTAACTAATTTAAGGGGCTCAAACACCATTCTAGTTGAGGGCCTAGGAGAACAACCATATCTTAAGCAGTTTCTGAAAGTTGGTGGTAATAGTATCAATCTTCAGGGAGATACCATTCTGCAGAGCAGGAACCATCACTGAGAAGACATGCTTTCTGGGTTCCACAAGATAACACTGCTCAAGAGATAAGACCTGGAGTATGCCCAGATGATGTGGCTGGACAGGCAGAAATATATGGAGACAGGTAGTCCTTCAACTAAAGTCTTATGCCATGTAGGACTTTATAGGTGATGATAACCAGCAATAACTGGATAATCGGGAGCAATATTTTGTGTGGAATATTTAAAATAAGTTTTCCTGTAATATTCTTTGGATTAGAAATTGCATTTTGTATCAAGCTGATCATGATAGCATTTATTTTACATGGTAGTTTGATTGTCACAAAAACATTGGCTCTTCAGTGTTATTCAGAAGCAAATATTAAATATACTTTTAATATTTGAGTTTTAAATTATATGTCGAATAAAACAATGATGGAGTTTTGCAACTTCATAAAATAAAATATTTTCATTGCAAGGAAACTAAACAGTCACATTTAAAACTATATTTTGTAACAAGACACAAAAGTTTACATTTGCAGTTTCTAAAATCTGGATTTTATTTCTGAGATAACTATTCTCATTTCTTCTTTTACATTTTATTTTACACTAGTATTTTTTTTTAAAGCAGCAATTGTGGAAAATCCAATTTTGCTGTTGACTAGCCTCGGAAGACCAGAAATGAGTTCTGACAGTGACCTAGCTTTGCCTGGACAAGTTCTGGCAAATCTTTATTTTTGTGCACAAGTCCTCCAAAATATGTGATCCTACCTCACAACCCCTGGGAGGATAACCACTAAAAATAAATCACATTTACCCACCATCCAGAAGAGATAATAACAAGCTAAGAAGGAAACAAAAAGACCAAAATACATCCCTACACCCAGATAAGCAGGGATTAAGACCAGAAAAATAATCAAGCAGAAAACAATACTCTAATCAAGGAACTACCGAGGAGAAAACTACACTCTAACCAGCACTGGCAAGGCAACCTATTGTATACAAATCAGGGAGCAAACCAGGGGTGAAATCCAGCAGTTTCTGACAGGTTCTGGAGAACCGGTAGTGGACATTTTGAGCAGTTCGGAGAACTGGTAGGGGAAATTTTGAGTAGTTCAGAAAAGCAGCAAATACCACCTCTGGCTGGCCCCAGAGTGGGATGGGAATGGAGATTTTGCAATATCCTTCCCCCAGGAGTGGGGAGAGAATGGGGATTTTGTAGTACCCTGCCATGCCCACCAAGTCACACCACGCCCAAGCCACACCACGCCCACCAAGCCACGCCCACAGAACCGGTAGTAAAAAAATTTGGATTTCACCACTGGAGCAAACCCCACACTCACTAACACTGATGATGTTGCCTAGTCAGGTAATGATACATCCACAGGCAAACAACCAAGCTTAGAGAGCACCAAGTACTCCACAGTTCAGCTGTGAGCTACGTATATTCTCTTCTATTGAAATGCTTTCTTGTAATGATATTTTCTGGAAATAGTAGGTTTATAAGAAAGAACTGTCTTGCTCCAATAGGATTGGCCTGCCGCACTCATTCTGGCTGAAAGAGCCTACTGCTGATCCTATCAGCCAAGGAATTTCAACTTCTGGAGGTCTAGGAGAAGATTGTTTTCTGCCACAGTCGCCATCCTTTGGAATGTCTTGTTGCTGGAGGTGAAATCCTCCAATCACCACATAAATTCAACTTGTGTATCTCTTTTATTTCTTAAGAAAGTCTGTTTGGAATAAGTGAATAAATTGAATTGATTCTTTGGTGATTTTGTAGTTGTGACCAAAGGTAACATCTTTCTTTGTTTATGTTTTGTTGCTTGCACAACTGCAATTTACCAATCACACCATTCATTTCTGTTAAATATTTTATTGTTACAAAAACTACTATATGTTAGTTTCATTGGGATTAGTGTACTTTTATAAACTTTTCCAATCAGATTGATCTTTTCTTCCCTTCCACTTCTATGTTCTTATCTAATTATTTCTGGATGTCCATATTTGTGTGTTTTGTGACAAGCTTCTTGAAGCAACAAAGGCACAAAAGAGAATAATAATGCTGGTTCAGGTTGATTAATGTGTAAAGAAATTATTCTGGAAAGTAAATGTTTCACCATTATTTACTACAAGATTGATTATTTCTTCACAATTCACTTTCCCAGTTTTCTAACTGATGCTGTCATTTAGTTAAAAGGAATTTCTTATTAAAAAAAATCTCATTTATCTGTATATACAAAGGAGAATTGTTCTTTCTATTCTGCAATACGTATAAAAGTAGCTAGAAGTAAAATCTAATCTTGAATGTTGGGGCTATAAAGTTTTGAAATTCTGCGATTCTAGAATTAAAAAGTACAGAAACCATTTTATTAAATGTCTCTATACACTTTCACAACTAGGGTGTTAGAAGAATTAATAGGAAGAGGATGTACAAATACGTTGAATCCATAATTCAAAACTTACTTTAATCAAGCTGTGTCATATATAGAGCTTCATCAAGTAAGTTTTGTATATAGAGATTTATGCTTCAAGCCTTTATTTCTAAACAATATATTGATGTTAATAAAGGGGGGGAAAGTGATAAAAATTGGGTGATGGTTGAAGGATGAAAATGTTGTCTGCATGTAACATAAAATTACTATAATTATCTATGCACTTTACATGCTAAAAACACCATTTGAAAGCAGCCAAATTGTCTATAATTATGATGAAATTGCAAGATTATTAGAATCTCACTCGGAGACATCTCACTAAAGTCAAGACCACCATATCAGTTTTTATAATGAAAGCAATGACCTTTCTTTTAAATCTTGTTCTGAACCAGAATTTCAAAGGAATACGTTTCTTGAAACTTACTTTATTAATACGAATTATGTTTTTCAAAAAGAATGGTTTCAGAACAATCTATCGCGAAGATCCACTGTTCCCATGTTTTAAACAAAGATGAGCACCATATATCTTCAACTAATTGAAAAGTCAATAATATGAAATCATTTAGTGTGAATCACTTATCTGAATCAGAACAATACAACAAATAGTAAATTATGTCCTTGATCCAATACATTCTAGGATTATGTTGGATAAAGTAGAAAGAATGTTCATCCCTAAAGCTGATTAGCTATTTTGCCAGGGTTCCTTGAATGACCGGAATAATGCAAAATGATGGTAGAAAAATATTATAGAAAACTAAAATATCAGTATAGTAAAACGAATTGAAACTAATTTATTTAATTCACAGAATTCTTTCAATTTATAGGACAGTGTTTCAAATAGCAGTAGCACTTAGACTTATATAGCACTTTACAGTGTTTTATAATCCTCTATAAGCGGTTTAAAGAGTCAGCATATTGCCACCAACATTTGGGTCCTCATTTTACCCACTTGGGAAGAATAGAAGGCTGAGTCAACCTTGAGCCTGGTCAAAATTTGAACTGCCAAATTGCAGGGAGCTAACAGTCAGCAGAAGTAGCCTGCAGTACTGCACTCTAACCACTGTGCCACCACGGCTCATCAAATGTTGGGTTTATTAAGCCAGTCATTTTGTCACAGCACTGATCAGCTTTGTTCCAAAATGCTGCAGTTAATAGACTTGTCTTTTCATATCAAAAAACTAATTGCCACCGCATTTCATGAGCAGGATAAGGTTGCCTGGGCCCAACAGAACTGATGAACGGCTACTGGTTACTCTTAAACAAAAACAAGAAGCAAAATACTAACAAGCTCAGTTGCAAATCTTGTTGTTGTTGTTTAATCATTTAGTCATGTCTAACTCTTGGTGAGTTTATAGGCAAGTGGTTTTCATGCTATCCTGCCAGGCACAGCCTCTTTCAATTGTTGGGTGTTCAACTTTTTATCAGATTTGATGTTTTCAAGCCAGCATGTTTTTTACTTGCCCCTTCTTCTTGTTCCCCTAACCATTCCTAGCATTATTGCCTTCTCCAATGAATTTGCACTCATAACATGGCCAAAGCAAATCAGATGCTGTTCATTTTGCAAATCATCAATGTCCAAAAGAAGGATTTTTTAAAAACACCTGGAGGACCTTTGAAATGAGGGTTTCTGTTCTGATGCTTTCAGAAAAGCACCTCATGCATAACATAAGGACAACATAAGGCTTCATTCCAAATGATTTGCAAAGCTTCACTTAAGTCACAGCTGAGTTGACCCGTGGACATCAATTCTGTTGTTCTCTTATATCTCCACCTTATATAAAATCAGGAATAAGCTATCTTAAAAGAGAAAGCAAAGCCTGGAAGGCTTCTAGGAGAAGAGATTGAGACTTCCAAGCTTTCATAATGTGGACTCAACCAATGCTGCATCATGGAATGGAATGGAATGGAATGGAATGGAATGGAATGGAATGGAATGGAAT
>WNWU01000109.1:1256852-1272427 GCA_012654045.1 Ptyas mucosa | reverse complement strand
ATAGAATAGAATAGAATAGAATAGAATAGAATAGAATAGAATAGAATTCTTTATTGGCCAAGTATGATTGGACACACAAAGAATTTGTCTTAGTGCATATGTTCTCAGTGTACATAAAAGAAAAGATACATTCGTCAAGAATCATAAGGTAGAACACTTAATGATAGTCATAGGGTACAAATAAGCAATCAAATCATATTAGGAAACAGTCAATATAAATCGTAAGAATACAAGCAACAAGGTTACAGTCATGCAGTAATAAATGGGAGGAGATAGGTGATAGGAACGATGAGAAGACTAATAGTAATAGTAATGCAGCCTAATGTGAATAGTTTGACAGTGTTGAGGGAATTATTTGTTTAGCAGAGTGATGGAGTTCAGGAAAAAACTGTTCTTGTGTCTGGTTATCTTGGTGTGCAGTGCTGTATAGTGTCGTTTTGAGGGTAGGAGTTGAAACAGTTTATGTCCAGGATGTGAGAGGTCTGTAAATATTTTCACAGCCCTCATTGTACATATTCCTTATTTCTATTGTTTGTGAGGAACTAAGTTTCTAGAAGTAATATTACCATAGGCTGATGTCATCATAATTTTGCATTATCGCTCCTGATGACATTTCATATTTAAGCCCATTTTATTGATTTGTATTATTTATGAATTCATATTATTTATTCTATTTCATTCACATATATGTCCACTTTACTAATTCAACATCTCCCATTTATTAAGCAGCCATTTTTATCTGTCCTTTTATAATAGGTTTACACAAAAATTATGGAAGTCTCTTTGGCCATCACAGTAATAAATTATAGCTAAGTTCTTTAACCATGACTTCTATAAGTTACTTCTATGGGCATTTGTTCTCCCATATCAATCTTTGGCTTTATATTCTGGGAAGCTTTTAACCTTATTTCATTGAGCTTTCACATTTTTCATCTCCTTGTCATCATGCAACTGATAAATGTAGACCCTCTAGAATTCTAATATTTGCTGCTCACTCACACATTGTTTATATTATCTTGTCCCTTTGGGGCAATAACAGATCAATGTTACAACAACAAGCTAAGCCTGATATGCAAATATGGGCCAACTGCTGGTCAAACTCTAAGTAACTGTATGCTCATTAAGAACTCATAGTCATTGTGTGTTTGATAGTTCTTTAAATAAAAATAGTTCAAAGAACTGTGGCTCACATCAGACTATCTCCTCATAAATAAACTTAGTCATTTCCTGTCCACTCAAGAAATTAGAAATTGATTCAGATTACCTTCAAACTGAAACGTCCGAATGCAGCAAAGGATATAAATGAAATCCTTTATGGGGCACTTACATATATTTTTAAAAGATTTTTCTTTAAACAGGGAAACTCTTTCTTTAAATCTAAGATCAATTAAATTTACCTTAAGAAATAATTATGCCAGGAAAGTTGATATTAAAATGGTGGAGAACGACAGAAGAGAAAGTTATGTACAAAACCTTGACCTATTAATGAAAGTTCTTAACAAGAAGCAGAGCGTTTTGGAGAGGTTTTTTTTCCCAAGAATCTATTTAAAAAGCTGAATTAGGACACAACTTTACTAACCCAGATAGTACAATTCTGCAGTTTTACTGAACATTCATCCTAATTCTTTTTCCACCCCAAAAATAGCTAGAGTAGATACTAGAGACTGAGATTTTGAAGTTCAGTAAACTTTGCTGCTGTCCACAAAGATTGTAGGCCTCCAAGACTCGTGGCTGCAAAAGACGATTATGGTCTGCAATTTTGAATACAACTCTAAGATTGCCTGTACAAATTTTACTATCTTGAAAAACAGTAACAAAATTGTGACATGGCTGATTGGAATCGGAATATTTATGTAGGAGATATATTTTTTCTCCTTCATTCGTTGTCTTTATATCCTTATTAGCACTCTTTTCCCATTCAGAGTTATTGATAGAAAGGTACGAGATATTGTTTTCCTGCCTACTGGCATTCTTCCAAGAGCTTTCCAAGGGAGAAATAGTCACGCTCATAAGGGTCTCTTTTCTATTTAAAAAGTGAGACATATTTTATCCTTCACATTCCCGGCATGGATGCAAGTGAACAAAAAGGCATAAAATGAATAAGGGATTGAAATTTAAAAACACACACACACACACACACACACACACACACACACAGTCATATCATGAAACAATGGTATAAACAGACCTTTCATTTCAATATTTCCAGCCTTAGAAGAATATATTAAAGAGTCAAGCAAGAACGAAAGAAATTATGGTAAAACCAGGATTTAGGGGTAGGGGAGAGTGGTAGAAATAATTTTAATCATGTTTCTTCATGGAAGGGGAGACTTAAGTTTAATCATGAATGTGGTTGCATTTCTTTGTTCAGGATGGTTGCATAACTCAAGGTTTTCCTGTGTTTACAGCTCCTGCTCAAAGAAGAGGTGGCAGATGCAACCAGGAATGCCTTTGTATAGATTCACCAATTGCATCCAATGCCTGTCCTGGTCACTCATCCCTTGGTCACCTGGCTTGTAGACTATTACAATACATTCTACATGCAGCTGCCATGAAAGCCATGTTGAAGCTGAAGCTGGTCCAGAATGCAGTGGCATGGATAGTAATGGGTTGTGACACCCATGTCACATCAATGTGTTGTGAATTGAACTGGTTGCAAGTTAACTTCTGCATGCAATTTATAGTACTGGTTTCTTCTCTATAAACCAGAGGTGTCCAACCTTGGCAACTTTCAGACTTGTGGACTTCGGCTCTCAGAATTCTCCAGCCAGCATGCTGACTAAAGAGTTCAAGTCCACAAGTATTAAAGTTGCCAAGTTGGACACCCCTGCTATAATGCCTTTCATGACTCATGGTCAGACTGTCTAAGATAGTTTCTATTCACCCTGTGACTGGACACAGTGGTCATGCTCTGGGTCACATTGATCAAACAGTATCATATAGTGAGACACCTAAGAAATGGGCCTTTTCTGTTTTAATGCCTGTACACTGGAATAGCATTCACCCAAATATTTGTATAACCCCTGAATTTTGTTCAAGCACATCTTTAAATTGTGGCTTTTCCCACAGGGCTTGAGCTAAAATGGGTGGCAGATCTCTCGTGGGAATATGTATGTTAGGTTGTATGTTTTGTTACCCTGTCTGGATGTTATTCTTTCTTCTTCATTATATTATTTTTGTGCTGCTTTTATGCTATTCAGAACCTGTGAAGTTGGACAGCCTTGTAAATTTGATAAATAAACCAATAACCAAATTACAAAAGCTCCTTCTTTTGTAAAACTGGAATTATTCAAGCATTACCTTCAACAGGGGATCAATACTAAGCAGCCCTTCCTGTTCTTTTCCCTAGTGGTAATGGTGATATAACAGGGAAACTGTCCCTGGGCGTGCAATGGAATTGCAGCAAGGAATTGAAATAATCACGGGTGTCCTGAATAAATACATTTAGGATCTAAGTATCTTTAAATACCAATGGAAAGAAGTCACAGCAGGACCCTGGGGAAGTAAGTGATAACAGAGTGAACATTTAACAACAGTGAGATGAAGAGGCCAAAGAAGAATTCAGCACACACCGACATCCTATGCTAATGCAATTTTAATTTATCTTACTTTTAGGTCATGAGAATAATTTTACTTCATTTTGCATTCCTCAGACTCTGTATGGGGGCCCTTCTGGGAAAAGTTATAGATAAGTAAAAAGAAGTTCAGAAAGCAGCAAGATGGAAGGACTATGCGGGAAAGAATTGGGTATAGTCAGCTCTGAAGGGAGAAGACTGAATGAATATAATAAATGAGCACTTCTTGAATATCTGAAAAGCTGCCACATGGAAGAGAAGATGGGTTGTCTACTGCTCCAACACTCAAGTTTAAATCTAATTAGATAGTGATATCAATGTATGCTTCACAATGCTTTGCAGCCCTCTTTAAGAGGTTTACAGAGTCCTTTTATTCATTTTACCAACCTCAGAAGGATGGAAGGCTGAGTCAATCTTGAGCTGGTCAGGATCGAAATGCTGACAGTGGGTAGAGTCAGCCTGCAATACTGCATTGTAACCACTGTACCACCATGATACATGCCTTTCAGACATTAGAAGAACAAGAAGAAATTTGCAAAGGAACCAACCAATTCTAGAGAGATTGAGAACTTTCCTACATTTTATGAGAATCCTGGACAAGCATCTATTGTGGACATTCTTATCAAGTTTTAAGAAATGCAAAACCTACTTCTTTTTTATTTAAGAATGGAATTAATTCAACAAAACATGTTATTTGGTGTCCATCCAATTTCTCAAAGAACATTTAAAAAGCCTTGGACATAGCTTTTTTTGTTGTTCTGGCATTGTTAAGATATTTAAGGGTTCTTCAATTCATAAGATTTAGTCTTGTCCAGTCACAGATTTCATATCACAGCATAGGCTAGTATAGCTTTGTAAATAAATGTAATAGAAATATAAATGGGTGGTTAAACATTATTCTTAAAACAGGTAATTTGCATTTTATGTATTAGCAGTTTGACTCTACTCAACTTAAAACTTGGAACAGAGGAAAATGTTATGTAAATGGAAAGAGACTTATTCCCCTGATATTGAGGAATGGATTCAGGCTATGAACCTATTTTTAAAGTTTAAAGGAATAAACTGCAATATGGTCTACATTTAAGACGCTAAATTGAACTAATTTTACATTGATACTAAATGGAGATTATATGATTTTTTTTTCTTTAGAATTGTATCCCTTTTTTCTTTTTGCCATTTAGTTTATTTTATTCACCACAAAATTGGTAGGTTTTTTTTCCTCACTATATAACCTCTATTATATTGTCTTCTGTTGTTGTTGTAATGGTCTGCATTTTATTATCGTTGTTATTGTTGTAGTAGTAAAAGATCTCCTTCTCTCTTTCTCTCCCTTTAGCTCAGGAAAGGAGAAGGAGGAAAAAAAACATAAATTTCTGTTTGGTAACTTATTGATGATTTCCCAAGTCTAGAAGACTGATCTTGATTTATTTTAATTTCCTAAATTGCCCAAGGAAAGTATAAAAAATGCCCTCTAAGATTCAGAGAAGAAGAGGGATTTTGGCTCAATTTTTCACTCTCATTCTCTCTCAATGTTAGAACTTTGATTTTGATTTTATTTTTCTGTTCTCCCCACGTATACCTAAAATAGCTGTATGTTCCATTAAATTGAATTGCTTCTCAAAATCCTGTCTTTGAATTCACTCTTCAAATCTCTCCCCCTAAACTGAATGTATTAATTCTTCATAGATTAGATTTTTTTTCTAATTCTCATTTTAACTGCTTTATATACTAATCTCAAATAATCTTGTGTTTAACTCCACATAATTTGTCAATTAGTTACAGCTTGATTGCCTTGTTTCCCATTATTTTCAAATATTCTTTCACAATTAATTATTAATTATAATTTCTTTTTTAGACTTCTTAATGAAGATGCTTGCATTAAGGTCCCAGCAGAACTGTCATGGTGGGAGATCCCAGTTTGTATTAGCACATAAAGTCCATAAAAAAGCTTCCATTAAATAATAACCTGTCACATAAATCATTATTTTTAATTTTTATTCAAATAGCAATAGCCCTTAGATTTATATACCACTTCATAGTGCTTTACAGCACTCTCTGAGTAGTTTACAATGTCAGCATATTATCCCCACAACTCTGGGTCCTCATTTTACCGACGTTGGAAGGAGGGAAGGCTGAGTCAACCCTGAGCCCATTAGGATTGAACTCCAGGTGGTGGGCAGAGTTGGCCTGCAATACTGCATTCTGACCACTTACATCACTAGGGCTGCTAAAACTGATCAAATAATCTCAACATAGTAAAATGACCATTGATCTATCAATTTCAGCCCTGAGCTACAAATATTTTCCATTATTGGTAGTGATCTATCAATTAGAAATAATCACATTCCATCTACACATTTTATGCAAACTATGTTAATTATAGCTATAATGCAAATATAAATTATGTGAAACAGAATTGTCTGCCTTGTGACATGTGTTTGTTTGTTTGATTGATTGATTGATTGATTTTATTTTATCTTTATTACTTTTAAGCAAGGAAAAACTCTTGCTACCAAATGTGTTCTCAGAACCCATCCTCAATTCAGCTAGTGATCATAATTCCCTTTGCCCTGAAGAGAAAGTAGTCAGTGTGACCATTAAAAGGAAGACAGCTGTAAAATTTCTATTCTGGCAATCCTTGCAAATCTCCATGAAAAAGCTTTTCCAAGATGAGATGAGATGAATCAAAATGACGATGTTTATCTATGTTGACAGCAAAACACCACTTACAGTAACCAGTTTAACTGTGCTCCAGGTAGAGGCAAAACTACGATAGATACTGTGTTTCTCCAAAAAGACAACCCATCTTGAAAAGAAGCCCTATAATGTTTTTGAGCGTATGCAATCAAATTAAGCCCCACCCACAAAATTAGCCCTAATTAAGAACCCCGCCCACCCCGGGGCGCAGTGGGGGGTCAAGGCACACAAGTAAAAAATAAGCTAGGGTGGGGATGATGGGGTGGAGCTGCCCTACTACTAATCAGGCCTCACACACCCCGACACCTGCCTTGCCTTGTTCTGTGGCCGCTTGCTGCCACTCGCACACATTGCCCCGGCCTCCATTTCACCTTCAAATGTCTGCTGGAAGGTATCTGCAGCTAATAACAGAGCTCTGGGTTGATCTGACCAGCAGCGGGCTCCTGCTAGGTGGGGCTGTTGGTGCCACCGCCGCAAGGTGAGTCAATAATTAGAACCCTCCAAAAAGACGTCCTAGCCATTTTTTCAGGGGTCAAAAGAAAATAAGACCCAGCCTTCTTTTTGGAGAAACATGGTAGATAGGTAGGTAGGTAGGTAATACAAACAGACAAGCAGACAAACAAAAGAGTAGGAAACATATACCATACCATACCATACCATACCAACCTACATACATTCACATACACACATACACATTATTTCTTTCACCTGAAGAATTAATATCATTTGTGGAAAGACGCTAGAGGTCTGGAGATATGAAAGATTTTGGTTCATATTGTAGTCACTGAATTATAGAGCCGAGGTTGCACAGTGGTTAGAGTGCAGTACTGCAGTCTACTTCAGCTAACTGCTAGCTGCAGTTTGGCAGTTCAAATCTCACTGGCTCAAGGTTGACTCAGCCTTCCATCCTTCCAAGGTCGGTAAAATGAGGATCCAGATTGTGGGAGGCAATATGCTGACTCTGTAAATTGCTTAAAGTGGGCTGTAAAAGCACTATGAAGCGGTATATAAGTCTAAGTGTTATTGCTATTACTAATTATGAATAACATACAGTATGTCTAGGCTCAATTTGGAAGGATTGCCAAAGAGGTGAAAGAAAATTGCACAGTATGGAATGTCCACAGTGTATTTAAATTGGATTGCTAGTTTGCATATGGTGTTAAGGTTTGAGGGACACAAGCACATAGCATTGTAGTTCTCCCAGCTTTGAAATGCCACCATTAAATATGTATGTACCTATGTATGTATGTATGTGCATGCGTACGTATGTATGTGCATAGCACCCAGGGAGGGAGGGAGGGAGGGAGAGAGAAAAAGAGAGAGAGAGAGAGAGAAGGAGGGAGGGAGGGAGGGAGGGAGAGGGAGAGAGAGATATTTTCTTGACAACCCTGGGAAGGCACATTAAACTTCTGGACATTCAAATACTTTTATTGTAAATTATAGAGTTACATTAATGCAGCCCAAAAGGCTCCTTCATGAGCCTATGACATGAATCTAAGGGACAATGTAAAGGATTTATTTACTCCAACATGTTTCATTTCTTGCACTCTCCTCCTACAATATGAATTCCTTGAAGGGTAATAAAAATAGACCAAAATTAAATATTTACTTGCTTCAAGCTTTAGTCTAGTTAGAAAGTTAAGTCATAAGTATATCCTATAAAATAAATGGAACATATTAGTCATAACAAATAAAGTTCCAGTAACTTAAACCAAGCTCAGGTATAACTAACAGCATCTACTGTATCTCTAATGAGTTAATAAATGAGTTATTAACAAGTTCATAATGATTTATTCAGCAACTTATTTTCCTAAATGGCCACTTATGAAGAGAGGGAAGAGAAATTGCATCATTCAGGCCCACTAAGCTTTTCGCTATAACTTTTTATTGCTGTGAACATTATACTATTTTAGCTTTAAATCCAAAAACATGGAGAATGGCAGCAGAGAAGACCTCTCAGTAGACCAGTTGTGGTTCATTGATTGCTGGCCCATCTTTTAATCTAAGCCATCTAGGTTACTAAAGTGATTACCTTTCTACCCAATCACTTTAAAAGATGGATTTCTGTCTCTCTATCTGGATATAGCAAATCAGAAAATCATTAATTACCATTAACATTTCAAACCAAGGGCAGTCTCAAATTTCCTGAAGTTTTAAATGTCTAAGAAGAACATAGCATGCTGTTTAAATGAAATCTCAAGTAGATTATCTCTCTCTGCAAATGTTGTTTTGGAAAGAAGTACTAAATATGGATATTAAATGTATTTCTACTCAAGACTTTGTTATGTCTGTAGTGGACATGGATTGTCTCTGCATAGGTATATAATTCATTCTTGTTTTAAATGATACTTTGGAAACTGATTGTTTTTAACTTTGTATTATTATTATCTTTCATTCACCAAACATGAAACTCAGTCAACTGAACATTCAAAAATGCATCACAAATACCACTGACTGGTGCTAATGGTTGATACAGGTTGCTGCCAGCATCCTAGGTATCAACCAAGTACCTCCTTAAGATGTATGATATTCCAAGTAGCACAATTTTTTGCAGTTCTGCTGATGTTATTGCAGGAAACTGCAATTTCTTGATGTATTTTATAAAATTCTTGAACATGGTACCAAGTGCCCTGATGACAATGGGTATCACTGTTACATGTTTCATGCATAATCGTGTAGTTTTGATGGCCGGGGTCGCGATATTTTGTGATTTTTTTCCAGTTCTTTTTCTTCAACTCTGCCATCTCCTGGTACCGTGATAACAATAAATTGTACGTTTCGATACTTGACAACTGTGATACCTGGCATGTTGTGTTCCAAATGACGATCCATCTGTATTCGAAAGTCCCACAAGATCTTCACCTTCTCATTTTCGATAACTTTTTCCACTTTATATTCCCATGATTTTTTTGGATACAAGTAAGTTGTATTTTTTACATAATGACCAGTGGATTAATTTAGCAACTCAGTCGTGTCTTGCTTTGTAATCAGTTTGTGCAATTTTGCTGCATTCACATATTAAATGTGAAACAGTTTCGACTTTGTTGGCAGTTTAGATTGGATTTTTGTATCTTTGCTTTCATGGCATTAGTTTGTAGTGCTTGTTCTTGTGCAGCGAGTATTAAACTTTCTGTTTCTTGATGGTTCCCATCTTAAGCCATGCCCATGTCAAGTTCTTATCACATTTTCCTTCATTGTTTTTCAAGTGCTGTCCATGCAGAGCTTTGGTTTTTCCATCTATTTAATCTGTCGTCCAGCTGTTTTTCCTTATATTCTGCCTTTGTTTCTATTGTTTTTATAATGTTCTCCATTTTCACAGCCTTCAGCAATTTTTCTGTACTTTGATTTCATAGTCATTCAAACTTCGTTTTTCTTCTTCTACAGTTGGATTTGCAATAGCCCTCTGCCCCCTATTTTTCTTGGCAGGTACAACCTTAATGGGCAGAAATCCCTTTGGAGCTCTTTGTAGTACCTTGTCATTTTTATCATTCTGAAAAATTTAGTGTAATAGTAAGCATGCCTATCCTACTATTCCCACCCAATTCCAGATCATTTATAAATATTTAAAAAGCACTGATCCTAGGACAGAATCTGAGGACATCCCTCCATTGTGAAATGTCCATTTACTCCTATTCTTTGTTTTCTGGCAAGTTGCTTATCCACAAAAGGACCTGTCTTTATATAATGTGGCTCTTCAGCTTACCAAGAATTCTTTGATGAGGGATTTTATGAAAGGCTTTTTGAAATCTAAGAAGATTATGTCCACTGGCTTGCATGTTTATTAACACCCTCAAAAACTGTAGAAGATTAGTTAGACATGACCTTCTCTTTGTTGGATGTTCTTGAGCAAGGTCTGTGTCTTCAAATTTTGAGTAATGTCATCTTTAATTGCAGTTTCTACTATCTTCTCTGAGCTGTCAGGCGTCTATTTTTCTGGATCTCCCCATGAGCCCTTCTTTAAAATTAAAGTTGTGCTGTCCACCTTAAAGTCTGCAACTGCAGGGATCAAGAATAGAGACAAATGCATATTTTAGTCAGAAGGTCACAATCTCAGCTTTCAGCTCCTTAATAATCCTTGAGTTGATGCCACCAACTGGTGACTAGTTGAGGTTCAATTTGTCAACAAGGTCTAGCACTTCTTCTCTTGGCATATCTACTGTTTATTTTATGTATTTATTTATTTTGTCAAGCATGTATAAGATAACAGATATAAGTATAAACATGATTATGAATACAGAAAATGGATACAAATAAATGGGGACAGTAGGACAGGGATGGTAGGCACGTTGATGCGCTTATGCACGCCCCTTATAGACCTCTTAGGAATGTGATGAGGTCAACAGTAGACAGTCTAAGGTTAAAGTTATGGGGGTTTGAGGATGAAACCACAGAGTCAGGTACTGCATTCCAGGCATTGACCACTCTGTTGCTGAAGTCATATTTTCTCAATCAAGTTTGGAGCGGTTCACCTTAAGTTTGTATCTATTGTGTGCTCGTGTATTATTGGGGTTGAAACTGAAGTAGTCATTGACAGATAGGACGTTGTAGCACATAATTTTGTGTACTACACTTAGGTCAGACCGAAGGTGGCATAGTTCTAAATTATCTAAGCCCAAAATTTCAAGTCTGGTGGCATAAGGAATTCTGTTGTGAGCAGAGGAGTGGAGGATTCTTCTCGTGAAATATCTCTGGACTCGCTCAATTGTATTAATGTCTGATATGCAGTGCGGCTTCCAGACAGATGAGCTGTATTCGAGAATTGGTCTAGCAAAGGTTTCGTATGCCCTAGTTTGCAGTACAATATTACCGGAGAAGAAGCTTCGCAAGATTAGGTTAACAACTCTTAATGCCTTTTTGGCAATGCTTTTACAGTGAGCTCTGGCACTTAGATCATTAGAGATGAGTACTCCAAGGTCCTTGACAGAGTGAGGGTTGTCTAAGAGGTTGTATCCGCCCAGCTTGTATTTGGTGTTCTGATTTTTTTTGCCAATATGTAAGACAGAGCATTTGTTGGTTGAGATTTGGAGTTGCCAATTGTTTAACTATTCTGACACATAGTCAAGGTCTCTTTGTAGGACAGCACCATTATCAGTGGTGTTGAATTAGGGATGAAATCCAACAGGTTCTGACAGGTTCTGAAGAACCAGTAGCGGAAATTTTGAGCAGTTCGGAGAACCGGTAGCGGAAATGTTGAGTAGTTCAGAGAACCAGCAAATACCACCTCTGGTTGGCCCCAGAGTGGGGTGGGAATGGAGATTTTGCAGTATCCTTCCCCTGCCACGCCCACCAAACCAAGCCCACCAAGCCACACCACGCCCACCGAGCCACGCCCACAGAACCAGTAGTAAAAAATTTGGATTTCACCACTGTGTTGAATAGTTTTACATCATCAGCGAAGAGAATGCAGTTGCTTATAATATGATCGCAAAGCTCATTTATGTAAAGTATAAAGAATGTGGGTCCTAAAATGCTGCCTTGGGGGACACCACTGTTAACATGTGCAGGGTTTGATAGGGCGCTCCCTATTTTGACTACTTGTTGCCTGTTTGACAGGAACGCAGCTATCCACTTATGCAGGGATCCTGTATATGACTCAGTTCATCTAATTCTCTTCCTGAGAACAGGAGTGTTAAAACAACACTGTGGTGAAATGCTTGGCAAACAGTGGCATGCCCTGAAGATCAGAGGGAATCAGTAGTACCAAAAGCAAGAACTTCAGTCTCTTTTAGAAGAGAGCAAGAGACTTGAAAGATTGTTGTCAACCTCACTGTGTAGACCAGGTGAAGAAATCAACTCCATAGGAAATCTAAAATTACTGTAATTAAGATTAGTTGTAGCTGTAGTTGTAGTTGTAAAATTAGTTAATCTTGCAAGTCTGACCACATTTTACTTCCCCTCCCCCAACTAATAGTCCTATGGATTAGGGAGGTAACCTCCTGGACTGCTTTCATATTGCTTCTGCTTGGTTTGGGCTTGAACTATGTTTTTTACTTAGTCACCTTGGTAATTGGGCTAACCTATTTCTGTCAATGTGGTTTTTCTTATTCTATACACTCAAGTTCAGGGATCACCCCTAATTTTTCTCTTATAAGGACAGAAAAAACAACTATGTTAAATTTCTTAACCTTTAAGGACTCCAGTGACTCCTTCTTCATCTAAGGGAACAAGAACCTCACTGGCTGGCTTTTTCCTTCTAATGAATTTGAACAATCTTTTATTATCTGTCTTCACAGTTTTGGCAAGATGCTCCTGAAATTTTTCTTGTTGCCTTCCTCACAGTTTCTTTTCATTTCTTTTGCCAGAGTTCATGCTCAAATGCTACTGAAACCGCATACAGAACTGAATTCATATTAGTAACTCAGCAAGAGGAGGCTGTTTCTATACTAACCAACATTTTGATTTCCCACAGTATCCCAAACTATATTACAATATTATAGGAAATATTAAATAATAGACTGCTCCCAGAATCAGATGCTACACTGGGCACCTGTATAGAACGTGAAGGTTAGGTTAATTTATACTTCTTTTATTGCCGTCATTATTTAGAAACTGTGGGACACAAAAAAATTAAGTCCCCCCTCCCCCTCCCCAAGTTGTAAGGCAATGTTTTGCAGAACTGAAAAAAGACTCTAATGCATTCCGGCTTCTTGGTGCAATGAATAGAATGGAGTTAGGATTTGGCTTTATTTTGAATGTCCCCAGAAACAACCATGCAATTACCTTCAAACATTTTTTTTTCTTTGAAGCCTAATTACCATCTTGGGTAATTATTCCTCTTTTGAAGTTTAATTCTTTTCCTGAAGCCTAAAATCTATGTTTATTTTCTTGCTATTGTGTTGTTTCTAATAAATAACTACTTTTGGTGGTGGTGGTAGGATGATGTGCTGTCCCACTCACTCGCACACACACGTAACAGTGGTTTAGTAGGTTTATTAATATTCCCCCTCAGTTCCCTTCACCAAAAACCTAGAACTGTCCCAATTAAGTCCAGTCAAAAGCAGATTGATGCTAGTCCAGAGAGCAATGGCCAAAGTGTCATTCCCAAACAAGACAAAGTTTCCCAAACAAGACAAATCCACCAGGCAAAATTAAATCCACAACACAAGAAGATTCACAAGGCACAATCCAAAGTCAAGGCACGGTGTCAATCCAAATCAAGGCAGGAATCATAACAACTAGGAAACATATGTATAGCTAGGAAATGAACACGTTATTCCCAGCATCACCACTATCTGTCTGCTGTGCTAAATAGCCAACTTTTGGTACAGACCATCAAGAGGGACAAAGCTGCCTCCTCATGAGTAATCAGGATGACCTTCACTGCTCCTGCTTTTCTCTGCCCTGTATGTTCTCAGATCAGGTGCAGAAAACAGTTCATCTTCATCATTGCTAATCAGCTGCAGCTGCCTGCTTTCCCATCTGAAGCCTCAGGGCTGCCCTGCTACAGCTGTGCTTCAGCCAAATCACTACCATCCTGACATGCCAGGGACTGGTTCATCCTCCTCCGAACTGACATCTGGAGAGGTATATGGGGACATACCTCAGAAGACCAAGGCCTCTCAAGATTGATTATGTACAGATACTTAGTTTAAGATGCCTCTGAATTTCTTACTTAGCAGAAAGGGAAAATGTTTCCTGTCTTATAGCTTAGTTCATGTAACCCTAATTGATGAGCAGAAAAGAAGATACTGGCAGCAAATACTAAAGGTAACTGCTGCTGTATTACCCTGGACTTACTAGGTTGGGTGGGGCAGACCCAGTCATAACAGAGCCTTAAAGATGCCTACTGTTGATGCCCTGCTAGCAGTGGCAATTTTGGCTTTCTGCAAAATGACAGTGAAGGCAGATGGTAACCAGGGGTGGTATTCACTTACCTTTGCTACCGGTTTGCAAATGTGAGCGTGTGTGCACACGCCTAGCTCACATGTGCCACCTCCGTGCATGCGCAGGGCCTTCTGTGCATGCGTCAAAAATGTGGATAAATGGGATGTGATTACATCCGGGTGAGTGGGTGGAGCCACTCACATCCACCACTACCAGTTCACACGAACCGGATAGAACCAGCTGAATACCACCACCACTCGCTAACCCTAAGTAAGAGAAGGGGGGGGAAGAGAGAGAGAGAAAGGGAGAGAGAGAGACAGAGAGAGAAGGAATGGAATGGATTTATTATGCAAGTGTGCACATTCATCAGAATGATATTGTAAAAACCTAAGGTGGAAGAATACAATCCATGGTATTTCAAACTATAGAGTGGAAAAATCACAGTTTGCAGGGGTGGCCTCTGTGGAAGTTATGTAAGAGAAAAATAAAGAATGAAACATACTGGAAATTATTTCACTAATGTGTAATTTCTTATAAGACATTGTCTTTACAGAAGTCAGCATTCAAATTGGTCACAGCATCTGTGGCATGCTGTGACAATAAATAAATTTATTGTCAAATTTAGTCTGTCACTGGAATTCTTTTCCCCTCATTCTGGAACCTGGCCCAGAAATATCACATCTCACCATTGTGTTCCTCCCCATGACAAACATTTATACTTGTTTGGAGGGTGAGGATCAAAAATACATTTTTCATAAAAAGAGAGAGAAAACAAAGTACTAAATGATAATAAAGCATTTTTGCTCTCTTAAAGTGCTATAGGAATTAATAAAAACTGCCCAAGGATTTATTTATATTCAGCTAAAGATTTCTGATAAAAGAAAAAGCCATTTTTGTGATGAGAGACTTTTATCAGATCAAAAATATTTATAAGAGAGATTACTGAACCTGAAGGAATGTTTTGCTGCGATAGGCAAGGCACTGCAAAAGATGTACCTTTTATTCTACCTTCAAATGGAAATAGGTAATCTAAAATAATTTGCATTTGGTCTAAGAGCAAATCTGCGTGTGAACTTCATATGTTCTGTCGATGCAAGAATGGTAAATATGTACTTTACCATCTGAGTAGCCCAAAGGCTTTGAGCCAAAACAGCGCGCATTGAGCAGTATTAAGATAGTCTAGAAAGATCTATCGATTAATCTGGTACATTTGCCAAGGGTCTGTTTAGTTTAATTGCAAGAATCATCAACTTTATCAGATATTTCTTTCTTCAGACTTTTAGGACACTTCATAAAGAACTTACTTAAGAGCAACAGAAATTACACATGCAATGTACAGGGAAAAGATGAATAAGTATAATCATGATATGTTCAGAAGGATAAAACTGAAATCACTATATGTGAGTTTTCATTCTGACATAAACATGATAGAATAGAATAGAATAGAATAGAATAGAATAGAATAGAATAGAATAGAAT
>WNWU01000109.1:1222545-1248078 GCA_012654045.1 Ptyas mucosa | reverse complement strand
CTGGACAACTGGTTCTAACATTATATATACCATATAGAATCCTAACACTTTGTATAGCCAAGTCCTTATAAAGTTATCCATTTCATATGCAACCACTTCAAGGACTCAACTGATTGTAATTCATCTCTTCTGCTGGGTCAGAAGCGCAGATCCCTTGTTGTCCCATTATGATGTAATGTGTCCGATTGTCAGTCCATGCCCCTCTACATTTTCCTTGTTCAGCAAGAGGCCTTGGGTTAATAAGGAGCCTGTTGTTATTATTATGCATTAGGTCAGACTATTCAATTTGTACCAGCTGAAGAGTCCTTCTGAAAGTGTGCCAGTTACAGCTAAAGTGTCTCTGCTAAGACCAGGACATCGAGATTTAAATGCCCACTCAACAATAAAATTCACTGACCTTGAGTCTACTTGCTAGATTAAAAATTCCAGGAGAGAAACAAAGAAGATAATTTTATTAAAAGCCAGTTGCAGGCTTTTATACAGTTTATTCAAGCAAATATTATATTCACCTATGATTGATCATCATTCATGAACAGTTTAGTTCTTCAGTAGCATTAAGCAAATGCCATGGGAGGACAAAGCCAGTTTGGTATAGTAGTTAAAGGCACTAAACTAGAAAGCAAGAGACCATAAATTCTAGTTCTACCTTAAGCTGGATGATTTTGAGCCAATTGCTCTCTCTCAGCTCTTGAAAGAAGGCAGTGGCAAACTACCCCCAAAAATATTGCCAAAAAACCCCTGCATGGACTTGTCTAGGTAGTTGATAGGTATCAAAACTATTTTGAAGGCACATGCTCATATCTAGAAGAACAACAAGATGCTGAAAGGCAAAAGGAAAATTACTTAAGTATGCAAGAAAAGTTGGCTCTAGAAGATTTGATCTCTACAAGTGAGCCTTTTGCTCAACCAAATCATCTTCAAGTCCTGCTCAGCCTGTCCCAGTGGCTCCTCTTTGGCTCTGCTCCTTTAATGGTGGTTTGTTTCAATGACCAGTTTCTTGGATTGTTACTTAGTATTCTGTCTCTTTCAGCAGCATTAAAATGAATTATTGTGGAATATTATTTTCCCAGGCCCTGTGTGATTCCATCCTATTCCTAAAAATAATTTTCTCCAATTCAGATAGACATCCTTTGAGGAAATTGTTGTCTTTTCCCCAGTTACCTGCCCAGTTCAGTGCCCAGTAAGAAGCATTACACTTAGTGACTTTTGAGTGAACATGCATAAGATTGGCCTGTTAGTTCTTCATTTGATGGAGGCTGAAATAAGTGCTTTGCACTCATCAGATTAGGCAATCAAGCTGGGATCCAATTTCTTTCCCTTTCAACAGTATTATTTTACTCATTGCAAAATTGAAAGTGACACTGCCAAATAATGTAGGCCTTAGAAAAATGTATATAATAAAACTAAGAGCTTAACAATCCCTATAGCTTCAAAAATGCTTTTGTAATGTTATAATCAAAGTGTCAGAGAAGACCAAGAGCTAAATAAAATCGTTTTAGATTGTTATTCTAAACCGTCTAAATTTCAAGGCTCTGATCCAGTACTGATTGGAGTAGCAGTATCAGTCAACTATACAGCTAAAGGGGATTTGGGAAAAGTAAATCTCTCATTGCTTCTACCCAGTCACTAGAAATTTATATTATCTAGCTAGATTATTGGTAATGATGTCTCTGACATCATTGGTAGGCTTAAGTAACTATTTGGCCTCATTATCTATATTTCAAGCAGGTTCTTGTGTGGATAATTCTTTTCCTAAGCAGATAGGACTGTACTTTGACATGTATGGTGAATAGTTTCAATATTTGGCATCCTTAAATTATATTTATATATAGTTACATATTGTGGGCAGGTCAAAAGACTCTAGATGATCACTTAGGATCACCAGGAAGATGTCTTTTTTATTCCAAGTCTAGATCACATAAACTAGATGCCTCATCATAAACTAGGTGCCTTTTATAACACCAATTTGATGGACTGAATAACCAAAGAAGACAAACCAGGAGTTATCCATAACATATAACACAATAACTTGAAAACCTCTACTGTAGGGCTGTCAAACTCCCAGCCTGTGGGCCAGATGTGTCATGCTCTGGCTACGCTCATGCCCAGTTTAGCGAAGGGGGGGAAAGTCCTGATACATCACATGATGCTACCGTGATGCCATGAGTTTGACACCCTTTCTCTACTGTATGTGGGACAAGCAGGAAGAAAATTGAGGGAACATATCCCATGAGCATCAACTAGCTTTCTAGTGGATAACCCATATATAAATAATCATCAAACTTCACCTTCCACCACCCCTATGGACTGATAAAGTTACATAGCCTAGTAATTAAATGGCTGTGAGAAAAGCTCAGAGAACATTAAGAACCCAACAATTCAACTCTTAGCTACATATATTCTCCATTATGGCAAAGAGGTAGCAGAAGCAAGCATCATCAGTTCAAAATGGTCATTTTATCATATTGGCACAGTGGTTAGAGTGCAGTAGTGCAAGCTATTTCTGCTGATCACTGGCTGCCAGCAGTTTGGCAGATCAAATCTCACCAGGCTCAAGGTTGACTCAACCTTCCATCCTTCCGAGGTGGGTAAAATGAGGACCCAGATTGTTGGGGACAACATGCTGACTCTGTAAACCGCTTAGAGAGGACTGTAAAGCTCTACGAAGTGATATATAAGTCTAAGTGCTATTGCTATATTGCATGAAGTGATTAAGACCCTCTTCACTCTAAAGAGAAAATAGTTCTGCAGGCACTACCTAATCAGGTTAGGAGAAGAAAATATGGATAATATCAGTGAGAGTAGGCTAACTGAGCAGAAAGCACGTATCTACCACCAAGTCTATCCAAGTAATTCTTCTCATTCACACTATCCATCAATGTAAACTTTCTAATGCACAAAGGAGAGGAAAGGAGAGGGAAAAGGTAGAAGAAAAGCAACCCTTCTTTGATCCCACAAGGAGATTTCTCTCTGAAGAATGGCTATTTTGAAAACTTCTGCAAATCAAGACCACAATCTTCTCTTCCTCTTTTGCTTAATAGGCAAAAGTAGAAGGAAAGAGAGAGAGTTCAAGGGAGAAAGTGAGAGAGAGGAGCAGCCATCTAGTTTTGGTTCCATCTCACTCCCTTCAATATCCTCCCCTCTGCACCCACTCTAGATAAGCTGTTTCTGATCTTCTGCTACAAAGCCCAAAAATGACAGCCCTAGGATTTAAAGTAGGGATGACCTCTCATTGCTATAGGCAGTGGAGGAAAATAACAGATTTGTTGCCAATTTATTGAATTTAATCCTGTTTCAAAGCAAATTCTTTACTTGAAGTTTTGTTTTCTGGCTCTTAAAGAGGGAAATCTGCTATCACCTTGGGCATGTTGCAAATATTTTGAACATAAAATGCCTAGGAGAGCTTTACAACATAACATTTGTGGAAAATGGAACACTCCTTCTACTGCCCACTATTTATGTCTATTATTTCACAAGTTTGGGCTCTATACTTGAAGTTATGGAATCCCAGCACATTGCACAATTATTATTTTTCCTAGCATGAAACAAACTCCAAAGCAGCAATACCCTGGCAGAAATAATCCTGTCAGATTTGGCAAGTAGAAAGCACAGGAACACATCCAGGCCTTGTATTTCTTTACGCCAACTTTAGGATATCATTTGTCTTCCCCCGTGCAAATTCATGCTGACTTGTGATTCTTGGGGCTGCTTTATTATACTGAAGTAATAATGATGAAGATGGCAATTCTACATCAAAACTGTGTGCATGTATTAGTTTGATCCATTTTAAATGCTACCGAATTATGTTGTCTAAATTATTAATATATAGCAAATGAAAATACAGGAAGGGATGGGAATGGGAATGGGAATGGGAATGGGAATGGGAATGGGAATGGGAATGGGAATGAGAAAGGGAAAGGCAAAGGCAAAGGCAAAGGCAAAGGCAAAGGCAAAGGCAAAGGCAAAGGCAAAGGCAAAGGCAAAGGCAAAGGCAAAGGCAAGGCAAGGCTGTAAAAATCTACTAAAAGGAAAACAACTTAATTAAATTTTGCCAGATTGCTTGAAAATTCTTTTCACTGCCCTCAGTTTAAAAAGAAGATTTTTTTTTCTTACAAATATCAACAAAGAATATCACTGCTACAGGTCAGGTAAAATTACATCCTTGTTATGTTAGGAAGTAATTGTTTTGACTGTCTGTCCATTCATGCATGAATATCTATAAAGCTTGAAGCATGGATTAATTCTAAAGACTGGTAATCTAACCAACAAAAACATGTCCACCAACAGCAATCACAGTAAAATCATTGATTTGCAATTGTTAACGTGGCAGAAAGAGGACATTATTAAATACCTGGGAAAGAATCCTATTTAAGTTAATTTAATCCAATTTCATTTTTGCCTCATCTTGACTGCACCCACTTTTAACATGGTGGCTCTGGGTGTGTCACCCAATGAGGCTGCAGGCCTAGAAATACACTTTCTTAGTTTTAACAGCAACAATTCCATAAGGGCCTCATTTGCTTCATGTTCTTTTAACCACTGAGATAGATCATGCTTATCTGTAAATATTGATAGAACTGAAAACTCATATACTTTCTCCAAAGATCACATTCTCTTATCTTTAATTAGGTTCTTATTTGTCTTCTTTGTTCCTCCACATGAAATTTTGCCAATCCGGAAATGAATTGGTGTTCTAAATCACAAGCAATAATAAGAAGAGAGCTAGGCACTGTTCACTTTTGAATTTCTCCTACTTAAAAAAGGGGCAACAAAACAGCACTGAATGTGTACTGTTCTTACTAACACTGTAGTCTGTCCGGTTCTGTGGGCATGGCTTGATGGACATGGTGTGGTTTGGTGGGTGTGGTTTGGTGGGCGTGGCAGGAGAAAGATACTGCAAAATCTCCATTCCCTCCCCACTCCTGGGGAGAGGATATTGCAAAATTTCCGTTCCCACCCCACTCTGGGGCCAGCCAGAGGTGGTATTTGTCGGTTCTCCGAACTACTCAAAATTTCCGCTACTGGTTCTCCGGAACCTGTCAGAACCTGCTGGATTTCACCCCTGGAATGGGTCCATGTTTGTGTGAGATTATGGGAAAGGTTTGTTCCCTTTTTGAACATTTGGGGAGTTCTAATTCTCTAACACCACCACCACCCCCTTAAATGCATTAAACCTATCTAAAGGTTTACCTAAAGGAATTAAATCTTAAATCTAAAGGAATTATTTTGACTCCAAATAGAAATAGACAGGCCATTGAAGTGATTATATTTTAATGGCACAGTCTAATGGGACTTTGCAGGCTGCCAGAAATATGCTTGGAAGCCATAAGTAATGCAAGAACTCTGAGTTGTCTGTTGTTGGAACAGAGGCTGTTCTGCTGAATACAAGGTCAGATTTGTGGTTCATCACATCCACTATGGCCTATTCATGGGCACTTCCCTGTATAGCAGAAGTCTCTTATCTAACCTTTTCAACCACAGATCTCAGAGAATGAACACAGGACCTTCTACAGATAAAGCACATGCTTTATTGCTCATCTGAAGTTATTCCCTAAGAAAAAAAAATATTTTAACACAGAAAAACAGTCTTTTTTCTATATGGTGCTTTTGAGATGTACTCAGCAGAAATCCAGATCTCAGACATATCACTGCATGCTCTGATTAACATTATCAGTTGCTCAGGGTAGCCAAAATAAATAAATCCATTATCATAGACTGGTTATTAATATTGTCAACTGTCAGATTCCTTTAGCTTTAAGATCACAAGGTACACTACAATAATACTCAAGCTAATTGCTCTTCAGAAATGTTGGGGGCTGCAACTCCCAGCATCACTATTTTCTTAGTAATTGGGAATTTGGGGATTTACAGTCTCAAAACATATGGAGGGTAATGAGTTTGGAAAGAGTATAGTATCATTTCAAGCCTAGTTCACTTTTTTCCCCAATTTCTTTGGCTGTTCATACTATTTCATACTAAAAAGCTTGCATTTATTTATTTATTTATTATTGTTTGTTTATTTGTTTATTGATTTGATTTGATTTGTATTCCACCTTTATTACTTTATAAATAACTCAATGTGGTAAACATACATAATACTCCTTTGTCCTCATGTTTTCCCCACTACAACATGGGGAAATGTTTGTGAGGAAAATTGGACTGAGAGTGGGTGACTAGCCCAAAGTCACAGTTTATTTATTTATTTTATTTATTTATTTGTCAAACACGTATAAGATTACAGATATAAGTATAAACATGATTATGAATACAGGATAAGGATTCAAATAAATGGGGACAGTAGGACAGGGATGGTAGGTACGTTGGTGCGCTTATGCACAACCCTTACAGACCTCTTAGGAATGGGGTGAGGTCAACAGTAGACAGTCTAAGGTTAAAGTTTTGGTGGTTTGGGGAAGAAACCACAGAATCAGGTAGTGCATTCCAGGCATTGACTACTCTGTTGCTGAAGTCGCGTTTTCTGCAATCAAGTTTGGAGCGGTTTACCTTAAGTTTGTATCTATTGTGTGCTCGTGTATTATTGTAGTTTGTATGTCTTGGCAAAACTAGAACTCACTGTCTCCTTGATTGACATGGCTAAATAAGAAAAAAATAGATCTCTTTACACAGTAACTTATTATTCTCCAATCTCTCTGCTCAAGTGAAAGTTAATAGATTACTATATCTCATTAGGAATTAAAATCCAATGTTGGAAGTCTACGTTGTTTCCACTTATATATTTTAACTAGACTGATAGTCTAATAGTTGTTGTCTCCCTATTGCCTCTTCAGCTGCTTTCTCTGCATTACGCTCAATCCCTTTAATTTATCCTAACTAGCACACATTGCTCTGCATCACAGCTACTTCAGTCCTAAAATCTGGCACTCAGATTAGTGTGGAAACAACTTCATCCTTATGGACTCTTCTGATTCAGACTTTGAAAAGGCTATCTTGATGGACTGTCAGCTTGGTGTGCCGGTATGAATACTCTTGTGATGCAAAGATGGGAAGACATATAAATATAATAATTAAATAAATTATACCAGATGCATTTAAGGGGGGGGGAGGGTGTCAGAGAATTAGAACTCCCCAAATGTTCAAAAAGGGAACAAACCCTTCCCATAATCTCACACAAACATGGACCCATTCCAGGGGTGAAATCCAGCAGATTCTGACAGGTTCTGGAGAACCAGTAGCAGAAATTTTGAGTAGTTCAGAGAACCAGCAAAAACCACCTCTGACTGGCCCCAGAGTGAGGTGGGAATGAAGATTTTGCAATATCCTTCCCCCAGGAGTGGGGAGGGAATGGGGATTTTGCAATATCCTTCCCCTGGAGTGGGATGGGAATGGAGATTTTGCAATATTCTTCCCCTGCCACACCCAGCAAGCCACACCCACAGAATCAGTAGGGGAAAAAATTGAATTTCACCCCTGCCAAGAATACACCAAAAGCTATGAAGAGTAGAGCAGAAGTGATCAGCTTGGGAGGAGAAGACAGCAGATTTTCTGGGGTAGCAATTCTGGCTATATAAAAGCAGCCTTTGTGTTTTCTTTTCTTTATTGGATAGATAGATAGATTTTCTCTATTATGATCTCCACCTGACCTGCTCCTTCAGGTCTTCCAATGGTGCACTCATCACTACTGTAGCTGAGTATATTCACCTTGCTGCTGGTCTTCCTCTTGTTTCTTTCTTCCAGCTTTCCCACATATAGAGCCTTCTCCAGAGAGTCAATAAAGGAGACTTTATTTACCAATAAAGGAGACTATTTGTAGCTCAGGGTTGAAATGAGGGGTCCTTGGTGCTCTCTGGGCATGCCTGCTTTCTTGCAGACATTTCATTACCCTAAGTAGGTAACATCATCAGTGTTAGTAAGGAGTGCTGTTTGCTGTCCATTTATATTCTGGTGATTTGCCTCTCTGTGTGGGTGGGAGTGACCTTAGAGATTCTTTGGTTGGGCTGTTTAATGATGGCTCTTTGGCAGTTTCTTGATTGGGGTGTTGTTTACTTGATTGTTGGTCTAAAATTAATCTTGGAGTTTAATTAATCTATTATTGGTGGAGAGGTGCTAGAGTCTTTTTTTGTTCCCTTTTGGGCTGGTTGATTGTCTCTTTTGCATAGTCTATAGATATTGTTAATGTCTATGGGTCTATTGGTGGCTGATTTGTCAGAGTACGGGGCTTTTAGAAATTCCCTGGCATTTTTGGATTTGGCCTGGTCTAGGATTGTCACATTTTGCCAATTGAAACTATGGCTAAATCTGTCTATATGTTGTGAAATTAAAGAATTTTCATCATGTCTTCTGACTGCCAGTTAGTGTTCATGGACCCGTTCGGCCAATCTTCTGCCTATTTGTTCTACATAGTGGTTGTTGCAGTTCTGACATTGAATGTTGTAGATGACTCCTGCTTTTTCTTCTGGAGTTCCTGGGTCTTTTGGTTTGCTTAGGAGCTATGCCTTTACATACTGTGTCCAAAGTAGGATAATATAAGATTGGTTATTTGTGCCTTGAGTGAGAATTGTAGGTTGACTGGTTCAATGATCTATTGATTTGTTTTCTTGGCTGTCTTTGGTATTCTCAGGAATCTTCTCCAAACACCAAATTTCAGAGGCATCAATACTCTTCCTACCTTGCTTCTTCTAAAGTCCTTTTGCACCATTATCTTAAATCTTTTAGGACCTTCTGGTTCTAAACCTTTGGACTGCTTCAGATTGTTGTCATTTTTCTGCTTCTAAATAACTCTTACTAGCAGCATATGGATTCCTCAACATCCAAGGCTGGCAAAAAAAAAATTGAACTTACTAAGACTTGTTTGCACCCCGTGTAAATAGTTCCCATATCACTGGCTGCTGTTAAAAGATTTACAATATGACAATTCTCGGACAGATTGTCAGACTTGCAATTCCATTGCTTTCTGTTTATATTGAGGTGTGTAGGACACTGATCCAAAGAGATCCCAGAGTGCACAGCTTGAACCAGACATCCTGGGGATTCTCAATTACTGAGATGTGATCAAAGGATCAGCAGCTCACTGTGCCAGCAAAGCTACGAAGTCCTTTTACTTCTTCAATCAATATATTTTCCTGCAATGTGGCCATCATTTTATCATCTGTGCTGCAAGTGGAAAGGCTTTCACTTGCATTCCCAACATATCTATAAATTGAAAACTTTCAGGCTGAATTTGACCTTGGTAAATACATAAACCTGTTTGGGGTTTTAAGAAAATAATGGAACAATGTGAGCTAAATAAAAATTTGAGTCCCTGCAAATTTTACTTTGCTAGTCATTGCCGACTGAAGGGGTTGATGCTCCATTTCAAGGCCATTCAGCCAGTGCTGTCCAAAGGCATTTCCATGACAACACAGAGAGCTGTTAGCTTCCCACAGAAGTATCTTTGGAGAGTCTTAGTCATCCAGATCATGTTGTCCCAAAGGTGATTTTTTTTCAAATTGTATGATAAAGCACCTTTGGGATTCCCACAGAAGTGATACCTATTTATCTACTTGCATTTCCTTGCTTTCAAACTGCTAGATTGGCAGGACCTGAGGTGACGACAGGAGCTCACCCCATCATATGGTGCTTGGGTCTCGAACTTGGGCTGCTGGCTTTCCAGCCAGCAAGCCTAGTGTCTTAACCACTGAGCCACTGCGCCTCCCTAATGTGAGTTAAGGCTATCTAGAGAGCTTACTGATTTCAAATGTATATTTTCATGAAGTCAGAATAATTATTACATCTTTATGAAAAGTGCAAATATCCAGGATTTCTTTATGAAAAATAGCAGCTCTTGTGATAATGGTGGTAGTAATTTCTCCAATTTTAAAGACTATCAGTCAGTACACGTATTAACTTCAACAATGCATTGAAATGAAAATGATATTGATTATCACTGTGGACTGAACTTGAGAGTTATTATTTAGCATGATTGAGTTCCTGGCAAGTTCTTGGCTCTAAGTACAGTAGGAATTTGTTCATTTTTCCAGCAAAAGTGATTAGACATATGTGGGTCTTATTGGGCAGATAATTAAATTTTGATTATAGTTCTCATGAGAAATGGATGCTCTGGAATAAGTCTTATTTAGAAATAGCTGTTAATCCCTAATAAATAGGCTAAGAATGGGATAGTTACTTTTAATCGTATAATAAGCAACAATATTTTTAAAACTACTGACATTTTACAAAAAGAATATAATTTGCCTAAAATATCTGAAGGCAAAATCCAGTCTGGCATTGTAGTTAAGTCTAGCCTGATGGCTTAACTACAATGTCTATAGAGATTCTCAGTCATCCAGGCCCAGTTCCCTCATGAAAAAGTACCTTTGGGACAACCATGACCTGGATGACTAAAAAACTCTAGAGACTTTTAGCTATACAATTTGGGATGAACACCCTTTGAATGGTGTAGGAGTAGGAATGGATTTCTGGAGAAAAAAATTGCAGACTACAGGAATCAGGAGCCCTACTCAGGTGACCCCGAGCACACAGATAAACCTCCAAGTGCTTCAACGACCCTCTAAAAGGATGCAAATGATCAGCTGTCTGCATGGAATATAGATCCTTTCATTCCCACTATCCTGTCAGAGCTGAAGAAGCTTCTTAGATAAGAAGTGAAATGTCTTCAAAGAAAAAACAAAAGAAAGACCAGTTCCCTCCTAAAAAAGTACTTTGGGACAGCCATGACCTGAATAACTGAGAATCTCTACAGACATTGTAGTTAAGTCCTCAGGCTAGAAACACGGAGACTTGGTTTTAGTTCTCCCCCAGGCATTAAGCCAACTGGTTGGTCTTGGACCAGTCACTCTCTTTCAGCCCTAGGAAGCAGGAAATGGCAAACCACTTCTGAAAATGTTGCCAAGAAAACTGCAGGGACTTGTCCAGGCAGCTGCTAGGAATCAAAACTGATCCAAAGGAGGGAGGGGAGCAGGGGGTGAGAGAGGGAGGAAGGAAGAGAGACAGAGAGACAACATACATACACACACAAGTAACCAGAAAAGTAATATATCATCTTGTTATCATGAGCAACTAAAGCACTTATTGTTTTTTAATCAGCTTCAGTGCCCTTATAGCCTCTGAAACTCCAAAGACACAGTATATTGGGAAGGTCTTTGCTTAGGCTAAATCCACAGTTTATTATAAATCATCATTCTTTTACAACAATGAATACATCAGAAATTTTAAAAAGAGAATGTTAATGTTCTATATTATCAAAGAAATAGTTTCAGGTTTTCAGGTTTATTAGATATGTTTTGTATGTCTTTTTAAAAATATAATATTTCTTTTAATGAGTTTGTAAACCCTTTTTTGGGGTGGCGTCCGGGTGACTGAATGGATCTGAGCATTTACTGGCCAGATCCCCATCTTTACTGAATGAATATTCTTTATTGAACATTTTAAAAATAATAAAAGAGGTACAAACCAAATTGAAAAAGTGAGAGAAAAGGAAAAGGAAAAAATGGGAAGTGCAAGGAAAGAAAAAAATTAAAGAAAAAAAATAGAGAAAATACTTCCAATCTTTATCACAACTAGTGCAGGCAAAATTAATATCCTCCTATCCCCCTTATAATGTTGCATGTGTATGTCTCTTCTACCTGTAGCCCATCTTTTACCCATTCACAAATCTATTTATCATCAAATATGTCAACAAAAAATTCTGTAACCCAAGCATACCTCAGAAGGAAATTGGGATCAATAGCTACCAAGAGACACTTGGAGGCCACTCTGAGTCACTTGGTTGAGTTGGGCAGCTATAGAAGTTGAATAAATAAATAAATTTTAAAAACCTACCAGAAGGTCAAAACACTAGTTTCTCATAGAGTTTGCCCAAGACTCAAATCCAGACAGACCACTCCAAGCATAGCCTGGATTAGCTAAAGGAAAGCCTACAACTCAGTGCCATACACATGGGTTTATATTATTAATAGGAAAATGACTTTTTTTCTTGCTACTGTGAAGACTGCAGCTAAGCTCCAAAGGAACAGGGAAGCTTGAGGAAGGAATCACTCAGAAGATATCACTGTCCCTTCTAATGTTAAGAACCCAAATGTTTTATTTTGGTAAGGCCTGCCTACAGCAGGACTTACACGAGCCTATTTCCAAGGAAGTGAATCTGAACTATCAAATTGTTTTCTCCTCATAGAAATTTAATCTCAATACTTGTACGAAATCCCATCTTCACCAACTTTATCAGGCTAAGAACATTGCCAGAATCTATGTAATTCTTTACATTTCAGATCAGAGTGAGCTGCACAGAAAATCAGTCTGCAGTTTCTCCTTTATTGGATGGCAGCAATCATTTAATACATCATTTTCAAATAAATCACTTTCTCCTGTGCCTAGCAGACCATGATGGAGATGGAAAAATCCTTCCAATCTTAAAAATGTTAAAACCACACCAGAGTATCATTCAATCAAACTTCTGCACTTATCCATCTGTCAAAAACATATTGGGAAAACTCAGTGCTCAGCTGAACCCAGTTTCATAAGAGGTGCAAGAATTAATTTACTCTACTTGCATCTGAGGCCAGGTTGGATCTTCTGAACAATAGTTTTCCTCTGTTTCAAAGCTATTAAAAACATATCTACAATGTTAAAATTGCCAAATTTGCTACCAATGTAACTAATATGAATCTAATATTAGAGCGAGAAGTTTAGTGGTGGGTTGCTCCCGGTTCTGTCCAGTTCTATACAACCGGTAGTAAAACTGGCGGGAGGTTCCACCCACCTGCCACGATATCATCATGCATTATTTGCGCATGCGCAGAAGCTCACACACTCCTGTCAAAGCATCATCACATGACGTATCATGACTTTTTTCCCCTTTGCTAAACTGGGCATAGGCATGGCCAGTGCATGACGCATCCAGCCCACGGGCCGCAAGTTTAACACTCCTGATAGGAAGGAAAGAAGGAAGGAAGGAAGGAAGGAAGGAAGGAAGGAAGGAAGGAAGGAAGGAAGGAAGGAAGGAAGGAATACTCTTAACACATGAGTTTGCTTCCATGTTTTTTTCTGTTTGATTACTAATATTTTTGATTGTTTTGTATTCTGCAGACTATATGGTCACCATAAGTGAGAGGACTTGATTTTTAATCTTGTATTGTATGACTATGAAATCAGATAATTAATGGTATTGGAAATATTCAAGCTACTTTTGATAGAAAGGATCTGCTCTAGCTTGACAGAATCTGCATCTGTAGCATTTTCCTCAATTAGATTCATTCATAGCTGCTATATTTAGAATACCAAACAGCACAACTTGTCCAATCTCACAATTAACTTTGTCCATATATTCTATACTTCTATATTGTCGTGTTATGCTTGTTCTCTCTCTTTAGCATTCTCAATTATGTCTTGTTTTGTTCTGAGCTTTGTTCTTTGTTCTTTCCCCTAACAGAGTATTAGTGTCAACAACAATGCACAGCCTTTACTGATATCTAATGGGTAAGAATCAACAGATTGAGAGACACTGTAACTGTCACAGAAGGCCTCCATTGTAATTGTTCATTTAGCCAGAGAACCTGCAAGTTGTTTCAACTACAGTGTAATAGCTCTGCCTATGTGGATCTGCCTATGTGGATCATTAGAAACATTAGACTATCTTTTTGCCCTTTGCTATTTTGCTTGGCAAAACCAGTAGAAAAAATGATTTATTAGTTACAAGAATTTGAGATACAATGCTCATAGATCATCTCAGGCTGATGTTTTCTGCATTTTCTTTTAATTTATGATGCATCAAAAGAAGAGCCTGATTTCCATAGTCCTGAAGTTAGGGTGAACTCAGCTGACATTTTGCTTATCATTACCAAAAATCAAGGTTGCTGTTATTCATGTGTCCTTTAGTTTTCTTCTTCCCTGGTCATATTCTTAAACCACCATTTCTCAACTCATCTGGGAGGGCATCAGATTAAGAAAGACTATTCTGCATAGCTCATCTAGAGAATTTCTTTTCTCAGGTATCTGGATTTTGAAATGGCCAATCGATTTTAGATCATATTTGCAAGAGACAAATGTTTATATGAGACCCAAACTGACAACAGATACATATAATGATGTATTAAATAATTTGTTGTGTTCTATTTGGCTTCAAAATATAAAATACCTTTTAGGCTGAACATTATACTACCGGGTATTTCCTCCACACTGTCGCTAGCTAAATGAGCTCTTCATACCAAAACAATCAGTAATACAAGAATATGAGAATATTTAAGGTCTGTAATGTAAAATATATTAAACATTGAATGTCTATTTCAATGACAGTCAGTACAGTGAAATAGTAAAGTCTAAGACAAAACTGAAATCCACAGAAGTTTATATGCATGATATAACTTATATCCTATGCCTAACCTATCCCCATTGTTGCTGTAGGGAAAAATTGAAGATGTGTGATGTTGTGGATAATGTTTTCAGTTCCTAAAAGACAGATGGGAGGTAAATCTACTGTATAAATCATGTAAATCCCAAGATTTAGATAAAGAATCATTTCTGAATAAGTATTTTTTTAACGGCTCTAGCTTCAAATGTGAATTCTAAGGCCTTATGTAAAATAATAAAATAAGTAAGGGGTTATTAGAGATTAGATGCAGTTTTTCTTTCTCTTCATGAGCTACAATTAAATTTCCCAGAACTATAAAGTTCAATTCACACTGCACATAAAAATGTTTTGCTGCAATAATCTAAATATTGGAATTTAAGAAATCATCTGTATGGAACAGAATTACTTAGCCACCCTACCAAGGAGCCTGAATGTTTATAAAGTGGAGATGGGATAATGTAATATGACTATCCCAAATGCCTAGTGATAAAATCTTTATAGCTTACCAGACTTTGCAAGATTGCTATAAAACTTTTATTACTTACTGCTCATGTGAAATGAATGCATCAATCACCAGTGGAAGGACCACGTGTTTGTTCTTCAATTCTTTTGTGGATAACTGTCACAGCTGAAATGCTCCGTGCCATTTCATCTTATTAAATAAATCACAAGAAAGCTTTAGACTCTATTCATAATAATCTCGTTGGGGAGAAAACACATGAGCAATGATCACATGTGCAATGAAACCATTACCATCGCCATGCTTCTTTTGCATATCTCCAAACTTTGAATAAAGTGTTAGATTTACATCACAGTTGTAAAGATATGATTGAAGTTTAGGATGTTTTTGAGCATTGAATGTACAGGGGCACCATAGCCATACAGGTGATCCTTGACTTATGACCACAATTGAGCCCAAAATTTATGTTGCTAAGCAAGGCAGTTGTTAAGTGAGTTTTGCCACATGATCTTTTTTGCCACAGTTGTTAAGCAAGCCACTGCAATTGTTAAATGAATCATGGGGTCATTAAAGCAAATCTATCTTCCCCCATTGACTTCCCACTTCTCCAACTCATCAAAAACTAGGAAGGTCACAAATGACAATCACATGAGGACAGTAAGCGCAACCATTGTAAATGCATGCCGGTTGCCACACACTCAAATTTTCATTTTATGACATGGGGATGCTGCAGCAGTTTTAAGTGTACAAATTGGTCATAGGTCACTTTTTTCAGTGCCATTGTAACTTCAAATGATCACTAAATGAATGGCTGTAAATCAAAAACTACCTGTACATTGAAAATAGTGAAAAGAGCCTTGGTGGCGCAGCAGACTAAAGTGCTGTTAACTAGCACCAGCTGCCTGCAATTACTGCAAGTTCGAATCTCACCAGGCTCAAGGTTGACTCAGCCTTCCATCCTTGAGGACCCGGATTGTGAGGGCAATAAGCTGACTTTGTATAAAAAAGAACACCGCTTAGGGAGGGTCGAAAGCCCTACTAAGCAGGTGTACACAAAAGTATGAAGGCTATTGCTTAATGCATTGTATGCTGCCCTGAGTCTCTAGAGAAGGGTGGCATATAAATCGAACCAATAAAGAAAGAAAGAAAGAAATTATATTCTGAAGACCATGGATTAGAAAAGATGTAAGGAAACACCCTCACAAACCCTATTAATTTTAAAAAATTGTTTCAGATTTCTGCCCAAAATCTTATGAGAGTTAATGTGAGACTACTGCAATCTCCTGAGATTTGGTAATGTAAGATTTTGATTATTTAATTTTAATTTAAAAAGTGCATTTGGTTATGTTTGTGGGCATCTGGTTTGCATGCAGGTAAAGACAGACCACCTAACTTATCTGGCAGGCTGTCATTTTTTTCATTTGCACTATCCTGATGTGCACGTAGAATGTTGGGAAGTGCTAATACAGGACATGAGAAATCTTTGCTCCATGATAATCTGGCTGAAACTAATTCAGCTGAAAGAGGTGTGACCCCAAACACCCTTATGGCAAATTGCTTACTTGATTCCTGATCATTATCTTTGATCCTTGGCCAACTCTTTCCAATTGAGTACCTAATTGAGCATATTACTATAGTCATGAAGTTAAAATGAAAGTGCCTCAGGGTTGGTAATTGAAAGAACTTCTAGGTTGGTTTTTTTTTAATGTTAAAAACATTCCTAAAACAGGAAAACAATTACAAATTACTTTAGGAAATTGGATTCATTCATAGTTTTAAATTAATCAAATTTTGCATTTCACTGCAGTTTCAGCAAAGTACAAGCAAGCAACTGGTGACATGGCAAAATTGGACACCAAGCTATTTCATTTATTAGAGAAAAGGGAAGAATCTATAAAATTTACAACATTCTATTTGGGAAGTAGAAATAATATGATTGAGTTTAAAGTAATTTAGAAATCTGATATTATAGGCTCTTTACCTCTGACTTCATAATTATCCAATTGGCCCAGAAAACTATGGAAATCAATTTCTGTCAAAACTAGGAAAAACTGAACAGCAAAGAAATTCAACCTGATACTTTCCCATGTTTAGAATTAAATATATGGTATATAAAGAAATATGCGATGTCCAATTGTTCATCTTGTAAAATTGTTCGGTCTTTTTAAACTGACATTTTTATTAAAACAGGATAAATCATGGTTCAGGCCATTATAATGAGTCTAATTGATCCAAATGTTTCTTGATAGACCAAATGACACCTTGAAATATAAAGACTTAATAGTTTTCTTATTGGTTGTAGCCAGACAGGTAGTAATAAGACACTGAAATCCAGGAAAGGAAATTAATAGTTCCATATGATGGAAAATTACTTTAATAAAGAAAGTGACAAAAATGGCAATATCACAATAACAGAGAAAGTAATTTTAGTTCACCTGGTTTAAACATATTAATAGGCACCAAAAAAGGCAGCTTGTCTGCCATCCACTTTTAGGTTTCTAGATGATCTAATTATTCAAGTTTATAACTACTCGTGGTGGCAATGCAGAAGACCATTGTACTTCAAGGAGTTTAGTGACATATTTTGATTTCTTCCTTATATTAAGAAAAGTTTAGAGATCATTCTGAACTAACCTGCTTATTTTTCACTCTTGCTTACTGAATAAAATGGGAGTGGGAGATATCTTCAGGTAACAATAAAGATACTTTCTCATCTGTGAAAGTCTCACACTTTCAAATCAAGTGCTACAACTTCAAGGTTAGGTCTTTCAGTCTTGTGACCATAGAGCAAGTCCTAATACTGATCTTTAAAAGGGGGCTTCTGCACTGAATCTTAGCACTAAGAAAATTGGATACCTTTGGGGTATCTCTGCTGTCTGTTATTAAGGAGCTCTTAATAGCATGTAAGAGATTTGGGTATCATCTTGCTTAATATGGTTTTAAATCTGTTTGTTTGGATTAATAATAAAGCTTAAAATTTCTTTATTTATGATGTGCTTATTGTCTCTGGATTCAAAAGAACCAGTTTCCTTGACACCTGTTCAGCACCCTGACCCTTAGCAATATATTATTCTACTTTGTTTTCTGTTAATTGTTAATAAAACAAAGGTGTAGATCATTCCTTTTTTCTTAAAACAATGCAGTAAAATAAGAGATAATTGGAATATTTTTGCATCTCTTTCCCAATGCAGAGCTTCATATATATATATATATATATATATATATATATATATATATATATATAATCCTCCACCCTGAAAACAGATTTTAGTAGCTCTGCCAATAGGTGAGGAATTAATGCAAACTTGGATCCCACCTCATAAACTCAGAGACATTGAGATGCAGTGGATGAGTAAAAAGACTTGCCTCACCAGACAAGTGGGAAGGTAGTCAGTTTATAAACTAAGTGAACTAAGATTAGGCTGTTATTTTGACCCATCAAGCAAATTCAGTATAAAAATACATCATCTGCTAAAAATGTCATAGCTTCATCCAATGATCAGAAAAGTTTGGTGATAACAACTTTATCATCAACAAAAAAATTTAATCCTAAACTTTTAAAATCTATAGTCCTCCAACATCTAGCTCAGCACTTGTCTTAAATTATTTTTGATAAAGGTGTTCCTTCCTACAAGGAAACCAGTGGTCTAATCCAACTAGTCTTTGAGCCAAAACTATAACAACTTGCTTGATGAATGCAACACTGTAATCTATTAATTTGTTGTCTGAAAAGACTGGATATTTTATTATTAGTAGATGTGTCTTTAAAAGACTTTTGAATCTAAAGGCTGGACCTCCACATTAGAAAGAAGCTTAACTTTGCTTTTTAACACTGAAGTCAAGAGGCAGAACCAGTAAGCAAGAAGAGATTCATTTGCCAGATCTTTTCTCTTTGCCAGTGCTTTTCCCTCTTATCATATAATTAGCAGAATACGGTAAGTAGAGTTTTTCCTAATATGTGGGTCCACTCGTTCAATGAGACCTTGATTGAAAAAAATATTTTCAGAGGAGACATACAAAGCCAGCATACAAAGGATTATGGCTCTCTTCCCTCCTACTCTTCCTCTATCTTAATCACCATGGCTTGGACTAGAGAATAGCAATGGCACTTATATACCACTTTATGGTGCTTTACAGCCCTCTCTAAGCAGTTTACAGAGGTAGCATATTGCCCCCAACAATCTGGGTCCTCATTTCACCAACCTCAGAAGGATGGAAGGCTGAGTCAACCTTGAGCCGTTCAGAATCGAATTCCTGGAGTGAGCAGTGAGTTAGCCCTGCAGTACTGCATTCTAACCACTGTGCCACCACGGCTTAGTGACAGAATGACAGAACTAGTATCATTACATTGCAATGCAAACTCCACCACTTTTGTCTGTGCGTCAGGAAGTTGCACTCATGTATATAAGAAGCAGTGCTTACATCACAATACCTCAACATTTGTTATCAATTATCAATATAACAAAACCATCCAATTCTGCAAATATCTCTGCAATTCAGTCTTACAAATCTTTCTCCAACTAAATTGCATAAAAATAACCTTGGGTTTTAACCCTCTCTTCAACCTACGCATACCAGTTAGGATTTCTTCTACTTATCTTAACATAATGTAAAAACCATCAGGTATCAGTTTTATAACCAAACATTCTTGCACTAGGCTACTTGATAGAAGTATTGGTTTGTTGTTTTTTTTACCATTTTGCCTTTATATCTACAGGTGAAACTCGAAAAATTAGAATATCATGCAAAAGTTCATTTATTTCAGTAATGCAACTTAAAAGGTGAAACTAATATATGAGATAGACTTATTACATGCAAAGCAAGATAATTCAAGCCTTGATTTGTCATAATTTTGATGATTATGGCTTACAGCTCATGAAAACCCCAAATTCACAATCTCAGAAAATTAGAATATTGTGAAAAGGTTCGGTATTCTAGGCTCAAAGTGTCCCACTCTAATCAGCTAATTAAGCCATAACACTTGCAAAGGGTTCCTGAGCCTTTAAATGGTCTCTCAGTCTGGTTCAGTAGGAATCACATTCATGGGAAAGACTGCTGACCTGACAGTTATGCAGAAAACCACCATTGACACCCTCCATAAGGAGGGAAAGCCTCAAAAGGTAATTGCAAAAGAAGTTGGATGTTCCCAAAGTGCTGTATCAAAGCACATTAATAAAAAGTTATGTGGAAGGGAAAAGTGTGGAAGAAAAAGGTGTACAAGCAGCAGGGATGACTGCAGCCTGGAGAGGATTGTCAGGAAAAGGCCATTCAAAAGTGTTGGGGACTTTCACAAGGAATGGACTGAGGCTGGAGTCAGTGCATCAAGAGCCACCACACATAGACGGATCCTGGACATGGCTTCAAATGTCGTATTCCTCTTGTCAAGCCACTCCTGAACAACAAACAATGTCAGAAGCGTCTTACCTGGGCTAAAGACAAAAAGAACTGGTCTGTTGCTCAGTGGTCCGAAGTCCTCTTTTCTGATGAGAGCAACTTTTGCATCTCATTTGGAAACCAAGGACCCAGAGTCTGGAGGAAGAATGGAGAGGCACACACTGCAAGATGCTTGAAGTCCAGTGTGAAGTTTCCACCGTCTGTGTTGATTTGGGGAGCCATATCATCTGCTGGTATTGGTCCACTATGCTTCAATAAGTGCAGGGTCAATGCAGCCGTCTACCAGGAGATTTTGGAGCACTTCATGCTTCCCTCCACAGACGAGCTTTATGGGGATGCTAACTTCATTTTCCAGCAGGACTTGGCACCTGCCCACACTGCCAAAAGTACCAAAACCTGATTCAGTGACCATGGGATTACTGTGCTTGATTGGCCAGCAAACTCACCTGACCTGAACCCCATAGAGCCATGATGGCGAACCTATGGCACGGGTGCCACAGGTGGCACGCGGAGCCATATCGGTGGGCACGCGAGCTCAGCTCCAGCATGCATGCATGTGCCAGCCAGCTGATTTTCGGTCCTTCTGGGCCCACCAGAAGTCAGGAAACACACTATTTCCGGCCTCTGGAGGGGTGGGGAAGGCCGTTTTTGCCCTCCCCAGGCTCCTATAAAGGCTCTGGAGCCTGGGGAGAGCAAAAAATGGGCCTACCGGGCCCACCATGCCATCACGTGCCAAAAGCGGGGGGAGCACGGGGGGGCAGGGTGCATAGAATTATGGATGTGGGCACACGTGCGTGTGACCCCACCATGCTCCTCCCATTTTTGGCACGCGATGGCAAAAAGGTTAGCCATCACTGCCATAGAGAATCTATGGGGCATTGCCAAGGGAAAGATGAGAGACATGAGACCGAACAATGCAGAAGAGCTGAAGGCCGCTATTGAAGCATCCTGGTCTTCCATAACACCACAGCAGTGCCACAGGCTGATAGCATCCTGCCACGCCGCATTGAGGCAGTAATTGATGCAAAAGGGGCCCAAACTAAGTACTGAGTACATATGCATGCTTATACTTTTCAGAGGCCCGATATTGTTCTATGTACAATCCTTGTTTTATTGATTTCATGTAATATTCTAATTTTCTGAGATTGTGAATTTGGGGTTTTCATGAGCTGTAAGCCATAATCATCAAAATTATGACAAATCGAGGCTTGAACTATCTCGCTTTGCATGTAATGAGTCTATCTCATATATTAGTTTCACCTTTTAAGTGGCATTACTGAAATAAATGAATTTTTGCACGATATTCTAATTTTTCAAGTTTTACCTGTATGCATGTTTCTGTCTCCCCTATTTCTTTGACAAAGCCCAAAATAACAATAAGTTGCAACTGACTTTTCCTGTTTGTGGAACCTTAACTAATTCTTTTCCTCCAAAACAAGTTGGCTCAGTGACTTGTGGCAGTGCCTTTTTTTTTTTTTTTTTTTTTTTTTTTGCTTTGGGGTTGCTGTCTTCTAGATGATATATTAACATTTGTTTGCACAGTGCAGGAAATACCCTGCAGGTCCCTTCTTGCCTTATGAAAATCTTTCCTGTCTTCTCAAAATGTAGTCGGACCAGTCTGGCATTGATTGTACATCAATCCCTCAAGGCACTTTTTCAGAGCAAGAAGACTTTTCCAGACCACAACAGGGATGGTGGGGGGGAAAGAGCAGATCCTCATTAATCTCTGGGCATCTTAATTACATGAGAGAGAAGCACTTTGGACTCACCTTCACAAAGACAGTAGGAGCCAGTCTGGAAATCACAATAAGCTAGTGAACTGAGATAAAATGATCAAGCCAAATTGTTCTTAGAAATTAATGATCAGCTAAGAGGATTCTTATCTTTCCTAATGTATGGTATTTGCCTTTTTCCCTCTTCTCTCTCGCGGTTTGTGTGTAATTGTTCTGCTCTTCAGGTGGTTGATATTTATTGCTACACCTATCCAGAGCAATTTAGCAAAAAGATCAGACAAAAACTAGAGCCAATTCTTCGGACTTCCTCAGACTGTGGGATGATCTCTGTCAGACACTTCTTTAAATTATCTTGTTCCAATCAGTCCCTTTGTCCCCTTTTTCTTTTTACTGTAATTGTATCCAGTTCGGTCTAGTTCTAATCAGATTATCTCCATTCATAAGGACATAAGGTGGTTTCAGGCAAGTCAGCCCCTGTAAGTCTATACTGTATTGGCTCATATCATAAACTTGCTGGGTGAATTCTGTGACAGAATTGCTTCTACATTGTATTCCAGCAGACGTTCCTGTGAAAGTTATGAGGCATACTGCAATTTAACTACTGCTACAATTTAATTTTGGTGCAATCTATATTTCAGGAGTGGGAAACTCACAGCTGTGCATATAATGCTGAACAAACAACTCCCAATAATTCCAACCAGGACAGCCAGTAATGAAAGTTGCTGAGAATTATAGTTTGGCCACATCTGGAGGACTACAGTGTCTCTTCTCACTGCTACTGTTTAATTATGTGCCATGGAGTTAGTGTTGATTCCTTTCAGTAGACCTTCTCCAGGATGATCTGTCTGCAACCTGACCCTTCAGGTCTTCCAACAATGAAGTCATTGTTGCCTCCAACTTTTCTATAAAGTGTCACAGGGAAAACTGTTGCCTGCACAGTTCTGAACTTGTAGGTATAGACATGGTCACAGCATCTGGATATTTTTTTCCAAGGCTTGAATGGTTACTATTGAGAGCCAGTTTGGTGTAGTAGTTAAGACTAGAAACTAGGAGGCCATGAGTTCTAGTCCCACCTTAGGCACAAAGTCAACTGGGTCATCTTAAGCCAATCACACTCTCTCACCTCTAGGATGAAGGCAATGGCAAACTACTTCTGAAAAACCTGGCCTAGAAAATTGCAGGGATTTATCTGAGAAGCGAACATAGTGAAACAGAAGGGGGAAAATAATATTTTTCTTGAATGCTGATTCCTTTATCATTGATAATTAATCCTAGAAAGCATAGCATTTAGCATTAGCATAGCATTTAGACATATACCACTTCACAGTGCTTTACAGCTCTCTCTAAGCGGTTTACAGAGTCAGCATATTGCCCCCAATAATCGGTGTTCCCCTTTTACTGACTTTGGAAGGATGGAAGGCTGAGTCAACCTTGAGCCTGGTGAGATTTGAATTGCCAAATTACAGTCACCCAGCAGTCAGCAGAAGTAGCCTGCAGTATTGCATTCTAACTACTGCACCACCGCTTAAATATCAGTTTTAAGTTTTGTCAGTTTTAAGGCTCATTGCTATACTCATTGTCATTAGTTTAAACTCCATTATATTTAATTGTAATTCCTTTTTTCCTCACTATGCTTCATTGTCATTACTAGAGTTTTCAGATAGCATTTTCAACTATCACAACATCAGGATCAAAGTAGTGCAGATTATCGATCCTTCTTCCTCCAGTTTTAAAATCATGCTTATCTTCTTCCAAACCAGCTCCCTAAGTAAATATTCATCATGTACAGTAGCTTGAATAAATAAGGGAATGATACAGCCTTGTTTCTGGAGTTGTCTGCTTTGCTAGGTTTTGTCCAGGCTGTGGCTTACTGCCCTGCCTACAGGGTTTTGCATGAGGATAAAGAGATGTTTTGGGGATTCCCATTTTCCTAAGCACATTCTACAGCTTGCCATGGTCAATGTGATTAAATAATTTTCCATTGTCAAAACGTGCATATTGAGTTATTTTTGGCATTTGTTGGTTTTCCAGTATGCATCATCAATAATGTCTCTTGATCCTCAGCTTTTCCTAAAACCAGCTTGAAATTCAGCATATCAATTTTCTTCTAAGGCTCTAATCTGCACCAGATGATCCTAAGGATTATTTTGCCAGCATGTGAAATTAAGGCTATTGTAAAACAGTTTGCACAATCTGTTAAATCTTCTTTCTTTGATATTGGTATGTAAATTGCCCTCTTCTAATCTGTTGGCCAGTATGTCATTGTCCAGATTTAGTAATATAACCTTGACTGATTCTTCTTGTTGCCTGTCACATTTATTCATTGCTATATATAAAGAAAAATAATCCATGTTATAAGAAATCCAGCAGAATATGCAATGTTCATTTTAATTCTACTTTTATGTATATTGCTTTTGGAAGTATTTAAAGAATGGAGATTTTCAGTCATCCAGGTCATGGCTTTTCCAAAGGTACTTTTTCCAAAGGCTTGTTTTTCAAGGAAAAACAAAGTCCAGTTGCCTTTTGAAAAAGCACCTTTGGGACTCTGAAGAGATATGAACCATCATTATTTTTAGTTTGGACAAAGGTAAAGTCACTTTAGAGAAGTTCAGGCCATCAGTCTGTTAAACCAATACTTACTTTGGTTTGTTGTTTCTTGCAGGAAGGGATAAATAAACTCTTTCCGACCAATGAATAAAACAATGGATAGTTGCTTATACATGGATATCAAGCATACATATTTTTTTAAAAAGCAGTTGTCATGTCAGCAAGTTCCAGAAGACATTCATGTGAATCAGTCGCAATGAAAACAACTGAAGGACTCCTGTAAAAGACATTTAATCCTCTTTTAGAAGGCTACAACATCGCTTATTCACTAATGTCATACGTAAACTAATTTTCAGATTCCCTCTGCTTCACCTATAGTACTGGGGTAGATGTGATACTAGTTGTTTTTGTTTATTTATGTTATGTATTTATTTTCGTCAAGCATGTATTGGATAATAGATATAAATATAAACATGATTATGAATACATGAAATTGATACGAATAAAAGGGAACATTAGGACAGGGATGGTAGGCACGCTGGTACACTTATGCACCAATTTATGCAATTTATGCGGGGAAGCTAAATAGTCAGCGTTTGGGTGTCCTGTCAGAGAGTTGAGACAGCTATGCATAGCAAACATTCCATAACCAAGGCTCAAATCACAGCAAGATTATAAAGATTATAGGTGAAGCAGGGCAGAGCTTCTGCAATTCTTGGAAAACATGTTATGAGCAGTAACCATAGGAGGTATATGTATGTAAGAGATTTAGAGGCTGTCTGACTCCAGAATTACTCTGGGCAGCTTACCCTAAAACATAGAAAATAGTAAAAAGAAAATATTATGCATCCAGGCAAACCACATTCCATAAAACATAAATCACAACTGACAGGGGCTCCACAAGCACCCCATCCCAAGGCCTGGGAGAACAGCCAAGTTTTTAAAGACTTCTGGAACATCATCCGGTTGGGAGCCAAAGAGATCTACTGGGGGGTGGGAGTGGGGTGATAATATTCTCCCAATCAGACTATATGCATATCTGTATGTCTTCTCTTCTCTTCTCTTCTCTTCTCTTCTCTTCTCTTCTCTTCTCTTCT
>WNWU01000109.1:1186120-1218970 GCA_012654045.1 Ptyas mucosa | reverse complement strand
ATAATATAATGTATTATATTATAAAATAACTATGAATACATGAAATGTTTATGAATAAAAGGGAACATTAGGACAGGGATGGTAGGCACTCTGGTGCACTTATGCACGTCCCTTAAAGACCTCTTAGAAATGGGGTGAGGTCAACAGTAGACAGTCTAAGGGTATCTTGTTTTAGGTCTCTTTTCTGGATGCTTTTTATCAAGTGGAATACATTATATAGCTGCCTTACAGACTCTCCCATATATATGGGAGATATATATGGGACATACTGGTATATCAAGTGGAATACATTCTATAACTGCCTTATAGACTCTCCCATATGTATGGGAGATATATATGGGATATATATATGGGGTGTGTGTGTGTGTTATTCCAAGTCAGCAACTTCATCTAGCATCCTTTCCATCTTCATTTTCTTAACCATTAAACACTTACTTTTCAAAGTAACCAACTACTTTTGGATCTCTTCCACAAAGTAACTCTATTCCAAAGCTATTTAAAGAACCAGGCAATTGCTTCTGTTGTCCTACCAGATGATCACAAACAAAGATTGATATTTTTTTTAAAAAAAAGAACATACTGGAAATAAGACTTGTAAGAGAACACCATGTGAATTACCACCTATAACCCACTTAGGCCACTGTCAATCACATGAATAAGGGAGTAGACATGAGTAGTACAATAACGGTGTACTATTCTCCATCCCCTAGTCCCATAACATTGCTGATGACTTTTGGACATGAATTTTTGCAGGTGGATACTGGCTGTAAACCATGTTCTATAATTTGTCACAGTAGGTGGCAGTACATAGTTGAACTTGGCTGCTTTTTAAAGCCTAAACAGCAAGTACTTGGGTGAGAGATAATCAAGGACTGTAATTAAAAACAAAATCCCAGAAGAAAACGGTGGTAGACTATTTTCATATTGCTGTTATGAAAAATTACATGGGCATATCAATAAATTAGAATCATGAATTTTGTGTTTTATTTTACCTCAGAACCCCCCCCCCCAAATTTACCAGAATTCTGCATTTTATTTTACCTCAGAAACCACCACCCCCCTCAAATTTACATGGATTCTGCATTTTTTTTACCCACATGTGGAATCAGAATAAACAAAATGGCTTCTTTGCCTTCTGATGTGTGGGAAGCAATATGAAAGGATATAAGAATTCATTCTTTGATTGTAGATTTGAAATGACCCATTCACGCATGTAGTTTCATTGAAAAGAAAGTTTGGAAGAGACCGTGCTCAGAGTTTTTTCTTTTTCTCTCTCTCTCTTTCTGGCTTTGTAAAGAAAGTCTGCAGAGTCCTCCTTCTTTCTCTTTTACTGATCTTATTTCTCTCTGAAAAACAAAAGGCATGGGAGGTTTAAATGCTTCCTAAGCATTTTATTTATTAAGCTATATTATTTATAATGTGCCCAAATATCTTTGTTCTGCAGAAAAGAAAAGAATTTGGGGGGCGAAGTGGGTAGAATCATGTGAAAGTCCTTGGCATCTCTAACCCATGTTTATCAAAGATTATTAGCAGAACAATGAAGAATATAAACCAACTCTGCTACTTTATCATCTTTCCCTTATAAAGTTGTCTATTTATTCCTCCCATTAGGTGGTTCTATTGTTTGCAACTCTCAAGTGCTAGCTCTTTTCATTCACTTTTTATCAAAATATTGTTGTTTCTTTGCACATAATCACAACAGCATATTTCTGCTCCTTTGTATTACATTTCCTTAAAGTCTTCTGCCTAATGGATTCTTCAGCTTTTTAGCTTCTCAGCGTATCTTTGTTGCTTATCCTGTAACATACTTTTCATGGTATCTCAAGCTGCTTTTCTTGCTATTTGTATCTTTTTGGGAACTTTGTATATAGATAACATTAATGTGGAGAAAATATATTTTCAAGAACAAATGAGAGTTTAGATGAGTTAATCTCCAAATGTAGCTTTGAACTGCTAGAATTCTCTAAAAATTGAATATAGGCATTGGAATTGGAACATGGAAAGTGTCCTTTTTTCAATTATTTCTATGTTAGTGTCATGTCATATCATGCTTTTCTTTTCCATTCAATAATACATTACTCTGTGTCTTTTGAGGCAAAAAAGTTTTTGGGATTTGAAATGGGAACTGAAATTTTGTTAATCTAGAGAGAATAACTCAGACCTACTCTGTGATAATAATCCTATACGTAGTCAATTAAAGTAGGCAGAATAAATTAAGTGGGTTTATATTTCCAAATATATATTCATAAGCAGCATCTGCTTAAATGACTAGAAATGACCAATTAGAAAGAGATAATTAGAAACAGATAAAGTACCATACAATTTATATAGCAAGGTTTGTGATGCAGTGCAACCATCGAAATACATCAAGTGTACTGTATATATTAGTATCTTTAAAAAAAAAACATTTCAAGTTTACAGATAAAAATCACTCTGAGATTTCACAAAGAGACCCACTACAGATTGCACTCACTACAGTTCCCCTGGGAAAATTCAGTGAAGTAGGTTCTGGTTGACTGACAATTTAGTTAAAAATTGTCAGTCATTAAATTGTCACCCATTAAAATCAATAAGAACAAATTCCTGACTGATTTAAGTTCTATTTATTTCAAGGGCCCTATACTAAACACACAGCAGTCTAGATTCAACCTGAAAGAGTTTTACAATATATGTAACAAATTTATATCTGGAGTATGTAGGAGATTCCCCTGGGACGTATTCCTGAATCTCAGTCAGTCCTCTTAACTAATATGTTACACAATACAGACAACATTATTCTGATTCTCTATGGTATGACTGGGAAGAATATAATGGCCAATATGATATCCTACTGTATTTCTAAGACTAGGAAGGCCACATTTCTGATCACCATGAAGTTTTCTCTGATGTAGGGAAGTCATTTATCTATATGTGTGTCTTTCCTTCATATGCTTTGTGTGTGTGTGTGTGTGCATGCGTGCATGCACGCGCACGCTGCATAATATTTTTTGTATGGGAGGATTAGGCTGACAGTATGCGACTGCCTAGCCCAAAGGCACTCAATGAGCTTCCATGGATGAAGTTGAAGTTGAAGTCGAATCTAGTTCTCTCTAATTCTAATCCCTCCACAGCCCTAATCTACCTCAGAGTTATTCTGAGATTATGGATGCAGGCAGGGATGAGGGGAGCCATGGATACCACCTTAACTCACTGAAGGAAAGATTTGGACAACTGATTAATGGGGGCAGAAAGAGATAGTAAGTTAGCAAGAAAGAGGTCTATCTTTAGTGAAATTATCTGTGGAGGCTTTTCCCAAGACTCCTAACATTTTAGGTAGCCAAAAGGAAGACCTTCTTGGTTGTGGCAACCCTTCATGGAACTTCCATTCTGGCAATATTTTATTTAGTTCCAGATTTGCTGGAATTTTTTGGTTGGACTTTTTTTCAATATCAGGCAGAGCGTTTGTATTTCCAGGACTTTAAATGTTTCTTTAATATTCCATCACGTATACTTTTATTGTTGTACTTTATATTGTATTTGTAGCTATCCTGGAAGCACTGTTGAAAGTTAGTATGTTTCTTTAAAAAATAGAGAATATGTAACTATCACATAATATGTTCACAATACTTTTACCTTCTTAATAAACTTACAACAAAATTGAAAAATCCAAAAAAAATGTTGATACAGGTTTAAGAAGTAGTCATGTAATAGCATCCTTTCTTACCTTGAAACTGTGACAGAAGCTTTTGATGGCTTTTCCTAAGGAATGTTATCCTGGTCCTCTAATTCTGGCTATTCCATAAATGTGATAATAATAGCTCTGAAATGCTGTATTTTATATCCCAAATATGAATTAATATGTCTATTATAAAAGGCTTTAGTGCATCTCAGTAAGTTAATGGACTTTGGAATGAGTTTGCTTATGTATCCCTACTCAGAAAGTGATCCAGTGGAAATGACAGAAGAAAACACTTGGAAGTTAATAGAGCAATAGAGAATATGCAAGTCACATTTCTGCCTGAGCCTGGAGTGAAAGAAGCATTTTATCTTCAGGATCAATCAAGATGTCATGGATCCTGTGGCATTTTACAAATGCAATTAGGGAACAAGGGACCAGGGACTTCTTATGCATGAATGGACACACTAACTTCCTAAGCAAGGGCAACTACACTATGAGTTAAGTTGATGCTTTTAAAATGCATGGGGTTTGGGGAAGACTCACTCATCCATGCTGTCAAGCCAAGAAAATAATGCAAATGAAGTTTTGTTTTGTATGATCTTAAACTATGGCATTCATTGTGTTGTAAAATACTCAGAAGGGGATTACAATAATACAAATTTGAGTCCTCATTGTTCATTGGCTGATTGACCCATTGGCCTAGACACCATCTGGCTAGGCCATCACAATCATATCAACCAGAGTCTGTTTTAGGGATACAGTGAGGTGAGATTCCCATATAAGAGAAGGAATCTTGCGAGATAGACGACATACATGTTTAATAAACAAAAAAAGAAAGAAAGAAATGTCCAGCAGAAAAAAGGAGGAGACAGATTCCATCAAACTGCTATGCTATGTACCACTATGAAACCTTCCTTAGTTTTAACCCAAGGAAAGCCAAGCCAAGACTGATTCACTCATTTGTCTACTTATTCATACTGTTTGTGAATATATTGTACACAATCCATAATCCATGAACTCACCAACCTCTAGTCACATTTTGATTTTTAAGAAATACTTGAACACCCTCACAAAATGTAGTAATGTGTGCAAATTCACAAAATTACCATAACAAATACCATTTCATAGAATGATCAGCAGTGATGCAGAAAATTATTGCTTCTTATAATCTTCCCTTTCCTCTCCTCCACCCCACACACATACAACGGCTTTCTAAGTCCTCAGCCTCTTCTCCTCCTTCCTAACTTACTCATCCCTCTCTGCCCCCATTAATCAGCTGTCTAAATGGTCCTGATGTTTTTCTTCTGTTTCCTATCCCCAGCTAGCTCCTTCCTTCCTTCCTTCCTTCCTTCCTTCCTTCCTTCCTTCCTTCCTTCCCTCCCTCCCTCCCTCCCTCCCTCCCTCCGCCCCCCCCATCTCTCTCTCCTGATTTAATGGCTGAAGCAATACTATTTTACAGCCATACAAAGCATGAATGTGAGGGGTGGAGGGTTAGAGGCACACATACAAAGCATTAATGTGAGGGATGGAGGGTTAGAGGCACATATGTCTATATATGTATACTTTAAACTGGCAGAGGTAGGAAACCTTGGCAATTCAAGGAAACTATAGAAGTACTGCATTGCTGACCTCTGGCTATAATCAGAATGCATCACAAATACAAATCAGGAACTGGGACTGCAGACAAGCACAGCAATCAGAGGGACAAAGGCACTGGAGCAAGTTACCCACCACACAGACAGCCAAATATGTCTGTTCCACTTACATACTTTCTGGGAACAGTTCTTTATTTTAAAAAAAGTAGTCAGCTGAGAATCTATAGTACAGCTGGACAACACTGACTAGTACATATTAATATACCTAAAAGGGGACTGGACAGGGTGGGAGGAAGGAATAATCAGTAAATATAGAATACATTGAATTCTGAAATAAATAAATGGCCTAAAATAGGTGCCAGCCAGTTGCTTCTAAGAGAAGGAGGATCAAAAATTCTTAACAGATAGAATATCCATACATTAATCATATTTATCACCACTCCTTTCTTTCTTTTTCCTTTAAAAAATTAAGAATTATACTGGTTTGATTTAAATTAGCACATCAGTTCCAAAGCATTTCTGAATGATAACTTAATAACTAGTTTATCCATATGTGTTAGAGAACTGTTTTCCAGGGAAAGCCATTTGCATTATCAAATTGTGGCGCTGCTAGCAGAAGGAGAGAAATTATGTTCATCTCAATGGAGTGAAAAACAAAAACAGAAACAGAAACAGGGGGGGGAATGGTTTATCACCTCCCCCACCCCCTTATTATCTGTTCATTACCATGATGAAATAAAACATTTGGCATAATTTGACACCTATTCGTCCTAAACAAATAGCATAATTCAATCTGAAAATTCCTTGGAGACAGCCATTCAGCAGCTAACTTGTTGAGCCATGACTAGCTTCAGATCACATTCAGCCATGGAGCTCACTGGTTTATTTGGGCCAATGCCATCTCTCAGTCCTCAGTGGCTCATTTCATGACAGTTGTTGCAAGGATAAAATGAGGAGAACCTTACATGCTGAACACTCTTGGGGAAGATAGATATATAAGTACCTAGAGCAGGGGTCAGCAACCTGCGGCCCTGTCATTCAAAATATGCATCACAACTACCAATGTGCGACACCCACTGGCATGCGATTTATTGAGCTTTTCAACCCCCAGTATGCCAACCATGGATAATTCAAGAAAAGAAAAGTTTCGGAAGAAAACAGAGTGTTTACTTCAACTACACATGGTAGTTTTGTGGCTGCTCAAGAAATAGTCAGGCACAGGAAGGGTTTTGTGGCTCCCAGTGTTTTCTTTTCTGTGGGAAACAAGTCCAAATGGCTCTTTGAGTGTTTAAGGTTGCAAACCCATGACCTAGAGAACAAATGAATGCATTAAAATAAAACTCCTACCTGACGATTCCTGCAATTGACCTGGCAAATCACCATTTACTGTATTTCCAAAGCAGGTCAAAATTGGAGCTACTTCACCATTCCTTCATTTATTTCATAGGCTTTTTTGCTTTGTTTTCCCTGATTTACAGGTTTCAGAGGGAAGCTAAATACTAATACTGGCTCCACAAACCTGATCCTGGAATCTCATCTCTTAGCAAGTGAAAGTTTTAGTCCATAGGTATAAGCTACCTATGACCTGAAGACAACATGTAAGTTGGTTTTTCATTTTGTATATATAGGTATGCACAGGTACATATACCAAATACATATACCCAGAGAGAAAGTTACTTTACAATAAACAAAAAGAAGAGGAAGGAAGAAACCTACAATATAGCCAGAACAAAAAGAAAAGGAAAAGTGATTGTAAAGATTAGGAAGATAAACTGAAACTAGTCCAACTTTCCTTTGTGTTGATATGAGGAAATTCCATAAGTGTGAGAAAATCTTTTCATTAGAACAAAACTATGTTTAGTTGGCTGCAGTCTTTCCTGATAAATTCCAACTTTATTCATATATTGCCAAAGTCCAGATTCTGTCTATATAATTCAACATTACATTAGCAGCTTTGAATCTTCTTTCTCTTTCTAATCTTTATTAACCTTTTAATTAATACTGAAGCAAAAAAGAGATCACCATAAAATATGTCCCTATCATATCTGTCACTGATTCCTCTTACATTTAATTTGGCTCTGAAACGATTAACCTATTGGATCTCATAACTGAAGGATATTTGGGTATTGAAAGGGTCAGAGCAGAATACAATTTGTAGTTATATGCTAATATTTAAGGTCATTGATCATTATCAGTGTTGGCTACCAAAATTATAGATTAAGCACAATAATTTAATAAGATTTCAGATTAGTCAATCAATTGGAATAAGTCGAAAATAGCAATCACATGACCATGAGATGCTGTGACTACATAGGATTTGCCTAACAATGGCAACTGGAACGATTTCAACTGCCATCTTAAGTCAGTGTGGTCACAGGACATTTTACAAATGCGGCACTTATGGAGTTGCCAGTCCCAATTACCACTATTAAGTGAAGACTACCTATAAGGCATACAGTCCAAAAAATGTACAATCATGTTTCCACTGTTTTGCACTTAGCAATATCCAAATTGCACAAAAAACTTTGCAAGAGTTTGAGGTCATTTATTTGCTAGTAAAAAAAATTGAACACAAAATTCTTCAATCCATTCAGGAAATGGAATTACAAAAACCATTAATAGTTCTTTACATATATCTCAATAGAAGTTACAATACCACAGAAAATGGTTAACTGTTTCAATATTACTATTTTTATAGAGGCAGAATCTTTCCACATATGAAATTTTATGAAATTTTCCCTCAAGTTCTGCTATTGATAATAATAATATTGAACCATAATAATATAAATACTTGACAAAATGTAATTGTTTGCAAACTGATTTAGGGGCAATGCTGCTTTGAAGTGTGCATTGTTATGGACCAATTGTACCCTAAGTAAGAGTTTCCATTATTTTGTTTGTAGTTCTATATTAAGGGCCATTTGTTTAAGAACTGCCATAGTCTTGTCTCAAGGGTATGAGTATTTTTCTTGAAAAATCATTTTATATTGGGTTTTTTCTCAGTTTGGAGTTTCTAGGAGGAATCATACAGTAAAGGTAAGGTTTTTATAGTACTTATTAATTAATGTTATTGCTTAACGCATTGTAAGCCGCCCTGAGTCTCCGGAGAAGGGCAGCATATAAATCAATTTTTTAAAAAAATGTTAGTTGTGTCAGGCCTTAAGATTGTAAATGAGGCTTTTAGTCAATATTGAAATTTGTTCCTTTAAGTGCCTTAGAATAATTATTTATTTTATCAAGAAACAAGTTTTCTCTTATTACTGGAAAACGCTTCAGTGATGCTAAACATGTGTTTTCTGTTTACTGACACTTGTATAATATTATGAACATATATATGGATAATTTATAAGAAAAGTAGAATAATGACATGGAATATCCCATCTTCCAAATTGGATTTAGTGACATTAAGAATGTTAAATATATATCTTTTGATTTTAAGAAACATTTAATGCTGGGAAGATTCTCTTTCTAATATATTGGACTCTTTAGAGGATGTTTCAGAAACGGCCGAATTTCACCAATAGATACGGTTATCCAACTAATATGTTTGTTTTTTTAAAAAATCAAGATGGTGGCCATGAGTGCAATTAAAGCTCTGCCTGCAGTGCACAAAAAAAATCAGGCGGTGCTTCAACTGTGCTGTCGTGGGTCACCATTTGTACTGTTTTGGCCACACTATATAAGTGAAAAATGATAGAAAAGATTAGATAGTGGCTTTGCATGGGCATACACAGAGCCACTGTGTTGGATTCCATCCTAATTACTCTATCACCATTTATCTAGTCGTAAGGATAGTTTGGGAAAAGAAGAATCCACAGAGGAAGTGAAAAACATACACAGAAAGATAGGCATAGAAAACTATTCAAGCTGCTACTGGTATAGAATGCGGCTGCATGGATAGTAAGAGCTGTCAGATATGTGACATCTGTGACACCACTACTGTGTGAGCTACATTGGTTGCTGGTGTGTTTTGGGGTGCAATTCAAGATTTTGGGGTACAATTCAAGGTTGTCACTTTAAAGCCAGGTTACTTAAGAGCCTATCTTTTTCCAATAGTTTCTATCAGACCAATTCAGTCCAGCAGGTAGGGCATGCTGCATGATAGTCAAATTTTGGCAGCCAGGCACCAGGAGATATGTCTTCTCTGCTGTAGATCCTGCCCTTTGAAACATCCTTCCTTTAGAAATTACGATGGCCGCTGACCCTCTTGTCCTTTCTTAAGGCTTTAAAAATCTGGCTATGTACCCAGGCTGGGATGAGATGGGAAGCTGTATTCATTCATTCATTCAATCAATCAATCAATCAATCAATCATTCACTCACATTTTGTATCTTGCCGGTTTACTGCCTCCGTTCTGTTGGTTCTTTTTAGTTTTCTCTGCCTTTCCTTCACTTCCTCTGTTAATGAACCACTTGTAATGACGTTGTTCTCTCTTGTAAGAAATTACTAACTGACTAGTACTTGATTTAATGTCCTGCCTTCAGCTATTTTGAAAGGTAGAAACAAGAAAAGAAATCTGTATGCTCCCCAACTATGTCCATGTGATACAGGTATTATAGACTCTATTACCCATATTTTATTGTATTGCTGTTTTTATAGAGATATTGGAATCAGATTTATTTCCCCTTATCTGTCACAATATCCAAGTTATTCTAATATGTAATATCTTTTATTTACAAACTCTTCTTTCAGGACTTTGTCAAATTCTGTTATGCTGGCAGCAAGATACGATCCAAGTTGACTAACCTTCACATGCCTTGATATAGCACAACTGTGCCTAACCCTTGAATAACTCAGTAAGCACATGCATGGAAAGATTTCTGTCTTAAAATCTTAGTTTTAGAATCTTCTGTCTTAGAATCTTAGTTGTATGTTCCTAATATCAATTATTTAAGACAAATAACATTTTGTTCCCTAACTTTAGATGCACAGGTATCAATAGTGGAAATAACATTCTGTTCTATTCTTTTAATGTGTGTTTCATATTTGCTTTTTCTCTTCTACTTTATAAAAATGTATTGATTATTTTGGTTCATATTGGCCTTTGATTGAAACTTTGAAACCGAAGATTAAAAAGCTGTAATGAGTTTTTCTGCTCAATCATTCACTTCTTGGAGACCTTAAAATTTTGAAACTTTTCTTTCCATAAATTGAAAGTTTACATTTAAAAATTCAAGAAATAAAACACAAACCATCCTAATTTCCCAGCCAACAGACCTAGAATATTCCTGCTTGTCAGAAAATAATGTAGAAACCACAACTGATTCATGATAAATCCTAAATATTTGGCCTTTTATGTGTGAGAGAGGAACACACCCAGAGACACACATACAAAGAGAGAGGGGGAAGAGAGAGAGAGAGAGATGTGCTTTACTAGATCTAACACCCTTGCTGTCTAAGCATATTTTGTTTATGAAATATGTGGCTATTGTGTATTAAACTAAATGTCAGTGATGGGGCTGACCTTCAGATTAACTCATTGAACAGCCAAAGTGCCAGGAAAGTGCTTCTCTGAGGTTCATTTAGCACAATTGCTTTTTGAACTATAAATACAAAATGAACATCCTTCATAAAACTTAAAGGAGCTTCTGTACAGGATAATGGGCCTTGCAACAGGAGCCAAAATATTTCTAGAAAAGGCAGATCTTGCACCCAGGGACTGGCTAACTGCTAACTGAGCAAGAAAACTTGCTCCATAATGTAACATAGTGCAGGAAGGGCCTAGTTTGCTGCTTACAGAGAAAATAAGAATCCCATTCTGCCCAAATTAAGCCTTTGGATGGGAGTACAGTCTCAAGCACAGAAGTCATCTAACTCAGTGGATTTGTTTTTAAAGTAAATATCCTGAACAGTATATTTAGTAAAATATACTGTAGTATAAATAGTAAAAAAATAGTTAAAAAAATAGTAATAGTAAATAAAAATAGTAAATAGTATAGTAAAAAATATATTAGTAAAATAGTAAATAGTAAAAAAAATAGTAAATAAAAATAGTAAAATAGTAAAAAAAAATAGTAAAAAAAAAACCTAGCTACACTAAATTAGGTCAATGTTCGGTATTAGTCCAGCATTTTGTTTCACATAATGGCCAAAGAGATGCCTCAGGGAAGTTTACAAACAGAAGGAGAAAACATACCTCGTTGTGCCATTATGCTCCATGAATTTATCAATCCTCTTTTAAATTGGTAGCTCTATTATAGAAATAGGTTCCACAGGTTAATATGTGTGAAAGAGTAATATCTTTTGATTATTCTAGATCTTCCCCCCTGGATAGCCCCAAGTCCCAGTGGCCTGAAAAAAGGAGGAAAATATCTCATCCAAATTTTCCACCTCTACATAGTTTTATATATCTTAGTCATATATTGGGCCTATTATCTTGGTGAGTCTCTTCTCAAAGGCTTTTTGAAAATCCAAGTATCCAGCTGTGATGGAAACACCTCCACTCCTATGACTGTTGATACTCCAAAACCTCATCAAAAATTGGTGAGGCAGGGGCTTCCGGTTTGATGTCACAGCAAGATTGGACACGAGGAGTGGGGCTCCACGAACTCACACCTAATCCTCCTCGTTGGACCCCCCCCCGGGACTAAAATCACTCTGTAGGGGTGACAAAGAAAGGAGAGGCATCCTGCAGGTCACTGAGAGTGGCAGCTCTCCAGCTGGACTCAGGGATTCTCTCCCATCCAATGACAAAAAGGAGAGGCAGCCATTATGGCTGCCATGAAGTTGGGACAGCCGAAGAAACAAAGAATGTGTTGGAGCGGTGTAGATGAACAGTGATTGGAACTGGGTGAGGTGATTCTTTTTTTATCTAGAACCTAACCCCAAAGAAAATAAAACCTGGAAAAGAGATTCTTTGAAATGCTTGTCAAAGCAACGAATAATTACAGAGAGAAAAATTATAGACCCAAAAGATAAGGAACTAAAGGGAGAGCATAAAATCTTTAAAATATAGAAAGATTGGATTTTTAAACTTTATTGGCAATATTTTGGTAAGGCATTTTAAAATGCTGGAATTATTTGTTTGAATATTGACTATTTGTGAAAAACTGAAATAAATATTTGCCAGATTTTGTGCAATGTTGAAATTTAAGATGAAGGCGCCAACTACTGGTGAATGGAATATATACTAAACTCCTACAACCTTGAGAAGTATTGATAAGACAAAGGGGGGAAAAGTGGAAATAAATAACACCTGGAGGACTCCTGTGCTATCTAGTGTTCTATATCTGTCTACTTCATGGTTATTGGAGGTTTAACTGTGAGATTATGGAAGACATCTAAAGAAAGCTACTTTTAATTGCCAAGATCTATGACTGAACTTACAGAGTAGACTTAAGGAGACATTTAGAAATCTTCCTGGATTACCTAAATGGAACGAATTGACTAACTGTGAGACACAAAGAACTATAACTATTGCATTCCCCTGAGGAGCAACGTTAGGATTAAGCAAATGGTTTGTAAGCTGGCTTTCTGAGGACATAGACAATTGAGACTTTGGGGCAGTGACAGACTACAGACAGGCTATTGAGCAATATTTCGACCTATCAAAATAAGACAAGATGTTGCATCAGGGGGAGATGAGTGGATTTCAAAAAAAAATGGTGTTGATGCTCCAAAGTACTTATGATATGTTGATAAAGAACCCCAGGGAGATAAAAAACTTAATGCATGACATTGTGGGGAAATCAGAAAATGTTCAACAAGAGACAATGAATAAAGATAATAAAACACAGGAAATAGAGGAGATAATAGAAATACCAGACGAAGAGACAGAACAGATAAATCAACAAATAAAACAAGAAGAGAAGAAGGAGAAGACAATAAAGACTTATGAATCAAATAAGGGGCAATATATATATTAAGAGATCAAAAAATGGGATTGGATAAAAAGAAATATATTTTTGAAGAGAAGATAGGGGTTTGGGCAGCTCCTCAAAGGTATGGCAGCAAAGGATAGTAGAGATGGAAGAAATATTTGGGTTAAATAGAAAAGATGTAGACAAAGACCCAAGGGAGGAGTTTGGGAGGCAAGAAAAAAAAATGAATAAGAATTGAACACTAAAGCAGGCTAGAGATGATGGTTAGAAAGAAAATGCTGTTTAATATAAGATTGGCTTTATTGAAAGCTAGAATAGAGGTAGAAATAAGATCAAGGGGGAATATCATTATACATATTTTTATATAATATACTAAAAGTAATAGCTAGATGTAAAGATTAGATTTTGAAAGATGGTATCACTATGTACGTTTAAATAATATTGTGATTGTTATTAGAATGGCGCAGAAAAACACTGAACAACTAAACAATGAAGGAACACACTCTAATACAAATATGTATAATAATACCACAATTACATAAGTATGATTAATGTAACAAATATTATTAATATTACTATTATTATTTGTATTTAAATGAATGATACCCAGATGCCTCACTGTTCATATAATGATATTGATGTATATCCAAAAATAATAATAAAAAAAATTGGTGAGGCACAATTTAACTTTATGAAATTCATGCTGATTTCCCTTAGACAAAGCTTGCTCCTTTACTCACCTAGTTGGGGTTTTTGTTGTTTTTTGATTACTGTTTCTACCATACTGACTGAAACAAATGCACTGAGCAGGGGTTTGGAAATGAATGCATTTTTGGCTTTTACTTTAGTTTTTAATAATTTATTTTCATGCATATAGTATGTGCGTTTACAGCAGTGCCCAAAATTGTGGAAAAGTGTATTTTCTAAAACTAGCTAATAACACCACTTATTTTTGGAGTAGTACCATAAAATTATATATCAATGGAAAGATAATTTAATCAAGAATGCAATGCAATAACTTTTATGAAGGATTTGTTCTTAGAATATCAGTTATAGTATAAAGAAGAAAAGTGAAACACGTAGAAAAAATGAGATATACAAAAATTATCACCATGTCAGTTAATAGTTGGCTAACCTTTAGCATGAATTACGGCCGTACAACATCTTCCCATGGAGTGAACCAAGTCTTTTAGTTCTGCAGCTGTTATAATGTGAAACCAAGATTGAATGATTGCTTCTATTAACTGGGTTTTATTGCTGGGTTACTTCTGACTAACAAGTTTCTTTAGCTGGCTCCATAGATTTTCAATTGGATTAAGGTCTGGGCTATTCCCAGGCCATTCCAGCAGTGGAATATGATTATCTTGAAACTCCAAAAAAAAAGTGGTTATTAGCCATCAAACCTCAAAAATACACTTTTCCACAATTTTGGCCACTACTATATGTCTTTTCCATAGATATGACTTCATAATATATTGTGCCCATGTTCTAATGGTTTCTGATTTTTAACAAATATATATTACAATAAACGGTCTCAAAATTTCTACTCCCCACCCCACCCCCAAAGCTAATGGATAGAATCATTCTTATGGAAAGAAATATAAATTGATTCTTTGCGCAGAATATTCCTTTTAACAAGAACAATAATGTTGGTGGTTTTATTCAAAGTTGACAGCCTTTTCCTCTACTAAGCTCGTTAAGAGAAAAACAATTAGCAAGGAGCAAAAATGCTCAAAGGCCAGTTGGAAAAGCTCAGTGATGGTCCAAACATGTTTTTAAAAAGTCCAACTGTCTGGGCTGGGAGAGAAAATATCCTAAATGACTGAGAACTGCTGATTCTATCCCTTAGTGCTCTTGAATAATATTGGATGGCTTAATAAGAAATGTTAATTTTTGTGCAATTAAGCTTACTGTACATTTTTTTTTATCTTTTTGGATAACGCAGCGTTCTTCTCTTGCCGTTTTTCTTCTTACTAAAATACATGTTCAACTCTAGCTTTTTTTCCCAAGGATTTCAAGTCAAGTCTTGATCGTCCCTTTGTTCTTTTTCAATTGTTTCTAATTCATCAGTTCTTTTATACTCTAGCTGTTGTAACTATACACAGTTTTCTTTGTGATGGGACTTCTACATATACAGTTGTCATCATATATTTCAAAAACAAAAACCAAAGGAAGACAATGTCTTGTGTTTCACTGTCTCATTGGAATGCATGATATAATGCCAGATGAAGCAGAATGTTCAGAAAGGCAATTACCATTATTCCAAAAGAAAAATTTCTTTGTACTGAGCAGGAGGGGAGGGGAAAGCTAACATCTTTATGAAAATATAATTCTAGATCACGGGATAAATCAGGAAAGCTCTATGTACACACTCTACATTTTCCTATCCATCCATCCATCCATCTATCTATCTATCTATCTATCTATCTATCTATCTATCTATCTAATTCAGAAAACACAAACTTCAAAAAAACAAGAAAAGAGTTACAAAGACAAAATAAAACTAGGCATTTTTAAAAAGTGCATTAAAGGAAAACAAAAACAAGAATACATATACATATATTGCCTCCCCCAGTTGAATATTGATAGATGTATTACAGTAATAATAGTTCCTCCCCCCCCACACTTCCATTTCTTATGTGTAATCTGAAACCAGGATTTAAATGAGTCAATCTTGTATTAGAACATCCGCTGGAGTGATAGTTCAAAATATAAAAGTCCATGGACCATATATTTTGTTAATTAAGGTAATAATCCAAAGATTTTTTTTTCTTTATTTTATTTCCTGCACTGAAATATTGAACAAAGCTGGCTGCGAGATGCTACTACTTAGAAGCTTTTAGATGAGCTGGCATGAAAAGCTTCACTCAGGGAAAAAAGCTTTCTTGTTTTTAATTAATGGTTACACAAAATCTCTTCTTTGTTTTGCTGCTGGGGTTGATATGAAACTGCTCAAAGACAGAATGCTCAGATCACTGTTCCTCATCATATGGTTACACAGGGCAGATCTAAGCCTGGCTTGACTTCAGTTCAATGTCACCTTGCATCAATGGTATAGAAAAATACATGTGGAAGGGCAAGAGCTTGTCATGATAGCCTGCCTAGTCATAATCCAAGAAGCTAACATAATCATGTCCCAATGGGTCTTTCTATTCACACAGCATCACTTGAGATGAAAAGCCTAATTTAATTAGGCGTTATGACAGTAAGAACAGAGAGCTGGAGAAAGAGCAGTATTGGGGTTAGCTCATTGGACTTTGGGAATGAAATACCTGGGTATGAACAAGCATGAGTAAATCGTGTGAGCTGCTATGCCCCACAGAGTCACTCTGAGGAGAGCATGAGGTGATCTGCTGGGTGTTACTTTCTACCTTGTTTTTGAAGTAGAAACTCTGCATGTGTGAAACTTTCAAAATAATGCAGGGAAGAGTTTTGTCAGATAAATTAACTACACTGGCATTTCGGCAGTTAATGCCTTTCTTCTTCTTCGAAAGCCCTCAGTGATTCTTCATTGTGTTTCTCCTTTCTGCTTTGTCAATGCTTATATAGGGTCAATAAGCATATTCTGTATAATAAATGCACAGTCTGTAGCTTTCTTCATTCAGTAGCTTGCTGCTTTAGCCTACTGTAATTAAGTCTCAGCAACTGGTTGTAAGACTGTCATGTCTGCTTAATCTCTTCAGTTACAATCTTTTAATCAATCCAAGGATGCATTCCGGAAGTCTAACCCTTTGCTGGTTCAACTAAGGATAAATAATGACAAGTCACATGTTCCTATTGCTGGATATATTAGTCCACTAAATTGTTTCCTTTGTGGTGCAGAATGGAAAAGAATCAGATAATGTCCAATTTACATCTTATTCTGCTGCTATGATGCACATAAAAGGTTTAACACTGAAATAACATGGAATTGTCCACATTAAATATGTACAGAATTGTTTCTCGTGGCTCTGGAAAGTTCTGTGATTTTTGACAGACATAAGTAGAATCTTAACACTCTCTCTCTCTCTCCCCCTCCCTCCCTTCCTCTCGCTCTCCTTCCTGCCTTTCCTTGGCTTTCGTCCCATTTTTGCCAGTCAACTATTTGGAAGTTCAATATGTTTAATAAATACACATCAAATTATATATATATATCATTTAAATGAGTGGCATATGGCTCAGATCTGGATATAGGATTTGACTGGGGGTGTTCTGGTTACAAACTAATCTGGAAATGATTTACAGTAATTTTACAACATCTACAGTATATGTGCTACTACTCCCTAAATCTTTTGCTCTCTTTTTTGAGTCCACAATCTTGCAGAACAGTAATGATATCTCGTGTTCACTGATGCAATAAAAAAACTCTAGAGGTGAAAGAAACCATGTAATTTTTGCTGTTTCTTAACAGAAAAGCTAATACATATCTTTTTAAACTGTCAGCATTTTTAACTTCACTATCTATTTATAACCAAATAAAGTTTTAAAATTACAATATTATTCATCATAGCACAATATCAGGTATCTATTATTTTAGAATGTTACTATTTAACTGTAGGCAATTTCCAGTCTCATAGCATAAGCTGCCAGAGCCTGCAGTGCATTGTCCCACCACTCTTAAAATATAGCTCAGTGTTTGATCCAGATCAGGGTTTCTCAACACTGGCAATTTCCAGATATGTCATCTTGAACTTCCATAATTCCGGAAATGCATGTGATGGAGGGAGAATGTGGAAAGCTGACATTCTTAGAAGTAGACATTGCTGAGTTTGGAAAATGCTACTAATACTTCTTTGCACCAAGCTGATCCCTTTAAAAGACCACAAAGACCAGGGGTGAAATCCAGCAGGTTCTGACAGGTTCTGGAAAACCGGGAAATTTTGAGTAGTTCGGAGAATCGGCTAATACCACCTCTGGCTGGTCCCAGAGTGGGGTGGGAATGGAGATTTTGCAATATCCTTCCTCTGGAGTGGGGTGGGAATGGAGATTTTGCAGTATCCTTCCCCTGCCACACCCACCAAGCCCCACCAAGCCCACCAAGCCACGCCCACAGAACCGGTAGTAAAAAAAATTTGGATTTCACCATTGCCAAAAATCTCTTAAAAAGTCCCTGAAGTTGTCCCATAGAGGGTCCTAAACAACAATATTTAACTATCCAAGTCTTGATTTTACCAACCCTGCACCCTTTGGCTCTTTGTGGGTGGGTGGGTGGGTCTCCTATTACAAGAATGTTCTCCCATTTGAGTGAGATAAACTACCCATTTCTCATAATTTATTAGCTTGAAGAAACGTGGACCTCTTGGGAAATAACATTGATTTTCTTCTGTGCCCAAAGCTTGGCAATATCCATTATCAATAAAAATATTCTACAGCTTTACTAGTGATAGTTTGGGGAGATTAAAGGGTATTTATAGTTATTTTACAGTGTTTGTTAAAATAGATCACCTGCCTCAAAAACTAAGTCTGATGTAGGCAGAAATAAAATTGTTTTCTTTATTTTGTTTTGAGTATTTGGTGATTTCATTTTAAGACTTCCTTTACAATTTCACCAACTTTTCAAAATCTGCTTCGCATGTTTTGATTGTACAGCCTAACACTCTTAAAAATCTGATTTAAGGTTAAACCATCAAAATAATATTATAAATGTAGAGAATCCTTGATGGGAAAATCAGACAAAAACTAGTAGGATGTGTAACTGAATGAACACAGCTTCAGTGCTGCTATCTCTGAGGAAGGGGGGCAGAGAAGCAACGTCTCATGTTGAGAAGAAAGATTTTCCTCTAACCACTGCTTCAATTTTGTAAAATATTTATACGGTTCTAATCTCTCCACTCTTCTTTAACACACTTGCCAGTAGAATAAACCACACAATTGGCTCTGTAATTTTTCAGCTAGTCTTACTCTTCCCATTCTGTTAAATTCAACCTTTACTTTGTGGAAATAGAATTCTCTGAAGGGAAGACGTGTTACATAATTCAGCATTACTTTGTTCAGAATAATATCTGCAGACTCTTTTCAGTCACCAATGTTCTCCAAACTCAAATTGTACTGTTTTTCTCAATAGTGTGATCTTGACATTTATACTCTGGCTAAAGAAGTTGCTCGTTTTTGATTGTTGAATTGCAGGTTACATAAGCTATGGGCCCATGGGGGATGGTCCCTTAGACCTACTCCAAATGTTGGTGCTGAATTGTGCTCTTTAATGTGACAGAAGGATTAAATTATTCAATCCATTGGGAGTAATCATATTAATTGTACTTAAATAAACTAAGGCTAAATGAATGGAACACCAATCTAATTTCATGTTTGTTCTGATTCTGCATATTTTTATATCTTGGATGTCCGTATATTTGTTTGATTTGCTTTACAAGATTTGTTAACCGCTCCAGTCAATTAAAACTCTGGGTGATGTATAAGTGAAAAAAGACATAGGGTAATACAACTAAAATGGTATAAATAATATTATAACAGTGATTGCCCACAGTTAGCCATTGCCAAAGACATCCTAAAGTAAGGTGACTTTAGCAGCTTTGTGTACTGCAAGGAGGCGTGGAGCTAAAGTTACTTCTGGGAAAGCAAAATCAATATTTTAAAGAAGTAAAAATAAATTTAATAACTAAATAAACATATTCCAAAGCTGCTTGGCAAAGCTACAGTATTTCTGTCAGTAGAGACTCCACAGGAAACCATCCCTAGGTGTTCAAAGCAGGTGGGATTCTGGCCAAGCAGAATGATAGACCCTGACATGGTGCCATGTAGGACCAAGTTATCTCCAAGGCAGCTTCCTGTAGAGTAGGTTGCAGTAGTCCAGCTGATTGATCTCTATCCCCAAAAATTGGGCACTCCTGTTCTAATCTTGTAAATAATCAAGCTAATTATTTTGCTCTTCTAGCATCTATCCAGGCTTCAAGAGTTTCTTGGATATTAAAAAGAGATGAATAGGTGCAGTAAAGCCCAGAACTATGAAATAAAGCATGGGGGTACCCTCTTACTGACAAATCAGGAGCTAAGGTTCTTAACAAATATTATATATTTCTTGTGATCTTAAGGTAGGACTGTAGTCAGGATGCTGGACTACAGGGATTTGTGCCTGTTTTACTTTGCTCTGCAATGCATATTCTACATGGGCTACCTTTTAGTAGGATTCAGAAGCTTTATTTGGCTCAAAGTGCAGTGGATGGTCTGCTAGTGGGAGGTAGCAGATTTAGTCACATGACACATACATTGTTATGGTTGCAATTCTGATTGCCAGTCTTTCCAGGTTTAATTCAAAGTTTTGATGGTTGTCCTTAGAGCACTACATGGCTTGATCTCTGGCTATTTATAGGACTGTTTTTGTAAGCTGTCCCATATATCCATGCAGGAGGGATTATTCCAACTGGTCCAGAATGAGGCCGTGCGGGGGATTATGGGAGCGACAGTGCAGTTCCTGCGTGAGCTGCACTGGCTCCTGGTGGTCTTCCAGGTGCGCTTCAAGGTGTTGGTGACCACCTTTAAAGCGCTCCATGGCTTAGGGCCTGGATATCTATGAGACTACCTTCTGCCACCAATTGCCTCCCACCGGCCAGTACGCTCGCACAGAGAGGGCTTCTTCAGGGTGCTGTCGGCCAGACAATGTCGGCTGGTGACCCCCAGGGGGAGAGCCTTCTCTGTGGCAGCACCCACCCTCTGGAATGACCTACCCCCAGAGATACGCACGATACCAGACCTCCAGACTTTTCATCGGGCCCTTAAAACTCACCTATTTCTGGGCTGACTTGATCCCATCCTTTGGTTTTAATTTGAATTTAATTTTAACTGGGTTGTTTTAAATTGTGGGCTGAAATTATTTAGTATCTTTTAAACTGTTTTAATTTTTGTATGCTATGTTTTTACCTTGGCTGTTCACCGCCCTGAGTCCTGCTGGAGAAGGGCGGTATAAAAATCAAATAAATCAAATAAATAAATATAAATAAATAAATAAATAAATAAACAAACAAACAAATAAATAAATAAATATTGAGGCTCTTACCCTACATGAAGTAAAGGCAGCGGGGTCCCAATAATGTCCCTTGTTTTGGAAACTACCCTCATGCAGTGTAACACTTTACTTCCCAAGATACAAAGCACCATATCCTTATCTTTCCAAAAGTGTTTAAAATCTGACTGTTCTGCCAAGTATTTGGTTCCTGATACTGTAATGATATGTAGGCTGATATTGGATAGTTTTTACACTGTGTGCTTCTGGTTTCATTGTATGTGTTTTGTGTTTCTGTAAAGTGCCTTTGAAAACGAGCCATATATAAATTTGTGTGATATAGAGATAAGTCAGCACAAACAAAATATCATGTTGATTGGACACCTCAGACAGTGTTTTAAGGAGTTTGGCTGCTAAAAACTTTATGCTGGAAAAATAAATTATCAGAGAGGACACTTACGTCATGATATGGGCTTGCCTTACTATGGTCCCATTTTGATTTAGTATTCATGAATTTATTAGTAAAGATGTGATTTTAAATTATATAACCAATATTTTAATTCTATCATTATCTAAAGGATAAATGGATTGATTGAGCTTGGGGTGTAGCAAGAAATATTCTGGCACCAAGGAAAAACTGTGTCACTCCAGTTTGCACTGATGGTTTCACTCTACAGTTTTGAACTGGCTCAATATTGATGAAATGGGGAGAGTGCTCAGTATTATTCCATGTACTCAAGGGTTAGTGTATTTAAATCATGACCTCTTTGCTCTTCTTATCTCACTTCTTTGTGCTGCAGTTTGCTAAAGAGGTACAGCTATTGGGCTGGATACTTGGCCTCCTAGAACGCAAACTACAGGTGGTCCTTGACTTACTACCACAATTGAGCCCAAAATTTCCACTGCTAAGCAAGGCAGTTGTTAAATGTGTCATGCCTCATTTTATGGCCTTTTGCCATAGTTGTTAAGATAATCACTAAATTGTTAATCATGCGGTTGTTAAGCAAATTTGGCTTCCCCCTTTGACTTTGTTTGTCAGAAGCTCAGAATTCAGAAAAACAGAGTTGGAAGGGACCTGTGAGGTCTTCTAGTCCAACTCCCTGCAGCAAAAGCAGGAGATGTTGCAAATGACAACTCCAGAACATATGATGCTACAACTATGGTTAGCACATGCCAGTTGCCAAGCATCCAAAGTTTGATCATATAACTATGAGGGTGCTGCAATGGTCATAAGTGTGAGAAGTGATCATAGGTCACTTTTTTCAGGGGTGTTGTAACTTTGAACAGTCATTAAACTAATGGTTGTAATTCAATTATTTTCTATCTGCTATTACACAGGAGGATTAGATTATGGGACACCAGTACATATACTACTCTCTTTCAGGAAATCTACCAATACCAACACTGTATTTCCCAAACTTTGTCTCTTATTCTACCGTCCCAGTAAACTGCCCCATCTGCTCTATGATTCAATCCAGTGTTTTTATAGGGAGCTAATATTTGTCTTCTCACAATCCACATTCTATGGAGCAAGTCACAATCCACATTCTATGGAGCAAGTCACAATCCACATTCTATGGAGAGGACTGGTACTAATTTACCTGAATTTCATGAGAAACCATGTGTGTGTGTGTGTGTGTGTGTGTGTGTGTGTGTGTGTGTGTTCATAGAACCTCAATTCACAGGATGGGAAGAAACGGTGGGGGTCACAACTACCTAGGAAGGTTTCTTTTCCCATTTCCTTTTTGTATTCTCTACATAAGTGCCAGCAGTGTAGATTGAAAAAAAATCCTAATTATATGAGGCAATATAAGAAAACAAGTACTTCTTGTTCTCTACAAGAGGAATTTTCTCTATAGCACAGAATATATAAGAACAGTACATAAAATATGACACAGAAATCTATCAAATAGGAGACTGGATAATTGTAGTTTTCCTCTTTTTCTGTTGGTAATACATATATTAAAGATAATTTGGTATTAGTTTTTTCATTACTATAAAACACACAATAGCATTACTTGATGATTTGGATATTTTTCTCTGAAAGTGCATGTTTGCATTTACACACACACACACATTCCTGCAATACATTTCATGCTTCATCTGCTGGGCAACTCATTAAGTTACTGCAACACAAAATATTAATGCAAGAAGTTAAAATTTCCCTCCCCCATTCTTTTAAACCTCCCTGCCCCCTCCCCACTCAGTTGAACTTTCTTGCTTTCATACATTCTTTGGTTAATAAATGGCAAACCTTGACCCTTATGTTTGCTCACTACTCATTTGTGTGTCATTTTCCAGCAATCTTGAGCCTGAGGGAATGGGAGGAGTTGTAAAACTAAATTGTACCCCTGGGAATCAGAGATAAAGTCACTCACTGTACAGTTTATATTTACCGGATACAATCTCCATATCTTTTAAATTCAATGGAAATCCCCTTTGACCCACATATAGATGATGCAATTGTTCTCTGAACTTTCAGTAAGCAAGATCCACATGTTTGCAAACTAAAACAAGCAGTTAAAGAAAGTAATTGATGGTACTGGAGGGGGAAAAAACAACCATAAACAAACTGAATAGCTGAATCCAAGCATAATTTTAATCATTGGCTCTCTGAAAAATGACTATCCACTATTGAACCAACAGCCAGTTTGATGTAGTGGATAAGGCGTCAGGTTAGAAACTGGGAGACCATGAGTCCTAATCCTTCTTTAGGCATGAAGTCAGCTGGATGACCTTGGACCAGGCCTTTTCTCTAAGCTGTAGGAAGGAATGGCAAACCACTTGAGAAAACCTAGCAAGAAAACTTCAGGGACTGAAGGAGTCAAACATTGACTGAAAGACACATTGTTGAAGCAAATTGAAGCTCTAAATCAAAGGTATGCAGGTTCTGCAGACTTCAATTCTCAGAATTTTCAGCATTGGCAACTGTTAAACGGGGAATCTGTGAAGTTGCCATTCACACACCTGAAGAATTGATGGTTTCTTGACCCAGTTGTTCCAGGAAACTTGTTTTAAGTTTACAACAACTTTAATCTCAGGACAATCATATGATCAAATGGTTAAACAGGGATTAATAATCTTGCCCTGCGATTTTCATTTTGTCTGGGACAGAACTTGTAAAAAAAATAGATCATAACTAACTAACTAATTAACTTAATTAACTTTGCTGTGGTTAACTCCTATTCCATTATCTTTATCTGCATAACACATTGAATAAAAAAAAACTATACAAAAATTGTTTAGCCCATTGTGAATCCTCATAATGCATTCAGTTTAGGGTTCAATGTATTTTGTAATGCCCACAATTGAATTAACTGAATTATTAATCATGGATAAGTGTGCCACTATTATTCAAGTTTTCTAAATTAATTCTGAAAAGACAGAAATGGGTAAGCAGATGTTTTGTGCATACACCTATTTAATTGATAAGAGTTTAAATACAATCAAATTAAAGTGCAGCGAGTGAGTTTAGGATTGTGGTTGATGCCTTTCAGCCAAATAGGCTTTTAAAATGGTTTTATCTATGTGTATCTTGTCAGCAATATCAAAGCCACATTTGGGGGGGCAGGGGAGAGAGACAAAGATAGGAAAATTGTATCTCTAAGCACTCCTATTTTCACTACCTGCTATCAAGTTAGATGTCAAGTGATTTCTTCTTATGTTTTCAAATTTTCTAAATAAAGCACCCATCAAATTTTCTTTTTATTATTGAGAGAAAGGAAAATCATTGGGGGGGGGGCAGTGTTCCTGTCAAGCTTAATTTTCAAAATTAAGCATTCACTGCATTTTTCAAGTTTTAATTTAACTTTACTCAGGTTGCATTATTTACAGCAGATTCCTGAATTTTTGTCATCAAGGCGATGAGCAAAATCCATCCTCTTTTTAACTATTTTATTTTTACTTATTTGAAACTTTAGTGGGTCAAGAAACCACAAAGTTTGAGAATCCGTGTCATTGATATAGTGGTGAATCACTCGTTTGTTACGATAACACAGTTTTTAAAGACACATTGATATGTCCTTTTGATTAACTACTTTGATATGTCTTGTTTTGAAGGAGTAGCCTCAAAAAAGTATGGTTGGAACTGATTTTTGCCTAATTTAAATAATACACTGAGGCCTGCCTATATCATTTAGCAGCAACCAAAAACGCACAACAAAGTATCCACCAAACTATGGGAAAGTTAGGAAAAATAAATGCTGAATTTAAATTGTAAAAGACTGTACTGTGCTGTCATACAATAGTGGGCAAACGATTGCTTCAAATGGCTTCATTCCAGCATACAATAAAGAAAATAGTTGTGCCATACAAAGTATTTGAAAAGCTTCTGCTAAGTTCAAGCGAGGGAGCCTATGTCTGATGCCATCCTAACTGAGTCTACAATAGGCAAAGTAATGCCTTCATAACAGGCATGATATATTATCTATGGGAGATGCACTTTCTTGAGTTATGACTCTGATAAAATGAACAGCATAAACACAAGGTGTGCATCAAAACCAATGCAAATTCCAAAACAACTTGAGCCAGAGATTTTTGTATCTTCTCCAAAATAATTTTTAAAATATTAAAAAGAGTGACATAATCAAACCTCTCAAGATGTTGCCAATCATACCCTAAGATCTTCTGCAATTTTATCTAAGAATGTGCAATATTCTGCAATTTTTAAGCAAATAATAATAATTTGGGGGTTCTTTTTCATGAATGGGGTTCTTTTGTGCCATTAGTAGAATGCTGACAAAATCTCATTTAAGTTTTGAACAGATTGAAGCAGCTTTCCATACAGAGAGAGAGAAGGAGAGGGGGGGGAGAGAGAGGGGGGAGAGAAAGAGGAGAGGGGAGAGAGGGGAGAGGGGAGAGAGAGAGCGCACAATGGGGAAAGTCAACATTAAAAACTTCTCTTGCATAAAATCCCTTGTAACTATCCATCTGAAACATGTCAGGTTATTTACCTTCAGGAACTTGTATGATAGATGATATTTTCTAAAATGACAGACATTGGAGTATATGAAAATATAGTAGTTGTACTGTTCAATTTCCCTAGGCCTTACAAGGATTTATTCTGCTACATTTTCTATTGCGATTCAGAAAGCTGCAGCAGATATGTGGTTTTCCTAACCTCTGTTCTACCAATTATTATTACTAAGTACTCTATAGGGTTCGAGCTCTCAATCAGCCTTCTTCCCTATAGAATTCATGTGAAAGACGCCCTGTACAATTGTTATTGCGAAATGTGGAACGAGACAAGAGGCGCTATGGTATAGTGGCTACGCTCCTGGGCTGGAGACTGAATTTGCAGAGAGAGAGAGACTGACTGGGTGACTACAGGTCAGCCACTCTTTCTTAGCCCAACCTACATCAAAGTGTTGCTGTTGTGGAGAAAATAGGAGGTGGGAATATTAAGTATGCATGCTGCCTTGAGTTGACCAAAAATAAATAAAAGTTTCCTCCTGGTTTTAGATTTGTGTAGATGAAGAAATTCCCACAGGAATAGCTTGAATGGCTAGCTGCCAGAGCTGTGTAAAGCTTTGAAGGAGTCTTCCAGTCTCCAGGATGATTCAAGGTAGCAAATCAAATCAGGAATTTCTAGAAGTCTTCAGAGAGTTTTGAAAATGATTTGGTAGGATGTTTGGTGCTTCAGGCTTTGTGAAGACTGAAATACTGATACAGCTTTTTCCTCGGTGTATGGAAAAAGCTGAGGTGAGGTGAGTGTGAATCACAGGATGCGCTGTCTACTCATTTACTTAGACATGAGTATCTGGCCACTGGTTTTTACCGTCTCTGCAAATCTTGTCTATCACACTCTTTGGGGAGGACTTTATACTTACTGTTCTGTTAGAATTTATTTAGCCAGGATTCAGATTTGTTCTACTATGCTTTTTTGATCTGGTTTGCTCTTTCTTGTCTGACTCTCACCTTTCCCCAAATATATATTTTATCTTCTTTTTATGTTCTCAATCTATTTGTCTGCAGTACAGCAGATCCTGTTAGCCTCTGTGTCTCTTTCAGTTTCTCCCTTTATGGGCTTTTAAATCTTTTCTAAGACTTTGCTTTTTAAAGATTATTTGAAAGTTGGTTTAAGTCACAGTGATTGAGAATTTCTCTATTGGCCATTTGTTAGATAAATTGGAGGCTGCTAAGTTCTCCTTTCCTCGCCTTAAAGAAAAGGTACAGCAAAGAATCAAAAATTTATTGCCGTAAAATCTGTGCAGCTTTCTGGCTGAAGCTTTGCAAAATTAATGACCTTTAAAGGGCCTATTATTTTTGTAATTTGAATTCCATACACACACACAAAAAAAAAATACTGCAGATACTCTCCATTATGGCCAATGGAAATTCATCAGCATTAACAGTTCTTCCATGTGCTCTTCATAGCCAACAATTGATTGTTTTTTCTGATCAAATATCAAATAAAATTGAATCTTGCTGTTTTCAATTCTTAAATTGGAATGGAATCAAAGCTTGATTGATTTGCACATCTCTACTAGCTCTATTGAGTTAACTAGTTAACTAGTTAGCTAGTTAACCTATTGAGATTAACTCTGTTACTTGGTGACTGGAAGTGAAAGAGCCTTATCCTTTTAGGCAACTAGCAATGTAGCAAGTAAAGCAACTAAACCCCTATTGGCCATATCCCTAAAACCCAGTGGGATTTGGAGACATTGCTTGAGACTTCTGAGCTAGGGCCCTGTCAAGGTAGAGGGTTCCTAGGCAAGGCAATTCCCACACAAGAAATTCATCTGGAATTCAACAAACTCCAAATTTCTTCTTCCCCAGACCCTCCTCCTGATGCATGCACTCTTTCTTCCACCTCTCCCTGATGGGTTCTCATTCCTATTCTTTCTCTAATGCTTTTCACTTACAAGGTGACAGCACTGGAGTCTTGGGAATCCTGAAGAACCAAACTGGACTTGGACATCTTTATCCTCAGAGACCCTCCGGATTTTGAATGCAATGACCAATCTGGAAAGAGAAAGTTAGCTGTATCAGTGTTGGTCTAATTGCATCTTCTTCCACAAATTAATGGATTATATTATTTTAAATAAATGTGTATGTTTTTGTAGCTATGACTTGCTGCTTATGAGGGATTCTGATGGTCACATACAGTGATGAAATCCAAATTTTTTTACTACCGGTTCTGTGGGCATGGCTTGGTGGGCATGGCAGGGGAAGGATCCTGCAAAATCCCCATTCCCTCCCCACTCCTGGGGGAAGGATATTGCAAAATCTCCATTCCCACCCCACTCTGGGGCCAGCCAGGAGTGGTATTTGCCGGTTCTCCAAATTACTCAAAATTTCCGCTATTGATTCTCCAAACTGCTCAAAATTTCCACTGCTTGTTCTCCAGAACCTGTCAGTACCTGCTGAATTTCACCCCTGGTCACATGTCTTTTAAAAGTCTAAGAGACTTGATCTATCACTTGCCATACTATTTTGAAAAACAAAGAGCATGATATAAACTCCTTCTGGTTCCTCTGTGTGGCACCTGAAATGAAGCAGGAAGGTTCTTTACAATCAAAATATTGGTGGGAACATACCAGAATAAATAGGATTACTCTGTCAACCATTCTGGTTTGGAGAAGATGAAAGGAGAAACTGCCCTGTATACACAACAAAAGGGGCAGAACTGTATTTCTGTTGATTTTTCATCATTCTTGTATGGATGGTGATGAATTTAGATATTACCCAGGCTCTGGGATCTAACTTTATGCCTAGCAGCAGCATCAGTGCCTCTGAAATATATCGCCTGTACTTCCACACATCTATTACTGAAAGCACACCACCTTTGTTTTCTCAATAAGCAATTTGCAGTGTGAGCCCAAATTGAACAGACATAAAAAAAAAAAATGAAAATGGACTCATAACACTTGTTTCGGGAAAAATACAGACAGAAAAGCTCAGTAAATCATATGAAGTAACTAGCACAGCTAGAAGAGAGAATAGATATTTCTAAAATTTTCAGAAACTAAGAATGTTATAAAATTAAAGGCTTGACACATTTCAACAAGTATGTTACATAATGCCTTTTAATATTCAATCACTGGAATTAAAGTAATGGGATGATGGCACTGTGCAGGAAGTTCAACATACACACACTAGATCTGATCTAAGAAATAATTCATAGAGGAATGGTTTGATCTAATAGAGGCGTTTGATTTTAGCCACAGCTTCATCATAAGTCTCATTTTTCTCTTGATAAAACATTATGGTGATATGGTTAATGATGTAGTTATAGCTGTTATTATATAAAGATCAATATTTTTAAAGACCCCAAGCTTGACTGCAACAATTATATTATATATATAATTACACACACGTGTGTGTATATGTACATGTACATGTACAGGCATGTACATGCATATACATGCATTATACATATACACACACACACATATATATATAACCTCTGGGTGAGATTCAAGGTGCTGGTGATGACCTATAAAGCCCTACATGGCTTAGGTCCAGGATATCTGTCGGACCATCTGCAACCAGCAACAGCTCCCTATCGTCCGGTGCGTTCTCACAGGGAGGGCCTACTCAGGGTGCCGTCGGCTAGACAATGTCGGCTGGTGACCCCCAGAGGTAGAGCTTTCTCTGTGGGCATACCCACCCTTTGGAATCAATTCCCCCGGGGGCTCCGGTTGCCCCCTGACCTTCGCACTTTCCGCTGTGAACTAAAAACATGGCTGTTTAAATTGCCCAGCCTGGACTGATGGGGTTTTGATTTTAATGTATTTTAATATGCGTTTAATATGTATTTTAATCATGTTTCTTACTTGGATTGAGATTGTATATCTTAACTGTTGTGAGCCACCCTGAGTCTTATGGAGATAGGGCGGCATATAAATCTAATAAAAATAAAAATAAAAAATAAAAATATACCTGCATACATACACATACACACAAACAGATTTTGCTAATTCTACTTGTTAGTAGCTGACTGTCTTATAAACATTGATCAGAATGATCTCTAATTTTGTGAGATAACTTGGAAAGGCATTGGCCAGAACAGCAGATGGTGGAGAAACTACAACGCGTGCACAGCCAACTGTTGGTCTGACATGTTGGATTCCTGCTAAACGTTCTTAACTGGTCAAATTTAAAAGTCTGTTTTGATAGTGCCTATGCAGAATACTGGGAAAATCAAGGTATTATACAGCAATGTAGAAAGTAACTTTTTTAAAGAATAGAAATTGAATTTCTAGAATATATTATGAACTTGAAATACTGGGTAGCAAATGCGTCTACCAGGAATAGTAATCGTGATTGCAATAAAGGCATTTAAAAGGAATCTATTATCTTTCCATGGCAAAAAATACAGAACAGTATTATATATCAATATAAAACAAAGAAGAATGATGTTGAAGAAATAGCATTAAATTTGGGCTAAGTTTACCTTGCATAAAGATAATAAGCAAAATACCGTTGGGACAAAATATGAAGGTTCTGCCATAGATCCTAATAGTTTAATCAGTCTTTTTATGTAAAATAACAGATATCTAGATAGAAGATATGCTGTGGATTAGTCTACATGGATTTCAATGCACTATTTGATATTGGGCCACATGGGAAATTAATAGTTACACTGGTGAAGATGGAGATTAATACAGATAATGGTAGATAAGCAAGTGAATAAAAGTAAGACGATAATACCAGCCTGGAAAGCAAATGTTCATTTTAAGAAGATAACAATTCAGTGATAAGAAACCAAGTTGGTATTTCCATAATTTTGTATGCTTTATTTAACATAAGAAACATATTAGTAGCATTTATTGAATCACAAGATTTGGAACTGCACATCATTAGTGTACTTGAGGATGGTAAATTACTTGAAAATGGAAAGAATACAAGTTGTAAGATTAAGAATTAAAACATAAATATTATTAAAGGTTCTACCCTGTGTCATTTGCTATGTATTAAGTTAATGTGGAAAGCACAAAGGTATGTTTAGGAAAACCCCAAAATAATAGAAAGTGAAAAACAAACAATGAAATTACATTAAATATATAGTAGGAGAAAAGATAGGCATTATTAAAAGTGATCAAGTTAAGAAAATAATATAGTGCCTTAAGGTGCTGTCAGAACAAAGACAACTTCCAAATTAAATATTAACACAAGGCAAATTCATTAACAGCATAAAAGATCAGGAGGTACTTAGTGAAATTTTTCTATAATGATTCAGAAATATCTAAAATCTTAATATTTAAAGTAAGCATATTTTGGTGTTGTGGATGATGAAATAATTTCAGTAAGGAGCTTAATTATCAATGGGAAAGAAGCTGGAGACCTTTGATTTGAAGTAAACTTTGGGGGAGCTAAACAAGAGAGGATGGGGACAGAGAGAGAAAAAAGAAAAATGGAAACATTGGCTGCATAATGGCAACATAGCAATCATTTTATTATAAGAGGATCTTCTTGAACTGAGTTGCCTTTTCCTCTTGCTTTTTTAAAAAAAGTTAGATTACATCGTAAGTCATGCTAATGCTGTTCTGATAAATATTTGATCAAGAGTCAATTTTTCATCATTTTGATGAATTTATTTTAGAAGATTCAATATTATTTAGAAAGGATTATGGCAATGGCCTCATAAAGCTGTTAACATGGCACTGCACTACTTCTTACAGCATCTTGAATGCCCAAGCACCTATGGAAGGTCCTTTTTTGTAGACTTCAGCTCAGCATTCAGTACCATCATTTCAGGAATTCTTCATCTAAACTGACTCAGCTAGTTGTGCCTGTCCACACTTGTAGATTATAAACTTTCTGACAGATAGAAAGCAGCAGATAAAGCTAGATAAAATCACATCAAATACCCGTTCAATTAGCACAAGTGCCCCCCAGGGCTGTGTGGTCTCTCCATTACTCTTTTCCCTCTATATACTGATGGCTACATCTCTAAGGATCCCTCTGTTAAGTACTGAAGTTTGCAGATGATACAACAGTCATTAATCTCATTCAATATGGTTATGGGTCTGCATATAGATGGGTGATTGAACAACTGGCGTGTGGTGTAACCAGAATAATCTGGAGTTGAACACACTTAAAACTGTAGGGATGAAATTGGATTTTAGGAGGAGCCCTCCTATTCTACCACCTCTTACAATACTAGACAACACAGTATCAACAGTAGAGACCTTCAAATTTCTGAGTTCTATAATCTCCCAGGATTTGAAATGGACACCCAACATTAGAACCATTATTAAAAAGGCAGAACAAAGAATGTTCTTCCTACACCAGCTCAGAAAATTCAGACTGCCCCAGGAGCTGTTGATACAGTTCTATGGAGGAATTATTGAGTCTGTTATTTGTACTTCTATAACTGTCTGGTTTGGTACAGCATTCAAACAGGACAGGTATAAACTTCAATGGATAGTTAGGACTGCAGAAAAAAACAGTTGCAATCAATCTGCCTTTCACTGAGGACCTATATACTGCAAGGATCAGAAAGAGAGCTGAGAAAATATCTAGAGACACCTCACATCCTGGACATAAATTGTTTCAACTCCTCTCCTCAGGATGCCAGTATAGGGCATTACATGCCAAAACAACCAGACACAGACAGATTTTTCCCTCACACCATCATTCTGCTAAACATCCAATTCCCATAGTACTGTCTTATGTCTAAGGATGCAGCATGGATGTATTGCTATTATCCTTCTCATCTTTTCTTATCTTCACTTATGATTATATTACTTTGCTGTTTGTATGTACACTGAGTGCTTCTGCACTGGAGACAAATTCCTTGTGTATCCAATCACACTTGGCCAATGAAGCTGTTCTGTTCTGTTCTGTTCTGTTCTGTTCTGTTCTGTTCTGTTCTGTTCTGTTCTGTTCTGTTCT
>WNWU01000109.1:1159873-1183228 GCA_012654045.1 Ptyas mucosa | reverse complement strand
AAAGCATTTTTTCTACAACCTCTTTGGCTGAAAAAATGCTTTAATTTTTTTTTAAAAAAAGCCTTGGATGATCGCGCGGCTCAGCTGGGCATGGGTGGGGGGCAGGGATTTTTGCTACCAGTTCTCCGAACCACCCACCTCCATTGCTACCAGATCGGGTGATCCAGTCCGAACTGGGAGCATTTCACCCCTGCTTCAGATTTATTCTCTATGAAAATAGGGAACACAACGCAGCCATTCTTGGTGATGACCCATTACTTGGGAATATGTATTACTATTCTTAAAACTTGGAAGGCCTCTGTTCTGCCAATTCTTATAAAGCCATTAAAATATGGCTTTTCTCATAGATGTATAAGGTGTGAGATCTTATGAAAGCAATGTTGGTTTTGATTATAATAATTATGTGCCATTAAATTGAAAATGAGTCTTTGAAAGCACATGGATAGATCTTCTCCATGATGAGCTGTCCTTAACCTGGTCCTTCAGGTGTTTCAAGAGTGCACCCTTCACTGCTGTAATTATGTCTATCCATCCAGCTACTGGTTGTCCTCTGCTCTTTTCTTCTGTTTTTCTCAGCATTAGGGCATTCTCCAGTGAGCCAGGTCTTTGCATAATGTGAGTCCAAAATAGAATAATTTGGACCTAGTTATCTATGCATTGAGTGAGAACTCTGGGTTGATTTGTTTGATGGTTCATTTGTTTGTTTTCTTGGCTCTTCAGGGTATTCTCAGGATTCTTCTCCAACACCAAAGTTCAGAAACACTAATTTTCTTTCTATCTTGTTTATTCAAAGTCCAATTTTTCCTTCCATACAGTGTCACAGCATGATTCTGATCTTTTTAGATGTACACATGACTTCTATATTGGTTTCACATGAGAACAATGAAGTGTTCTAAGACCCCCATTTTCTCTGCATTTTCCACTGCTTAACACAATCAACACAATCAAATGCCTTTGTTCCAGAGTTAGTACCTGGCAATCTCTTTGATACTATAATTGAACTCCTCCATCTTTGTTTGGCAACAATGTACTCAGTTTGATTTCCATGCACTAAGTTTGGTGATGGCCATGTATTGTATACAGGTATTGTTTTGATTTTTTGAAGGCTTTGTTTAGATTGGCAGAAATCAGCAAGTCCTTCTTTTGCTTCATTTTTTTTCCTAAACCATACAATCCAACTGCACATAGTTCTTTAATATTTCCAAATTTGGCATACTTATCAACTGCCCAAAGTCATTGGGAATCCAGCAACATAAATTCCAGTCTCCAACTGTATCTTGCTTGCAAGTTCTACCAATTACAAATTGAATTTGATCGTAAATCTCTTCTGTATCAATGATTGGAGAGTAAACTTGGATAATTGTGACACTAAAGTGTTGTCTATGAAGCCTAATTGAAATTGTTGGTTTTACTTTTATTTTACTGTTATCTTTTTCTATAGTTTCAGTTTTCTTCTTTATCTTTAAAGGTATTATTGATAGTTTACATTTTACTATGCTGCTTATTGCTATTAGCTACCCAGAATCATGTTTAAATAGATGGATGTGATGGAATGCAGTCTGGATTCATTGGAGGGAAATAGTACACTCCAAAGAAGTAAGAAGCAGTTCAGTTCAGATAATTTGTGCGAGAGAAAGGAGATGAAGACAGCCTCTCCCTAATAATTCTCTGAGCATATACCGTATTTTTCAGAGTATAAGACACAGCTTCATTTTTGGGGAGGAAAATAGGGGGGGGAAAATCTGCCTACCAGGTATTCATCTGGCTAGCATCCTTAGTCTGGTCAGCTTCAGCACATTAGTTTACTGGTTTTGAGCGCGCACACGCTTTTTATTCCCTGCTTGGGGATAAAAAACAGCTTCTAAAGCACAGCTGAGAGGAAGCAGCAATGAGAAAAGCAGGCAAAGCACGGAGATCACTTCACTCGCTAGCACCTCGTTAGGGCTGAAAAAAAACTTCTAAAGCACAGCTGAGAGTCGGAGGGAGCAGGCAAAGCAGAGAGATTGCTTCACTTGCTAGCGCCTCGTTAGCGCTGAAAAAAGCTTCAAAAAAGCTACATTCAGAGTATAAGACACACCCAATTTTTCAGCTTCTTTTGGGGGGGGAATGCATCTTATACTCCGAAAAATAGGGAATGTGTTGTAGATAGTACTTGGTTTAGCAATATTCTGTCGATAGATGTGGAACAATAAAGAAATCTGCTTGGAAGAATCCCTATGTGTCTTTCTTGGCTTTTAGAGCCCAACAATGGGATACAAATTCTGTAAACAAATAAACAAAAGGCCCCTTTCACATCTGGAGACCACCACTACCATCTCAATGTTCAAGTTAACAGTGGCCTGAAAATGGAATACAAATTTAAATCCCTCATGCCAATGGAAATAAAAATTGAAGTATATTTATGAGACAGGCTAAGAGAAATGTGCAATGCTATTAGGAATACGGGCTATATGGATAAGTTTAGATTTTATATAATTTGGCTGATAGTTTGGTGTTTTAAAAACATTTGAAAATAGCTATGGTAACACAAGACCAATAAATAGTCCGCAAACCAGATGGCCATTTTCTTTAGTGCTGCTCCAGAGAATATCTTGTTCATAAAAATGCATTTGAAAAGCTCTGTCTTCCAATTACCTTCTACTTTTACATGCCTTTTAAATGCTTGTTCCTGGCTAATATTTTCCCTAAGTTGTATCTATGTTGGCACTGATGTGTTATAACTGTAAAGGGCTTTATCTGATTGCCTAATACTGATTATCAGACTCCATTTTGATTAGCTTTTCAGACAAAATGTGAGAGGTCTCCCATCCTCTTCTTTGTCTGGGGAGGCTCCGAGGAACCAATCTACTCACCAGTTCTTCAGCCTTTGCTGTGGTCATTGTCTCTTTCAGAAATATGTTTAGTTCTTCATGCTTCTCCCAGAAGTCTGTAAAAGGCTTAAGTTAAAGGATATTTTTCAGTGGAAAGTTTGACTCAGAGATTTGAGGTGTAAGATTTTTGTTTTTGGAAAGGGTTACATGTAACTTGAAAGATCACATTTTAAAATTCAAACTCTTTGATCATTGTTCTTTGATTTTCCAACTAATACACATGCAAGCCATCTACTACATATCTATGACTATGGTTTTTCCAGAATCAATTTGAGTTGGCATCTTTTATACATTCCTTAGCTGTATCATGTTCAGACTTTGAGCTTACCCCACATAAAATTACTGAGAGTATCCAGAAGATTTAATTAGTGCAAAATGTGGCAGGTAGATTACTAGGGCTGTAATTCTGTGGTCACTGAATTGTGGCATGTTACTATTTTATTGTTAGAGAATGAAAGTCCAACCTTGTATGCCAGGTTGTTGGTTTTATTCTTCATCAATACTGTAAGACAAGAAATCAATATACAGGTGGCCCTTATTTAACAAGCATTTGTTCAGTTATCATACTAATTTGTAATTGTGCTAAAACATTGGTAGTTATGTCCTCAAAATACCAGCTCTTATAGCGCACCCACTGCAATTTGGGTACTTGGCAACTGGCCTGGATTTCCAACTGTCTCAGGGTCTCATGATCATATGATTGTGATTTGCATCCTTCCCTGCTGGCTTCCCACAAGTCAGTGTGGAAGTTAGCAGGAAGTCACCAGTTGCCATCACATGAGGTCCTTGCTTAACAACCTACACAGTCTTTGCTTAATGGCAGCAACTGGGCTTGCCAAAACTGCTGTCCCTAAGCAGCAAGATCATATGATGTCACACTTTATGACATCGTTGTTTAGTGATAGAAATCCCAGTCCCAATTATAATCATTAAACAAGGACTATGTGTAATCTTCAACTTACAACCAGTCTCTTAATAACCAAAGTCACGATGATATGTTCTTTAAAAAATGATTATCAAAGCAACTTCATGACACAGCAGGTAGAACATGATGAGGTCATGAAAAAAGAACCCAGAATGTCACATGTGCATATGAGGAAGGAGGGTAAAGAAAAGAAACAGAAATTTGAGGTGTCACAGAGAAGTATTTTATTTACTTAGATTGAAATAAAGGCAAAAAAGATGTATGCATTTTATCCTGAGTCCCAGGGATAATTGTTCTGGAATTAGTTATCTAATATCCTATTAGAGCTCTGGTGGCTCAGCAGACTAAGGCAGTTATTAACATCCACTTACATCTGCTGCCTGCAATTGCTGCAAGTTCAAATCCCACCAGGCTCAAGGTTGACTCAGCCTTCCATCCTTTCTAAGGTAGGTAAAATGAGGACCCAGATTATGGGGGCAATAAGCTGACTTTGTATAGATATACAAAAGTATGAAGGCTATTGCTTAACACATTGTAAGCCGCCCTGAGTCTTTGGAGAAGGGCGGCATATAAATCAATTTTTTTAAAAAAAATGCCAATATGAAAGATTTTGTTTAATTCATAGTGGTCAAGAGAACACATATAACAATGTGTAAATTAATGACCTTTTATATTCTGTACTGAATGAATCCATTAGTCACCTAATTCTAATGAACTCCAATGGATTATGCCATGGGCATTGGTACCAAAATTTTGCTAGTAGATGTCAGGAAAAAGCATAAAGAGACAGCATTGTATTCTCCAAGCCACTCTATCTTGCCTTTTTGGATTGAGTTGGGGAAATGGGAAAATGAGGCTGAAAACATAATACCCTGGGCTGCTTGCTAGTGCCATTGCCTGGTTTTAGATGATGAGAGCCAACAAGTACATCAGGTATTCCTTCATTCTAACTCATTTGTTGTCTGCTATGCCTGGTGAATCCTATGAAGAACTATTCATCATTGAACCTTAAGGTGATTGAAGCTAACAAGCAGAGGTCTGTCAACAACCAAAGATAGGATAATGGAAGTTAGGCTGAATCTTTGTCAAATGAAATTAGAGGGCATGAAATGAAGGAACAATGACTGTTTTGCCTCAACAACAGCAATGTTTTGGGGTTTTTTTTGTGTCCCAGAACCAAATTTTGGAATTTGCCATTTCTTTTTAACGTAATGCGACTCTGTTGCATGGCTGTTCCATTCACACATATATAACAACAGTACTCGGTATATCCAAGCTGCAGAGCCATTACTTTTAGATCTCCACAGATGTTCCAGTTCTACTTGGTATACTAGATATTCTTCAACAAAACTTCAATGTTTTTGTATGTTTCTTTTATGTGTGCAGCAAGCCTACTGGTACTGAAAGACATACATTGCCATTGTGTAAAATACAGAAGATTTCTATAAAATGATATGCCATAGGTTAAATTATGAGTTATTTTCATGATTAGCAGTCAAAACTATATAAGATACACCAAGTGGTGGAATTCGATAATTTAACAACCGGTTCTCTGCCCTAATGATTTCTTCCAACAACCAGTTCATCAAACTGCTCAGAAAGTTAACAACCAGTTCTCCCGAAGAGGTGCGAACTGGCTGAATCCCACCACTGGATACACCCAAGTGTTCATGAAGCAAAATGTTTGTTATCCACTTAAAAACGAACAAACAGACAAATGGCATCCAAAAACTTGTTGTAGGCATTCAGTAATTGTCTTAGGAAGCATGTTTACCCTTTTCCATCACATACTTTGGTAATCAGGCTGCTGGTTTTCTTCAAGAAGATAAAGTTGCTTTGGTGTTTTACCAATACAGGAGAATAGCAATAGCACTTAGACTTATATACCGCTTTACTGTGCTTTACAGCTCTCTGTAAGCGGTTTACAGAGTCACATATTGCCCCCAACAATCTGAGTCCTCATTTTATCCACCTTGGAAGGATGGAAGGCTGAGTCAACCTTGAGCCTGGTGAGATTTGAACTGACAAATTGCAGGCAGCCGGCAGGCAGCAGAAGTAGCCTGCAGTACTGCACTCTAACCACTGCGCCACCGAATATTTGTAGTTTAGGTTGAAATGAAGGGTCCTTGGTGCTCCTTGAGTTTGGTTGTTTTCTTGGAGATGTTTCATTACCCAAACTAGGTAACATCATCATCAGAACACCAAGAACCCCTCAGACTATTTAAATTTCTGAGTAATTAATAGCAGTGAATGCCATCAGTTTTTTGAATCATCAAGAAAGATACAACTATATATCTGGGGGGGGGGAATGAAAACCCTGGATAGTGAGTCACTGCCAAGGTGAGGGGCACAGCATTTTCCCTTCCTAATTTTTCCTCATTTCATTTCTGACATCCACTTATCTATTTATTGTTGTTCTTTTCCCTTAGTGAGACATTAATAAACATTTACATTCTTTGGGGGAAATGACCAACTTCTACCTACTTGCAGCTGCTAAATTGTTAATATTCCTACAATAGCCTTTAGGAATTCTCATTATTATACAAATTAATAATAGTAGGAGAGGTAATGAGATTTAGAAAATGAATTTTAAGAGGATACTTTCAAATACGGCTACCCAGAGATGTTGTTGGTGAAAGTCAGGGAATTGGGTCCATGTAAGCAGATAAAGAAAAAGACTTTTTAATTTAGTTCAGATATGCACTTTCTTTCCTATCCTTCCCATAGCTCCATACTCAACACCCCTCCATATTTTTCCAGCACATTTAGAAAGATGAGGAAGGAGAAAGAAGAAGAAAAGTGTAGATGAAGATCTTAGGATTTCAAGAATTACTTTCAGCAGTTTGGAATATAATTGGAATAGTTCCTTGTCGTCGCCTTGAAATCTTTTTGTGCCAGGAATAGTTTTGCCTTATAATGCAGCTTTTCAGATGCATTATGAGGATGAACAGCCCTCAACGGTTGAGGAATGGGGAGGGGCCACAGGAATGTAGAAGCAAATGTCGTTTAAATAAAAAACAAAGTTAAAGAAGTTCCTGATTCTGCTATTTTCTCTCATTGCTGAAACTGAAAGAGTCCACACATGAATCACCTTGCAGGAAACAGAAGTTTAAAAAAAGAGAGAACAGACATGAAAGTAACACTTCTGTTGCTATCACCTTCTTCCAACCAGTAAAATGCATGATTTCTCATCTGGAATTTCTCAAACAGTCTCAGAGGCGTCCTTCTCTTTGTTTTCTAGAATACTTTCGAGAAAGCAAAGAGGCACTTTATCACCACCAATAATTTCTTTTTCTGCATTTTTTTTGTTTCTTCTCAAAGACATCTTGTCTCTACAATCATGTTTGCCAAATGACCTGTCTTGTTTACAAATGGCAGCAACATTTATCATAATCAGACTCATGCTTTTCCCTGATTTCTTTTCCCTCCTGCAAAACATCATTTTGCATCTGCCTTTCAGCCCCCCTGGGATGATCGGGGATCGTGAGGAAAAGTTTGGATCCAACTCACAAATTGCTGATTTTTTTTTTTAAGAGAAATATGGCAAAGTTGGATTTCGTTTTACTATTTCTATATCATGTTCATATCTTGCCCCACCTTCTGAAGCTCAGAGCACCATATTTCTCTGACTCCAGTTTTTATAACATTAACTTGTGAGGTCCAATAGACTAATAGTGGCTGCTCCAAAGTCAAAAGCTCCATGGCTGAGCAAGCACTTCCATCTTCCCAGCTCAGTTCCTACTCTGTACACTAACCATTATGTCATACTGACTCCCACTTTTAAAAAATGTCCTAAAGATTATTGGACCAGAGCTTATTAGGTTTTGAATAAATATCATTGGCTAGGTTCACATAACATAGAAAGCCATAAACCATGATTTATAAATGATAGTAATTGAATTCATACAGTAAGCTGAATGGGAAAAAAATCATGATTAACAGAATAATAGAGATGGAAGGGATCTTTTAGGTCATCTAGTCCAACCCCCTGCCCAAGCAGGAGACCCTACACCATTTCTGACAGATGGCAGTCTGAAAACTTCCAGTGATGAAGCTCCCACAACTTCTGAAGGCAAGCTGTTCCATTGGTTGATTGTTCTCACTGTCAGAAAAATTCTCCTTATTTCTAAGTTGAATCTCTCCTTGATCAGTTTCCATCCATTATTCCTTGTCTGGCCTTCAGGTGCTTTGGAAAATAAGTTGACACCCCTTCCCCCTCTCTGTGACAGCCCTTCAAATATTGGAAAGTATGATAGTATATAACAGATCATTGTCCAATGTTCATGTAATATTCTCTGTCGCTTTTTGTGTTTTGAACCCAATATCTCAATGAAAGAGTGTGCCGCAGAGCTTAAAGTGATTAAAAACTGGGAATGATGTTTTAGGAGACTCAGTGACTGACTTAAATGAATAATTTCAAGTTCTGCCATTTCAATTTGATATTTGATCATGAAAATACAGCCAGAGTTCTTCTAGAACCACAACTATAGAGCTGGAAACGTTAACAGAAACAGCAAATGATTTTCTTAATATCATGTCACTACAAACAGGCAGTGGCAGATTTCTAGCAACACATTATCCCACTCTCCATAATGGCTATTATTTTTGGCTGCATAAACCTTAGTTGCAGATGTCAGCTTGTCTCTGTTGCGAAATATAATAACTGCATCAAACTGTAATAGACTGATTTATCACTGTCATGTTTTTTATTATTATTATTCAATTTCAAATGGCTATCGTTATTAAGGTACTTTTAGTGATTACACACATATTTATAAGTATATTTTCTGCAGGCTTATAAGAAAACACTATTAGGGCCATGGAGTTTTCAGAGATTATTTGGTCTTTGTTAGGTAGTATGGCATTTCTCATTCCCCATCTATGATAATTGTTGCCTGTAATTGAGAGCATCTGCTGTGTTTACTGCACAAAGCCTTGCTTTCATATGGATTTGCCATTTTCTTTAGGCCGAAAGCAGATTTTTATCTTGGTAACAGGCAAACTCTATGTTTATCCCAATGTACCAGAGCAAAAGATGCCAAGGGGCTCTACATTTTCTATCAATTCAAGGAATGATATGGAGGTGGAGGAAATTCACTTGGTTTGCTTTTTTCATATAAATTGCACTCCTGTAAATACAATTTAATAATTAAACAAGTATTCACTGTGAAAAGATATACCTTTTTTGTGTTTGCAGACTTTAAAAATGAAATAATACAATGCAGAAAAATTACATTACAAAATTATAAAAACCGATTCAATTTGTCCACCCTTGTCCACATTTACTTCACACATCTCACGCTACTCATTGTTATTAGCGAGGTCTATGTTTTTTAAACTCTTTTTTTCCAAGGACCCCTTCTCATTTATAAAAATTATGGAAAGCTTTTGTTTGTGTGGGTTATATTTCTTTGTAGGTTTTAACCGAAAGTGTTAGCAAAATTCAAATAAAATTGCTGTAATCCATATTAGTTCAATATATCTCCTTTAATATTAACAGCATTATTTGGCAGGATGTGCTTTTCTATCCACCTTGCAGCTATTGCAATCAATGCAATTGGGTTATATTTGTTGGTATTTTTCACATTAAAAAAATACAGTCTTGTTTGTTTGTTTGTTTTAAAAGATTTATATTACAGTGATGTAATATGGGCAAATGTGAAACATTGATGACTGTGCCCCCCTCCCATTCTCCCCTTCCCATTCACCCTCTGCCATTCCTAAGCTAAAGGGCCTATCCTACTTAAAATAAACAACAAGAGATGGATTAGATTCCATCTAGGCTACCAATAGAAGAGGATACATCTCCATCAGGATTGAATTGGGGGAACTTTTGTGCTCTCTGAGCCTGGTTATTTTCTTGCAGACATTTCTTTACCAATCTAGGTAACGTCTTCTGTGCTGCAAAGGAGTAAGTTTTGCTCTCTGTTTATATACAGTAGCTTGCCTTATCAGAGTGAATAGGGATGTTGTTTTCTCCTCGGTAGTTCATTGGTTAAGCTGTTGTTTATTGCTTGATTGTTTGTCTGAGTTGGTAGTTCCTTGATTAGGGTATTGTTTATTGCTTGTCTGGAATTGTTTCTGGTGTTAATGCCTGTTTATCTTGATTGCTGGCGGAGGTGTTCCGATCTTTTTCTTTCTATTTTAGCTTTTTTTTTCTCTTTTGAATAGTGTGTGGATTGGTTTATCTTTGTCTTCTTTAATTCTGGATGGGCTTGCACTAACCTCAGTCAGATCCAATCTGCAACTTGGGAATTCTCCTGGACTCATGACTGCTGCTCAAAGAGCAGGTGGCAGTTGCGGCTAGGAGAATCTTTGTGCAACTTTGGGTTGTACGCAGTGGTTGGTTTCAAAAACGTTTACTACCGGTTCTTTGGGTGTGGCTTGGTGGGCGTGGCTTGGTGGGCGTGGCAGGGGAAGGATACTGTAAAATGTCCATTCCCATCCCAATCCAGAGGAAGGTTACTGCAAAATCCCCATTTCCTCCCGATCAACTGAGACTTGGGAGGAAGAGAATAGATGGGGGTGGGGCCGGTCAGAATTTTTACTACCGGTTCTCAGAACTACTCAAAATTTCCACTACTGGTTCTCCAGAACTGGTCAGAACCTGCTAAAACCCACCTCTGGTTGTGCACCAATTGCAGCCTTTCCTGCTCCAGGTTTCTTGAGGGACTGTTTCATCCCACTGAGATTGGCCTGCTGCACCCATGCTGGCAAAAGAGGTATGGTGAGGGCCCTGTCAGCTTGATTATTCTAGCTGGCAGGATCCAGAAGACCTTCCCTGTCGTTGTACCTGCTCTGGGGACCATCTTGCCCTAATCCTCCTGACCTTCGGAAGAGCCTACACCTGGCTCTGCTGGCTAGCTTGGGGCCCTAATCAGAGAGTGAAGATAGTTGATCAATTAACAATGGATCCCACATCCCTCCCATCCTGCTCCTGCCCTCCCCATTTTTTAATCGGGCTGTAGTGTGTTGGATTTTATATTTCTTATATTTTTATCTTGCATTGTTTTATTTTTTATGACTGTAAGCTGCCCAGGGATACTTTGAGGCAAGGCAGCATATAAATTTAATAAATAAATGCACAAATGAACAAACCTGTTGATGGCTGATATGTCTCAATGCCAAGATTCCAGGAATTCCCTAGCATTTTTGGATTTAGCTTGGTCTAGGATGGTTAGTTTCCCAGTGGAAACTATGGTTAAAAACTATCCATGTGTGGTGAAATTAATGAGTTTTCATCATGTCTTCTGACTGCTAGTTGGTGTTCATGGATTCCCTCTACTAATTTTCTGCTTGTCTGTCCTGCATAGAGGCAGTTACAAGTCCTTACATTGTAGGTTGTAAATTACTCCAATTTTGTTTTCTTCTTGATCTTTTGATTTACTTAAGATCTTTTGGAAAGTTTTAGTTGGTTTGTGTGCTACGCTGATGCCATATGGCTGTAAGCTATGCTGATGCCATATGGCTGTAAGCCTGTTGGTTGTTTCTAAGATGTCTTTCATGTATTGCAGTGTTATCTTTTCATAGTTTGTGTTAGCTGTGCTATAGTGAGTTGACCAGTCAGGCACTTTTTTTTGATAAAATTGCATGGGTATCCATTTTGTTGGAAGGTGTTGTAGAGGTAGTCTGTTTCTTTTTTCCAATATTAGGTTTACTCCCAAAGGATAGAGATTTTTACAGATAGGGATTACAGATTTTTACTGCAGGACATCTTATGTACTAAAGCAGCCACATGAAGTAAGGATGTACTCCATTAATATATGAAGTCCTTCTTAAGGCTATTTGTAAAATTCACTGTGGAGAGATGATGTGGAATATATAAGATATAGCAACAGGAACAAAATAAAATGAAAATACTCATTTTTATGACTTTTACTTATATATCATTAATATACCAGCAAATTACTCAAAGAAAATGAGCCCAGTAACAACAAACACAAGAACAAGAACAAAAAGGATCTTAATCTCTTACATGCATACACATTTTAAACAGAAAAGTGCATATACATACACATATACTGTAGGCCTATGTCTGCACTTTCTTTGGATTACAATTAAATATGATTAGAAACCAGGATTTCTTTTAACTTTTTGTTGGATGAACAATATGAAAGAAGTACAGTCATGGCCGGAAATGTTGGCACTCCTGAAATTTTTCCAGAAAATGAAGTATTTCTCACAGAAAAGTATTGTAGTAACACATGTTTTGCTATACACATGTTTATTCCCTTTGTGTGTATTGGAACAAAACTAAAAAAGGGAGGGAAAAAAGCAAATTGGACATAATGTCACACAAAACTCCAAAAATGGGCTGGACGAAATCATTGGCACCCTTTCAAAATTGTGGATAAATAAGATTGTTTCAAGCATGTGATGCTCCTTTAAACTCATCTGGGGCAAGTAACAGGTGTTGGCAATATAAAACTCACACCTGAAAGCAGATAAAAAGGAGAGAAGTTCACTTAGTCTTTGCATTGTGTGTCTGTGTGTGCCACACTAAGCATGGACAACAGAAAGAGGAGAAGAGAACTGTCTGAGTACTTGAGAACCAAAATTGTGGAAAAATATCACCAATCTCAAGGTTACAAGTTCACCTCCAGAGATCTAGATTTGCCTTTGTCCACAGTGCGCAACATTATCAAGAAGTTTGCAACCCATGGCACTGTAGCTAATCTCCCTGGGCATGGACGGAAGAGAAAAATTGATGAAAGATGCCAACGCAGGATAGTCCGGATGGTGGATAAGCAGCCCCAAACAAGTTCCAAAGCAATTCAAGCTGTCCTGCAGGCTCAGGGAGCATCAGTGTCAGCACGAACTATCCATCGACATTTAAATGAAATGAAACGCTATGGCAGGAGACCCAGGAGGACCCCACTGCTGGCACAGAGACATAAAAAAGCAAGACTACAGTTTGCCAACATGTACTTGAGTAAGCCAAAATCCTTCTGGGCAAAAGTCTTGTGGACAGATGAGACCAAGATAGAGCTTTTTGGTAAAGCACATCATTCTACTGTTTACCACAAACGGAATGAGGCCTACAAAGAAAAGAACACAATACCTACAGTGAAATATGGTGGAGGTTCACTGATGTTTTGGGGTTGTTTTGCTGCCTCTGACACTGGGTGCCTTGAATGTGTGCAAGGCATCATGAAATCTGAGGATTACCAACGGATTTTGGGTTGCACTGTAGAGCCCAGTGTCAGAAAGCTAGGTTTGCGTTGGAGATCTTGGGTCTTCCAGCAGGACAATGACCCCAAACATACGTCAAAAAGCACCCAGAAATGGATGGCAACAAAGCGCTGGAGAGTTCTAAAGTGGCCAGCAATGAGTCCAGATCTCAATCCCATTGAACACATGTGGAAAGATCTTAAAATTGCTGTTGGGAAGAGGCGCCCTTCCAATAAGAGAGACCTGGAGCAGTTTGCAAAGGAAGAGTGGTCCAAAATTCTGGGTGAGAGGTGTAAGAAACTTATTGATGGTTATCAGAAGCGACTGATTTCAGTTATTTATTCCAAAGGGTGTCCATCCAAATATTAAGTAAAGGGTGCCAATAATTTTGTCCAGCCCATTTTTGCAGTTTTGTGTGACATTATGTCCAATTTGCTTTTTTCCTCCCTTTTTTGGTTTTGTTCCAATACACACAAAGGGAATAAACATGTGTATAGCAAAACATGTGTTACTGCAATACTTTTCTGTGAGAAATACTTCATTTTCTGGAAAAAATTCAGGGGTGCCAACATTTACAGCCATGACTGTATTTGCTCCTGTTTAGGATAGTTGTTAAGCATATTTTCTTTTATTCATGGACTAAAGGGAAATTACATGAAAGCAGGTAACCAAATATAAAGAATATATAAGATTATACACTTGAACAAATTAGGAGTGATGCGGTAGCCTAGAGATGGAGTTTTCACCTCACAATCAAGAGGCTGTGAGTTTGATTCTGGGAAGCAACAGATATTTCTCTCTCTGGGTACAATAAGTAATTGTTTGCTGTGAATTCCATGTAGGTGTTGGGAAGGGCGTCTGGCCAGTAAACACTCAGCTCCATTCAATCACCGCAACACCACCCCGATGCAAAGCATTACAGGGTCATCCAAAGGAAAAAAAATACACTTTCAACATTCATAATGGTGAAGTAATCAACTGGCACTCAACCACCAAAATCCTTTTCCAAAATCCTTTGATAAACACAGCAAGGGATATCTCATATGAAATGAAGTTTCATTTTTATTCAGGCAGCTACTTGAAAACAATGGTGAGATGAGCCTGTTTTCCTTCTTAGTCTTACTGGTTCCTCATACATCCATGCAGATATTCAAGCAAAACTGAAACCACTTCTCTAATAAGAAGATCAAAGTTCATCTGTCAAAGAAAGGTCAGCTGACAATCTGTTTGATAGAAATGCCAGCCAATATTACTTTAAATCATTCCTTGACTCTGGACAGAAAGTGTTATAATATTTAGCAACATAAAGTATTATATACATTATACATCATACTTATAACAGGCATGAGCTTGATATTAAAGGGGAAATATTTTCTCCTATACTTTTCAACAGAAAACAAAACAATTATTCTGATAAGTTTGGCTGAATGTCTTGTCTCAAGTGAACAGTATTAAAAACATGAAAAGATGCATATTTTTTTTCTCTTTTAATCAGATTCTTTGAATCTTTAAATGTACTTCACTGATACACAAGTGAAACCATAGGCATGAACAGATTTTGGCACAGATAGAAGGATTCTAACAAAATACAAACACCAGGATTCAAAGGTTTTGTAAAGGTGTGTGTTTTAAAAATACATAAATCACATTTCATCCAAATGGTCTGTAACATACTACATATGAAATAATCCCTGATCTAGTCACTACCAGTGAACTGTGGAATTAGAAGATATCACAAAATTCATCTAGTCTAACTCTCTGCAATGTGCAGGGAATCCAATTACTGTAAACCATCCTTGAAATGTGGCTCTCCAAATTCTAAAATTATTTGTTAGAAACAGAGTGTCTCATTTTATGTAGGTAGACTATTCCATTGTTGTACAGGTCTTACCATCAAGAGTTTTTCCACTTATGTTTAAGTGAAATAGATGAAGTTGCTACTTCTACCTATTATTTCTGACCTAGTTTTCCTGTGAATAGAAAATAATTCTTGACCATATTCCCAATGGTACTCTTTTATGAACTTAAATACGGATATCATGTTTCCCTTCAGTCTTTTTTTCTAAACTGAACATATGTTCCTTCAACCTATCTTCATAATACATATCCTCAGTTTCTTGAATAATCTTTACCATTTGTCAACCTCCTCTGAACTTGTCAATGTCTTTGTGGTGCCCAAAACTATAGAGACCTTCAAATGGTTTTCCTACCAGTGAAGCATAGAAGGAAATGAGGATTTCACATGTAATGCTTATTCTAATGCAGCCCAGAATGGTGTTAAACCTTTTGTCAGCTGTCTTACACTAGGTTCAATAACCACGCATCCAGGTCCTTCTCCTATGTAGCCATAAAATTCAAACTTATATATATGAACTGCACTTTTCCTCCATATATGTAATGTCTTTTTGAAGGATATCTCGTTTCCCTTAGACCAGTGTTGGAGAACCTTTTTGCTGTCACGTGCCAAAAACGGGGGGAGCACGGGGAGGTCACGTACATTCCCACACCCATAATTCAATGTGCCCCACCCTCCATTCATGCGCGCACGACACACACACACACACACTTCCATTTGTGCTCCCTCCCCAGACTTTTGACCCGCAATGGCACAGTGGGCCTGGTAAGCCCATTTTCCATCTTCCTCAGGCTTCTAGAAAGGCTCTGGAGTCTGAGGAGAGTGAAAAATGGGCCTTCCCCACCTACCCCCCAGAGGCCCTCCAGAAACAGGAAACAGCCTGTTTCCCAGCTTCCAGTGGGCCCAGAAGGCTCAAAAATATGCGTGCATCAGAGCTGAACTAAGGCAATACTCACATGCCCACCGATATGGCTCCTTGTGCCACCTGTTCCATAGGTTCACCATCTCGGCCTTAGACAATCTTCCAACCCATTCAATTAGATTGCAATTTATTCTATCATTGTAGATGTTGGTTAGACCTCCAATTTTTGTATCATCTAAAATTCTGACAACTAACACTTGGCTGTTACTCCAATCCAATAAGAAAATACTGTACATCTGTTCTAGTTGTCTGAGCATGCTTAGCCAGCCAACTGTGGACCCATCTTATTGAAATGCCATGCAAGTCATCAAGAACCTCATCAAAAAAAACTTGGCTTAAATTAAAGTAGATAATATTCCCAGCATTTTCCTTACCCAATAAAGTAGATACCTTATCAAAAGAGATTTGTCTCACATGACTTGCTTTTGACATTGCTGACACTTAGGACTCTCAGCATTGCCTCTCAAGGTGCTCACAAATCACCTGTTTTATTACCTACTGTAACATCTTTCCAGATATTGACATTAAGTTTACTCATGGATACTTGCTGGATCTCCCTCTTTTTTAAAGAAGAGTGGGGGGGGTGACTGTATTTGCACTTCTTATTCTTCTGGCACTTTTCCAGTTCTCTATGACCCATCAGAGATAATTGACAGATAGACCTGATAGTTCTTCAGCCTGCTCTTTCAGTACTCCAGAGTGTATTTCATCACGGACTGAGGACTTCAAGCCCACTTTAATATCTTCAATCAATTACTCCTATTAATAAGAACCAATAAATGCAGCAGAACCCTAATACTTATCTCAAACTTTTGAAAAAGAAAAACCTGTCATAAACTTGTCAATTTATGTGACATCTTGCAATTGGAAGAGTTAGTTTTCCAAACATCTAAGTAGCTGAAATATTTCATTCCAGCCACTTCATGAGATATTTTTGTTTTTGAAGCTTCAGTATCAGCTTTAATAATTTATATCTTCATTTATCTTTTCTAACTGATTTGGCAGTATGTAGTAGGCTCCAAGATATTATCCATTCTGTTAGTTTTATCTTAACTCGTTTCAAAATTTACAAATCTGCCCACCATCTTGCAGATTTCAACACACAAATCCCTGTGCACACTTATTAAGTCTAATGTTCTGTGAGTGGGAATTCCATATTAGAACATAGTTGCCTTTGTGCCTTACAATATTCATATTATCTTGCCCATACTTCATACATTATAAACTATATGTGATAATGGGTTACATTTCCTCTGTTCACTCTTTTTCTTTATGCCGTTGGTTCCATTTTTTCTTTGTAAAATTATTAGATTCCAAAACACTATTTTACTGCTGCATTTAATTCATTAGATGCAAACTGATTCCTCACTAATAGGATTAAGTCTCCGACTTTCCTGCATTTCAGCCAAAAGCACTCCAAATCAAGTCAACTAGCTTTGTTCAAATGTGTACTTTACCCCTTGGTGTGATGAATTCTATCTCTGCAAAGTACCCCTTCATCCCTGAAGTTTGCACCACTGTTAAAAAAATTCAAATTCTTTCACTTAAACCAATCTTGCAATCTGATCTTTGGGGAAAAATAGCTTCGTCTTGCAGGGCTTTTGCCTTCAACGTGAAGTCCTGATGAAAACATCATCTGGCTCTCAAAATCCTTCACCTTCCTCTCCAAAACCAAGAAATTGCTCTTGATAAACAGAAGTCTTGTCTTGCAGTTACATTTGTGTCCACATGGACAGGTTTGATTGAGCTTTGTCAGTCTTTCTGTCACATCTTAGATTTGCTTCCAAGGACACAATGTGCATGTCAAGATGAAAAATCCAGATGATAAATAGGTGATTCTCTGCCTCTTAAGAGGAGTCACCTACAGGCATTACTTGATGCCTTTTATAGCTCACTCATGATTGTAGAATCCTGAGATATTAATGGTTGGAATCAGTTATTATTATTATTATTATTATTATTATTATTATTATTATTATATTATATTTATATACCGCTCTACTCCCGGGGGACTCAGGGCGGTGTACAGACAAATGATAAAATACATATAATACAAATATTTTAAAGAATTGATTAAAATACAATTAAATAATTTGGTCTTAAACCTAAAATTAAAACTCTAAATTTATGAGATTAAGATTTAAAAATATAAGAGCAATTTTAGAAGAGGTTAGTCCAGGCCAGCCTGCTGGAATAGAAACGTCTTGAGGGCACGGCGGAAAGCGCGGAGATCTGGGATTGTCCGTATCTCCGGGGGGAGCTTGTTCCACATGGTGGGTGCCCCCACAGAGAAGGCTCTCCCCCTGGGGGCCGTCAGTCGACACTGTTTGACCGACGGCACCCTGAGAAGCCCTTCTCTATGGGAGCGTACTGGTCGGTGAGAGGGTACTGGTGGCAGAAGGCGGTCTCGAAGATAGCCCGGTCCTAAGCCATGGAGCGTTCTAAAGGTGGTAACCAAAACCTTGAAGTGCACCCGGAAGAACACAGGAAGCCAGTGCAGCTCGCGCAGGAGGGGTGTCACATGGGAGCGCCACATCGCTCCCATAACTACCCGCGCGGCTGCATTCTGGACCAACTGGAGCCTCCGGGTGCTCTTCAAGGGGAGCCCCATGTAGAGAGCATTGCAGTAGTCTAGGCGGGAAGTGACGAGGGCATGAGTGACCGTGTTTAATGAGTCCCGATTTAAAAAGGGGCGCAACTGGCGTATCAGGCGAACCTGATAAAAAGCCCTTCTGGCCACAGCTGTCAGGTGTTCTTCTAAAGATAGCTGTGAGTCCAGAAGGACGCCTAAGTTTTGAGCCCTCTCCGTGGGGGCTAATGACTCGCCCCCAATAGTCAGCGTTGGCACCAACTGACTATATCAGGATGTCGGAAACCACAGCCACTCGGTCTTGGATGGGTTGAGCCTGAGTCTGTTCCTCCCCATCCAGATCCATACAGCCTCCAGGCACCGGGACATCACTTCAAGGGCATCATTGGGGTGGTCTGGGGTGGAGATGTACAGCTGGGTGTCATCAGCGTACTGGTGGTACTTCACCCCGAAACCACGGATGATCTCACCCAGTGGCTTCACATAAATGTTGAACAGAAGGGGCGAGAGAACCGATCCCTGTGGTACCCCACATATAAGGGGCCTCGGGGTCGATCTCTGCCCCCCTGCCAACACAGACTGCCACCGGTCAGAGAGAAAGGAGGAGAACCATCGCAACACGGTGCCCCTCACTCCCAACTCTTCCAGCCGGTGCAGCATGATACCATGGTCGATGGTATCAAAAGCCGCTGAGAGATCTAATAGGACCAGGGCAGAGGAACAACCCTTGTCCCGAGCCCTCCAGAGATCATCAACCAATGCAACCAATGCCGTTTCCGTGCTGTGTCCAGGCCTGAAGCCCGACTGGAACGGATCCAGATAAGATGATTCATCCAGGTACTGAGGAAGCTGTTGTGCTACCACACTCTCAACAACCTTCGCAACGAAGCGAAGGTTGGAGACTGGACGGTAATTAGCCAATATTGCCGGGTCCAGGGAAGGCCTCTTGAGGAGAGGTCTCACCACTGCCTCTTTCAAGGCAGCAGGAAAGACACCCTCACTCAGAGAAGCATTTATAATCCCCTGGAGCCAGCCTCGTGTAACCTTCCGAGAGGCCAGCACCAACCAGGAGGGACACGGGTCCAATAAACATGTGGTAGCATTCAGCCTCCCCAGTATCCTGTCCACATATTCGGGAGTCACAGAATCAAACTCTTTCCAGGTGGTATTCTCAAGACCTGCCTCCATCCTTTCCTCTGAATCTACTATGTCAGAGTCCAGGTGTTCCCGAATCTGAGCGATTTTATCATACAGATATTGAACAAAATCCTCGGCTCTACCCTCCAAGGGGTCTTCCCGCGCTTCCTGAAGGAGCAGGGAGCGGGTCACCCTAAACAAGGCGGCCGGGCGGTTATCTGATGATGCAATAAGAGCGGAAAAATAGTTATGTTTTGCCGCTTTTATCGCCACTAGGTAAGTCTTAATATGAGATCTTACCAGTGTTCGGTCAGATTCAGATCGGCTGGCTCTCCAACTGCTCTCCAGGCGTCTTTTCCGACGCTTCATCTCCCTCAGCTCCTCAGTGTACCAAGGAGCCAGGGGAGATCGGCGTCGAGTCAGAGGCCGCAAAGGCACGACTCGATTCAAGGCCCCGGCAACCTCCCTATCCCAGGTGGCCACCAGGTCTTCGATCGAGCCATGTGCCAGAGCCTCAGGAAATGGCCCAAGCTCCTTCTGGAACCTATCTGGGTCCATCAGGTGCTTGGGGCGGAACCACCTTATCGGTTCCGCCTCCCTGTGGCGGGGTGTGGTGGTTCGAAGGTCAAAGTGAAGGAGGGAGTGATCCGACCATGACAAGGGCTCAATCACTATATCCCCTATCTCAAGATCACTCAACCACTGACCAGAGACAAAAACCAGGTCCAGCGTGTTTCCCTCAGTGTGAGTAGGGCCATGAACTAACTGAGTCAGGTCCATGGCCGTCATGGAAGCCATGAACTCCTGAGCCACCTCAGACGCCTCACCGACGGATGGCAGGTTGAAATCTCCCATGACTATAAGTCTAGGGATATCAACCGCCACCGCGGCTATAACGTTGAGTAGCTCAGGCAGGGCTGCCGCCACGTAGCAGGGAGCCAGGTACGTAACTAGCAAGCCCATCTGTACCCCATGACCCCACTTCACAAGGAGGGACTCACATCCGACCGTCTGAGGAACAGTGGCCTCCTTCGGGCCAAGACCTTCTCTAATGATAACTGCCACCCCCCCACCCCTCCCCTGTGACCTTGGCTGATGAAATGCTCGGAAACCAGGTGGGCACATCTCTATGAGAGAAACCCCTCCCTCCTGGCCCAGCCAGGTCTCCGTAATACCTGCCAGGTCCGCTCCCCCCTCTTGAACAAGATCACAAATGAGGGGGGCTTTGTTTACCACAGACCTGGCGTTGCATAGCATCAGCCGAAGGTCCAGGGCCTGAGGGTCTGTGCAACCTGGGGAACGAGCAGAGCATTGGGGGCCGGAGCATGCCACCGCTTGAAGACAGCGAGCGCGTACTCCCTTCACTTGATATGGCCCCCTACTCCCGCCATATCTGCCCCTCCCACCTATAGTACTGATGTAATGTCTACCGATAGTATAAGCTCTAACCCCCTCCTTGACTCCGGATTTCGTATCACCTCCGTCATGCTCCTTAGCCATAGTTGCCATGGTCCAGGGCAATCATCATTCTTATCTTTTTATTAAACCTGTTTTCTTCAGGTAGTTCAGGTTTCATGAACTACTGCTTCCAGCAGCACCTGTTAGAAGTTACAACAGTCCTGAAAAAACATTTTGCAACCAAGGCACCATTTATGACTTTTGCAGCATTTCTCTGTAAATGTAATGATGAATGCATGTTCATCATTACACTTAGTATACATTACCCTGTGTCTGACTCTTTTCACCCCACAGAGATTGCTTTAACAAGTTATCTCTTCTTGAGCTGCTTTTCTCTACAGTGCAGCTTTTCCCCAAAAGATGCTGAGTGCAAGTTAACAAGCATCTTCTGTGAGTCTAATTAGCTGGCTTGCAGCTGCTCCCTGTAACTGACAAGATTTTAATCACTTTCATAACTTTTGCCGCCTAAGCAGCTGAGGATCAGAATCAGGAGCACACCAAACTTGTGGCCCGCGGGCCAGATGCGTCATGCAAATCATCAGTAGCATTTATTTCAATGTGTATTCACTACTATGTGCCTGCTTACTCTCTTGCAATCCCTTTCTCTCCAATAAATATGAATACATACTTTAATTCTCTTTCTGCTAATTATCCCAGCACTAGGAGGAGCATTCCACAGTGCAGGGGAATGGGGAAAAAGAAAGCCAAAGTAAAATTGTAACCACAGTTGCAGTCACATGATTTTCCACTTAGAGGGTGCATCATTTAGCAGCTGTCCCAATTGTGATAACTAAACAAGGGCTGTAAATTCCTCCTTCAATCCACCCTATTATTCAAGATTTGTAGAGGAGTATGGTAGTTACCTTGAAGGAGGAATTCAACAATGGTATGGAAACATCAGCTTAACCTGGATAGATAGGGGTGAGGATTTTATGTAAGAGGGGTGAAAGAGAATTTCTGTCAAACTTTCTAGATTCTATTATTATTCTCTGTGACAATACAGTACCTGTAGTTCTTGTGGTATCTGTTTCCTGATCTGGTCTATCTGAAAAGGCTGACAAGAAGAAGTTATTTTGACTGAAATAAACGTAGGAATGATGGGCTAGCCTCCAATTCATTGATCTTTGTCTTCCAAGTTTCCAACAGCTGACATGTTATCAAGGTGAAGTCTGCTTTATCTTTGAAAAACAGATGAACATAGCCCATCTATTGCAGGTGAGTGCCAGGACCCTATCTCCCATATTTTGTATAGAGGGGAAAGCAGGTAGATTTGTTAAATTTCACATGCCATTACAGAAAAGTTTATTTGGTCCAGGAGATGGGGGGAAACATGTTAAACAGACTCAGATTCCACCTTAATTATGCTAGGTATAAGTTGATCTGCAGAACTGTTTTGTGTACCTCATTAACAATAAAGATCATTCTTAAAAAATCCAAATAGTTCTTGTTCCTCTGGGTGCAAGTTTCAAATGACATAATCTCAATCAGGCATGTGGGCTGCTGGCTTGAAATGGTCAGAAGTCCAACTTTTCCAGCTCTTGCAGTAATGTCTATTCCCTTACCCAAATATGCCAGAATGCCCCGTAAAATATACATCAGTTGGTCATCAGATCTTGGTTTCTTTTAAAAAAAAAATCAGAAGTCATGGCATACACACAAATGTTTTAGTGGGTATGTAGAAGATACTAGTGGACAACCATTTAGATATGAGCCAGCAGTGTGCAGCAGCTGCCAAAAAAGCCAACACAGTTCTGTGCTGCATAAACAGAGGGATAGAATCAAGATCACGTGAAGTGTTAATGCCACTTTATAATGCCTTGGTAAGGCCACACTTGGAATATTGCATTCAGTTTTGGTTGCCATGATGTAAAAAAGATGTTGAGACTCTAGAAAGAATGCAGAGAAGAGCAACAAAGATGATTAGGGGACTGGAGGCTAAAACATATGAAGAACGGTTGCAGGAACTGGGTCATGTCTAGTTTAATGAAGAGAAGGACTAGGGGAGACATGATAGCAGTGTCCCAATATCTCAGGGGTTGCCACAAAGAAGAGGGAGTCAAATTATTTTTCAAAGTACCTGAGGGTAGAACAAGAAGCAATGGGTGGAAACTAATCAAGGACAGAAGCAATTTAGAACTAAGGAGAAATTTCCTGACAGTTAGAACAATTAATAAGTAGAACAACTTGCCTGCAGAAGTTGTGAATGCCCCAACACTGGAAATTTTTAAGAAGATGTTGGATAACCATCTGTCTGAAGTGGTGTAGGGTTTCCTGCCTGGGCAGGGGGTTGGACTAGAAGACCTCCAAGGTCCCTTCCAACTCTGTTATTCTATTCTATTCTATTCTATTCTATTCTATTCTATTCTATTCTATTCTATTCTATTCTATTCTATTCTATTCTATTCTATTCTATTCTATTCTATTCTA
>WNWU01000109.1:1135179-1159863 GCA_012654045.1 Ptyas mucosa | reverse complement strand
TATTCTATTCTATTCTATTCTATTCTATTCTATTCTATTCTATTCTAAGAAAAGAATATTTGGCATCTGAGGAATGTAGTGTGATTACAACCTGTATCCCTAATAGTCACTGGCTAATTTCATATCATAGCCAAGGCTATATGGTTTTCCAGTACACAATTTAATGTGCGCCTTTGAAAAAACTCTTGGGATCAACAAATTACAGTTCACTATGCCTTGAAATTGCCAAGCATATCCCATATTAATATAACTGGACAAGAAAGCTTAACCTTGGAAAGGGATTAAGAGTAGTGAAGATCAGCAGGATGTACAGATTTCTAAGCTAGGTTTCCCTCACCAATATTCAAAAAATTACTTACTGTAGTAAATAAGAAATGCCACAGATAAAGACACAAAGATGCCAAACCATCCAAACCAGTGAGGCTTATTGGGAGATTGGAGAGTTGATGTCTGAATGCTGAAGGAGGCAGACTGTCTAGTTATGTGAGCATAATTCATGATAGATGCTGAAGCCAAAGTACTGAATAGTAATTAGCCTGTGAAATTAGTGATTATATTTATATCCTGTACTGTACTACAATATTTTAGGAGCACATATGAACTGGAGACCAGAACATACATATATTGGTTTTATTGGCAGTGCTAGAGATAAAAATAGGTCTAAAGAGGGGTGATGTTATAGTCTCTTTATAGACCTATACAAATTAGAATTTGCATATGATTACACTGAGTAACTAGGCATTTCATTGGCTATAATGCATCATGTGTCTAGTAAAATCAATGAGGCCATTAGGATGTAACTACAGATAATCCTTGCTTAATGACAGTAATTGAGACTGGAATGTCTGTTGCTAACCAATAAAATCATAAATTGTGACATCACATCACCATATCACTTAAAGATGCCAATCCTGGTAGTCTCCGTTGCCCCCGTTAAACAAGGATTGGAGTTGTTAAGCAAAAACCTCATGTGGCCCTGATTTATGACTTCCCACCAGCAAAATCAATGGGGAAGCTGGAAGGAAGTTGCAAGTCTCAGACAACTTGTAAGCAGGCTGGACAGTTGGTGAATAGTAAGCAGTGAGGTGCTTGATACTATGGTAAGATTTGGGAGATTCCATTCTATCCCATATAATGAAAGTACATGTATTTGTGGAGCTGAAGAGGTAGAAGATCTGACTCATATATTATTTGATTGCTGTTTGTATACGGGGGTGAGAGATAAGAACTTTGATGCACATATTAAATGTATGGCCCAGTGGGTGGCCCATATTAAAACAACATACCTCATGTGTGGCCAGAATTTGAAAATGATATTTAATACAGCACAATTTCTGACTAAAATGGTCTGACTGAGATCAGCATATGTGGGCCTGATTGGGGTAGGTTACAGAGGTGATAAAGGTAAAGGTTCCCCTACACATGCATGCTAGTCGTTTCTGGCTCTAGGGGGCGGTGCTCATCTCTGTTTCTAAGCCGAAGAGCCAGCACTGTCCAAAGACATCTCTGTGGTCATGTGGCCGGCATGACTAAATGCTGAAGGTGCACAGAGCACTGTTACCTTCCCATCAAAGTGGTCCCTATTTTTCTACTTACATTTTTTATGTGCTTTCGAACTGCTAGGTTGGCAGAAGCTGGGACAAGTAATGGGAGCTCACCCCATTATGCAGCACTAGGGATTCGAACTGCTGAACTGCCAACCTTCTGATCGACAAACTCAGCGTCTTAACCACTGAGCCACCACATCCCCTGTATGTCATTTTATTTTATTTTACATAGGTATGTATTAAATTAATCCTATAACTATTGTATTTTACCTTACTCTTATTTTAAACTGTTTGTATAGGATTTTATTGGTAATATGTGTATGAACCTTGTTATGTTGATATGGCCTATAGGCTAATCAATCAATAAATAATAATAAAGCAGTGAGGTGGGAGGGAAGATGCTGCAGCAACTGTCTGCAGAGAGGTTTTTGCACTGCAACATGAGAGTGCAGGTAGGCTGGAAAGGTAATGCTGTGAAGTTATAAAAGTGCATGTAGACTGTGGTAGGTGGGATACAGAACCACAGGAATGCCTGCAGACTTGGGTGTCCTCTGGAGCCAGCAGGAAGTTTGCACATCTTGGATGATTTGCAAGTAGGCCAAGTTGGTAAATACTATGCATTGGGAAGGGGGATGCTGCAGCGAGGACATGCAAGCTAGGGAAGGAGTTCTGCAGAGCCACACAACTGTGCGCAGGCTTGGGAGGGAGTACTGTGGAGCTGCATGAATGTGTGTCGGTTGAGAAAAGGATGATGTGGTGCATTTGCAGGCTACTGAGGATGAGGTCTCTGAAATTCCTGGGATCACACTTAGCAGGATTCCTTGGAAGAACAAGCAGTGGGAGCAACTTGCAACCTTCCCTGCAGGTTTCTCTGCCGACATGGCTGGTGAGAAGCCACACAAAGGACGCAAGTGGTAATCAGAAGATTATGAGACACGGCCACCATCGTAAGGGTGAGCTGGTTGCCAAGCAGCTAGGCTGTGATCACATGGCCACAGCAGTCTGCCTGTATAAGGCAATGGGGCAATGCAGTGGCTGGTTGCTACCGGTTCATTCCGGGTCAGGCGAACTGGTAGTGGTGGCGGGAGGCTCCGCCCACCCACCCAGACATCTCTGCACATGTGAGCAAACCGATAGTGGCCGAAATTGAAACCCACTACTGAGGCAATGTCTTTAAAGACAACAGGACATTGAAAGAACAAAGAGGCAGGATTTTTTCCCAAGTATCCATCATAACTGGTTCTGTAAAGTTTTGTGCCCATTTAATCATACAATCCTTAACTAGCTCTTTTTCTGAATCCCTTTCTAGTAAAACATTATAAACTCTCTTAATATGCATTGTTCCTTTCTCTTTTATTTGTCTAACCAATTCTACTTCATATATCATTAAACCAGTTTTTTGATCTTCTTTCCATCTCATTTGTAGTTGATTATACTGTAACCAAGTTAAGGTAATCCCTTGTTCCAACAGTGTTTCCAATGTCTTCAGCTGCCATCTGCCCTCTTCCATGAGAAGTACATCTTTGTATAAAAATCCCCCGAGTGACTTAATATTTGTATGCCACATGGTATCAGCAAGATCCAACCAAAGCGGTATCTTATAATCCCATTTGAACCGGTGCTTCTTCCAGATTCTCATCAAGGCATTTCTAAATATATGACTATTGAATATTTTATCCACTTTATTTTCGTAGAATAAATATGCATGCCAACTCAATTCCAGATCGTGGCTTTCTATATTCAATATACCAGTCTTTGTTTTTCCAAACCAATCACTTATTTGTATCAATGCTGCTGCTTCATAGTACAATTGGAGGTTTGGAAGTTTAAGGCCACCCCTCTCACGAGTATCTTGCATAATTTTCAGTTTGACTCTCGTTTTTTTCTCATTCCAGACAAACCTATTGACTCCCCTTTGCCATTCTAGCAATTGTTTATCAGTTTTGAGCACCGGTATCATTTGGAACAAAAAAATAAACCTAGGTAAAACGTTCATCTTGACTGCTGCTATTCTCCCAAGTAGAGACAGTTGCAGTTTTTTCCAAACTTGCATATCTTTTTGTATCTTTTGCCACAACACCTCATAGTTATTTTGAAACAATTTTATGTTTAAGTCTGCAACTTGTATTCCTAGGTATTTAACCTTTGATACTATTTCAAAACCTGCCATCCTTTCAAGTTCCTTTTTTTGCACCATTGTCAAGTTCTTTGTTATCATCTTAGTTTTTCTCTGATTCAGTCTAAATCCTGATACCATACCATATTCTTCTATTATGTCTTTCATCTGGATTATTGATTTCATCGGTCGTGTTAGGGTAACAACCAGATCATCTGCAAATGCCCTAGTCCTGTATTCCTCTTGCCTACTGAGTCACATTTATGACGTTTGCAGTGTTCCGGGGTCATGTGATCATCTCTTGCAAACGTCTGACCAGCAAAGTCAATGGGGAAGCCAGATTCACTTAACAACCGTGTGACGAATTTAACAACTGCAGTGATTCATTTATCAAACATGACCAGAAAGGTAGTGAAATGGGACAAAAGATTCACTTAACAAATGTCTCACTTAGCAACAAAAATATGTTGCTCCATTGTGGTCGTAAGACGAGGATGACCTGTATCAGCATTCTTTGGCCTTCGAAATGTTTTATGACTAAGCTAAAAGTATTAGCTTTCCTGAGAAGCTGTATATGGAGTAGGGGCTTTTAACTTGGCTTAACTTCTTATTTAGTTGCTTACACATTCCCTTTGAAAGCAGGTCAAATAATATAGAAATGTTTTTGAAATAATGGTTAAAGGAAAAACAATAATAGGATTGAGTATAGAAAAAGCCAAGATGTTCTTCAATTTCGACTACATTACAAATATCTTAGTTTATTAAAAAAAAAACCTGACCGTAACATAATTACATCCCTAAAGCAGAGTGATAGAAACAAATATCCTTTCTGAGCTCTTCAGAACTGAATATGGACTATTAGTTTTGTTCTCAAAGTGCCAGGCATACCGATCACACAGCAGGAAATGTATTATTTTATTTTGTGATAATGAGCATACTTTGATTAATTGTTCAGCTGAAATTGTCTATTAAGATCCTTTCCATGTTTATTTAAAAAAGAACAAAACATTACTTGTGAATAGATGGAAGTTTTTTATGTGATTGGCTGGTCTGCATAGAATTAAGACGAACATCAGTCTTAAACCTCACATAAGGGGTAATTATGTAAGTAAATGTCATGCAGCTCTGTCCAAAGCAAAATACTACAGATACTATCGAAAAGGGATCAGCCTGTCTTAATATTTCTTCAACATTTCCTCTGAATTTGATCTGATTTCAACCTATCAAAACAACAAAAGCATTGACTTCCTTTATGAGTTTTCCATGCTAATGAAAAGCAGGCACAGATTAGACAACTTTTAATTTGATCATCACAAAGGTGTTTTTTCAAGAGGCAACTGGACTTTCTGTTTTTTGTTTGAAGACGTTTCACTTCTCATCCAAGAAGCTTCTTCAGCTCTCAGAGACTTTTAATTTGATCCTAATAATTTTTTTCCTATGTGCCAAAGAAGGCCCAAACTTGTGGGAGATGTACAAACTTACTCCCTTTATTTTAGGGGGGGGGGATAAAGCTGAAACCTGAAAAATCATTTTTCCTTCATAGAAATTCACCTCTGACATGAAGAAATCTGCTCTGAAAGTAAAATTTATCCTCCAGTTTTTGCACATTTCTATGCAAACCTTCCAAAAAGGGAAGTTGCATAGTGATCAATGAAGTGAGCGTAAGGTAAGGCCACCCAATAATTACTCTGGCATAGATTCAATGTTCACTGTACCAAACAACCTGCAATTCTAAAAAAAGGTCATAAATCAGATCAAATATTTTTTTCCTTGGGACAGTTCAATCATCAAGATAAACTGTAAGCTCATGTTATGTTCTCTCCTCCTCCAATGCAACCAGAAAAAAAGCAGAAATTTCCATTTAAAAAAAAATCAACAGCACATTTTAGTTTTAAGTGCAAACATTAAATGCTGGCAAATTATAGTTAGAATAACAGAGTTGGAAAGGATCTTGGAGGTCTTCTAGTCTAACCCCCTGCTCAAACAGGAGACTCTATACTATTGCAGACAAATGGCTGCACAATCTCTTCTTAAAAATTTCCCCACTGTTGGAGCATTCACAACTTCTGAAGGCAAGTCGTTCCACTGGTTAATTGTTCTGTCAGGAAATTTCTTCTTAGTACTAGGTTGCTTCTGTCCTTGATTAGTTTCCATCCGTTGCTTCTTGTCCTGCTTTCAGGAACTTTGGAGAATAGAACACAATGAATGAGCTGGAAGGGACCTTGGAGGTCTTCTAGTCCAGCCCCCTAGTCAAGCAGGAGAACCTATACCATTTCAGATAGGTGACTGTCCAGACTCATTTTAAAAACATCCAGTGATGGAGCGCCCACGATTTCTGGAGGCAAACTGTTCCACTGGTTAATTGTCCTCACTGTTAGGAAGTTTCTCCTTAATTCCAGGTTGCTTCTCTCTTTAATTAATTTTATTTTTATTTTATTTTATTTTATTTAAAATTTATATACTGCCCTTCTCCCTGAGGACTCAGGGCGGTGAACAGCCAGAATTAAAAACATACAATACAAATATTAAGAATTAAAATACATATAAATTTGGCTCCAATTTTAAAACTAACAAACCAATTTAAAAAACGTCTAAAATTTCTTCCTAAGCCAGCCCGGCTTGTTGAAAAAAGTAGGTTTTAAGGGCACAGCGGAAGGCACTGAGGTCTTGAGATCTCCTTATCTCAGGGGGCAGCTGGTTCCAGAGGGTAGGTGCCCCCACAGAGAAGGCTCTCCCCCTGGGGGTCACCAGCCTACATTGTTTGGCTGATGGCACCCTGAGGAGGCCCTCTCTGTGGGAGTGCACGGGTCGGTGGGAGGTCATTTGTGGCAGTAGGCGGTCTCGCAGATAACTAGGCCCTATGCCATGGAGCACTTTAAAGGTGATAACCAACACCTTGAAGCGCACCCGGAAGACCACCGGGAGCCAGTGCAGCTCGCGCAGGAGCAGTGTTACATGGGAGCGCCATGTTGCTCCCGTCACTACCCGTGCGGCCGCATTCTGGACCAGTTGAAGCCTCCGGGTGCTCCTCAAGGGGAGCCCCATGTAGAGAGCGTTACAGTAGTCAAGGCGAGAGGTGACAAGGGCGTGAGTGACTGTGCACAGGGAATCCCGATCGAGAAAGGGCCACAACTGGCGAATCAGGCGAACCTGACAAAAGGTCCCCCTGGTCACAGCCGTCAGATGATCCTCCAAGGACAGCTGCCTATCCAGGAGGACTCCCAGATTGCGAGCCCTTTCTGTGGGGGCCAGAGACTCACCCCCAATAGTCAGTGATGGAGTCAACTGACTATATCGGGATGCCGGGAGCCACAGCCACTCAGTCTTGGAAGGGTTGAGCTTGAGCCTGTTCTTCCCCATCCAGATCCGCACAGCCTCCAGGCACTGGGACATCACTTCAAGGGCATCGTTGGGGTGGTCTGGGGTGGAGATGTACAGCTGGGTGTCATCAGCATACTGATGGTATCTCACCCCAAAACCACGGATGATCTCACCCAGCGGCTTCACATAAATGTTGAACAAAAGGGGTGAGAGGACTGATCCCTGTGGCACTCCACATATAAGAGGCCTCGAGGTCGACCTCTGCCCCCCTGCCAACACAAACTGCGACCGGTTAGAGAGGAAGGAGGAGAACCACCGTAACATGGTGCCTCCCACCCCCAGCTCTTCCAACCGATGCAGCATGATACCATGGTCGATGGTATCAAAAGCCGCTGAGAGATCTAACAGGACCAGAACAGAGGAGCACCCCCTGTCCCGAGCCCTCCAGAGATCATCAACCAACGCAACCAATGCCATTTCCGTGCTGTGCCCAGACCTGAAACCTGACTGGAACGGATCTAGATAAGATGTTTCCTCCAGGAATTGTGGAAACTGTTGCGCGACCACACTCTCAACAACCTTCGCCATAAAGCGAAGGTTGGAGACAGGACGATAGTTAGCCAATATTGCTGGATCCAGGGACGGCTTCTTGAGGAGGGGCCTCACCACCGCCTCTTTCAAGGCAGTGGGGAAGTGACCCTCACTCAATGAAGCATTGATAACGCCCTGGAGCCAGCCTCGTGTAACTTCCCGGGAAGCCAGTACCAACCAGGAGGGACACGGGACCAGTAAACATGTGGCCGCACTCAGTCTCCCCAGAATCCTGTCCACATCCTCAGGGGGTCACAGAGTCAAACTCTCCCCAGATAATATTCTCAAGACTATTACTTGTCACCCTGCCTTGATCTACCCAGTCGGAGTCCAAATCCCCCTGGATCTGAGCAATTTTGTCATATAGGTATTGTCCAAAGTCCTCCGCCCTGCCTTCCAAGGGATCCTCCCGCACTCCCGGATGGAGCAGGGAGCGGGTCACCCTAAACAGGGCAGCTGGACGATTCCCTGATGATGCAATAGAGGTGGAAAAGTAATTAAACTTTGCCGCCTTTATCGCCACTAGGTAGGTCTTAATATGCGACCTTACCAGTGTTCGATCAGATTCAGTGAGACTGGTCCTCCAACCGCTCTCCAGGCGTCTTTTCCGGCGCTTCATTTCCCTCAGCTCCTCGGTAAACCAAGGGGCTGCGCGGGATCGGCACCGGGTCAGAGGCCACAGAGGCACGACTCGATCCAAGGCTCCACCAGCTGCCCGATCCCAGGCAGCTGCCAGGTCCTCGGCCGAGCCGTGTACCAGATCCTCAGGAAATGGCCCAAGCTCCATCTGGAACCTATCAGGATCCATCAGGCGCCTGGGGCGGATCCATCTAATTGGGTCCGCCTCCCTGCGGCGGGGTGTAGCAGTTCGAAGATCTAGGCGAAGGCGTACGTGGTCAGACCATGACAAGGGTTTCTTGTCTATATCCCCTATAACCAGACCACTCAACCACTGGCCAGAGACAAAAATCAAGTCCAGAGTGTGTCCCCCCCTGTGAGTAGGGCCATGAACTAACTGGGTCAGGTCCATGGCCGTCATGGAAGCCATGAACTCCCGAGCCATCTCAGACATCTCGCCAACGGACGGCAAGTTGAAATCACCCATGACTAAAAGCCTGGGTGTCTCAACTGCCACCGCAGCTATCACATCGAGTAGCTCAGGTAGGGCTGCTGCTACGCGGCAGGGAGCCAGGTACGTAAGCAGCAAGCCCATCTGAACCCCATGGCCCCATTTCACCAAGAGGGACTCACATCCAGCAGTCTGTGGCACAGTGGTCTCCCTCGGACCCAGATCCTTGCTAATAATAACCGCCACCCCCCCACCCCTCCCCTGGGCCCTCGGCTGATGGAATGCTCTGAAGCCTGGTGGGCAGATTTCAACCAGAGGGACACCTCCCTCCGGGCCCAGCCAGGTCTCAGTAATACCCGCCAGGTCCGCTCCCTCCTCCTGTATGAGGTCGTGAATGAGGGGGGCCTTATTTACTACGGACCTGGCGTTGCACAACATCAGCTTAAGGCCCAGGTCCTGAGTACCTGTGCCACCTAGTATCTGGGGGGGAGCCTTGGGGATCGGGGCGAGCAATCGCTCTTAAACAGCAAGTGCGCGCTCCCGGCACATGATGCGGTCCCCTGCTCCCGCCATATCTGCCCCTCCCATCTACCGTGCTAATGGTACAGCCCTCATAAATGTCAACCCCCATTCTCTCCCCAGTCCCTCTTTCTGCACCTCCCAAGCCGTTACCCCATGCCGGGCTCTGCTCTGACCTAGGTGGATTTCCCCCCCACATCCCCTTTGGCCATCTGCCCAATTTTATTTAAAAAAATATTAACCCCGCTCCCAGAACCCCTTAAAATCTTCTTTAAAAACTTTCCCAAAAAACCCCATAAATTCTTCCTTGCTCCATACCATCTCTCTGGACTCCAAAGTCCGTCATCGAGATAGGCCCTTGGTAATGTAGAGGGCCAAGCCTGCGAGAGGGGGGAGTCTCGCAGGGCGAGGAGTTCCGACGCCGAATACATACAAACATTGGGGGGGGGAGTCCAAGGTAGGGGGTCGCAGATGTTGTAAGGGAAAATTCCGGTTCATAGTCCAGGTTGCCAGACTCCATTGCCCTCTCATGGCGATGGGGAAGGAGGTGCAAGCCATTTGAACCTGGTGCTTCCCGGCCAGTCTTCCTCTCACCTAGGCTGACCCAGGAAACTTTGATAGAAAACCCAGGAATCAGGTAGTCATGTTCCGCCTCTCCTTGGCCTTGGGTCCATAAACCAGTATGCCACCTGAGTTAGTAGCATCGCGGAATCATCTTGCTCATAGGGGATATAGTTCATAAATTTGGTCCAAGGAATCTTGCAGGGCAGGGAAATCACACAAGTTGTAAAAAAGTGGGAATCACCACAATGGGAGCAATTCAGCAGGCTAGAATAGACAAGATGGTTATAGCCATATGGGCGGAGAGAGAAGGGGGGGATTCAGACCACTCGGGTTCATAGTCATGTTCCAGCTCCCCCCCCCCCATAAATCTCTCAACTTCCCATTGGGTGGTAGATATTGTTCCACTAGGGTCCATATGAAGGCAGCCCTACCCCCCCCCCCCCGGGGTAGGCACTCACAAATCACCCCGGGCAAATCTGAAGCTACTTGCCAGAAAGTATTCTGGCAATTTCCAACCATTGTTTCTTGTCTTGCCCTCCAGTGCTTTGTAGAATAATTTGACACCCTCTTTTTTGTGGCACCCCTCAATTTTTTCAGTTTTCATTTTATACTTTTTTAAATATACTTCACTATTATAGAGAAAGTGCTGATGATAAGTTGCATGGTCATGTTAACTAGTTAAAATTAACATCTCATACAAACACAATTTTTTGATAGCTTCAAACAAGCCAATTTTAGATTTTTTTTCAAATTAAAAAAATTATATGCTATGTTTGATTATAGTTTGCCTTCAGGCAAAATGATAAGCTATTATTTATTTATTTTTTAAAGGAGTGAAACGTTTCCCTCTACTCCTTGTTGCCAAGACTTATGAGATGTAGAGCAGAGGTGGGTTTCAACAGGTTCTGACCAGTTCTGGAGAACCGGTAGCAGAAATTTTGAGTAGTTTGGAGAACCGGTAGTAAAAAATCTGACTGGCCCCACCCCCATCTATTCTCTGTCTCCCAAGTCCCAGCCGATCAGGAGGAAATGAGGATTTTGCAGTAACCTTCCCCTGGAGTGGGGTAAGAATGGACATTTTACAGTGTCCTTCCCCTGCCATGCCCACCAAGCCATGCCCACCAAGCCATGACCACAGAACCGGTAGTAAAAAAAATTGAAACCCACCATTGATGTAGAGATAATCTCAATTTATAATCGGTCACTTAAGGACCATTTAAAGTTCCAATAGAGCTATCTGGGAGGTAGTTACAACCTGCATTCAAAGTTACAACAGCCACTCTCATAGTTACATGACCACACTTCATACGCTTGGCAACCGGGCCACATTTACAGCCATTTGAAATGTCTCACAATTACACTTTATGACAGTTTTCCTGAAAACTGTCTTACTCCCAGTTTTTTGTAAAACCACATCCACAGCAAACCATTGGCTCACTTAACAACTGCAGATTTGCTTAACAAACACTGCAAGAAAGGTCATCAAACTGACAGGGAATTGATGCCACAAGTTACGATCATGATGGGCAGGCTCCACTACAGTCATAACTCAGAGACTATCTGTATTCTTTAATATATACATATAGCAAATTTCATCAAATAAGAAGGGTTTGCCCATAGTGGATTTCTAGTATAAGATACTAGAAATCAGCCTTGAATTGGCCTCAACGACCCTCTAAAAGAATGCAAATGACCAGCTATTTGCAAGGAATATAAATCCTTCCATTCCAATAACCATGGAGTCAGAGCTAAGCTTCTTGGATGAGAAACGAAACATCTTCCAAGAAAAACAAGAAAGTTTGATTGCCTCTTGAAAAAGCACCTTTGGGATAACCATGACTGAGAATCTCCATAAACATTCAGCCTTAAATTTGTTGAAAACTAAGCTAGGCACAGCATTTTTCTTTGCCTCTCCCCTTTCTCCCTTATTTTTTTTTGGGGGGGGTGTGTGGAAGGGTACTTAACAAGATGCTATTTCTGTGTAACTAATGCAAGCTGCAGTACAATGCTAAGAGATAGCAGATACTGCTGAATAGATTGTTTTGCTTACATCCCATATTTATGTAATCCATCTATATACTATTAAAATTCTCATCATGACCTTTAACTGGGCAAAATGTTGCATGATAGGACAACAATTTTTGAATGAACCAACTCAAATGTGCTAACTTACAGGATACAGGACCCATGACTTCCAAGGGAAAATCTGGGACCCATAAGTTCCAAGGGAATGTAATTTGGCAAAACCAGGTCTTGAGGGCCTTTCTAAAGAGTGTCAAGGTGGGAGCCAATCGTTTTTCTGAAGAGATTATTTTCCACAGGAAGGGAGCCACCACAGAAAAGGCCCTTCCTGGTTCCACTAGATGGATCTTCTTAAGAGAAGAAACCCAGCGAATCAGCAGAGGTGAGATTCAGCCGGTTCTGTCCAGTTCAGGCGAACCAGTGCTCACATAACGTGTGAGCAAAGAGCATGCACGGAAGGCTAGGCAGATGCGCAGAGGAGCGTACATGTGCTCACATTTGCGAACCAGTAGGGAAGGTAAGTGAATCCCACTTCTGAGAATCAGGTGGATGTAATGGGTGAATTTCCTGCCAGCTTCCCCACTGAAGGCTGAAGGCTTACCACAAGCAAAGCAAATGGGTATGCTGAGAAGAATTCCAGGCAGGCAGGCAGGCAGGCAGGAATTTTAATTGATTGCCAGGCTATTCGCTATTGTGCTACATTCACTTTTGTGCTAGCATGGTAAATGATTCCACTCTATATAATAGCACGATGTGCAAATAAGATGGCTATATTTCTTGAATCCCCTAGAAATTAAATGTTCCCTGAAACATTATTTTTTAACAGACATGTCTAGGGTTAAATATTGTATTTGCTAGTCCTACCAACTAATCAGAGCTCATGATTAAAGATGGAGAGAAAGCAGATGAAAATCAACTGATAGAAATTTGGAAGGATTTCCACACTAGCGATTTATAATGTCATCCAAGCATCTCCATGATAACAAATCACTAATGCAGACAGGCTTTATATCACCATAGCGATGGAGAGGTGACGCTATAAATCACAAGTCAGGAAACAGTCTTAGTGATTTGAAGCAGATCAACAAGGATGTCTCACTCCCAATTATTTAACATTAGCAAAGGCAAAATTAATACTTCCTAAATATATGCACTGAAGAAAGCTTGTAACAATTAAAATTTCTGTAGAACTGAATTTGTGTATTTTTTTCCCTGAGTTCTCATTCATTGTAATGAATAAATACAGTATACTATAGAAATTAATTCAAAAAAGAAGATAATTTTGGAGAAATATTTATATATGGAGTTCCTGTAGGTTTATACCTATTAGCTAGTCAATCAGTATATAGGAATGTTTTCTAAATCAAATAATTTTCTACTAAACTGCACCCTCCTTGTCTTGCAATACTTTAAGCATACCAAAATAAAAAATGCAAAATGATACCATGTTCACTGTGTTTTCACCCCCCATCCCCAGTAATGATACTGTTTTCTAAGCTGTCCTGGAAAAGTTGCTGAACTTCTCTTTCCCTTGGGAAAAAAAAAAGATAATTCTTTGATTTAATTTTTCTGACCATGAATTTGGTAAAGAATGTTTAATAAAAAACAAGTCACTGGGCTCAGATTATATTAATTCTAATTCAACTGCAACAAACTTTAACAATTAATTGGTTATACAATCTAAAGTTTGTTTGGGCACAGACCTAATTTTAAAGTGGGATTGAAATAATTTGATTTCTCTAACAATGAGATGAATTTGAAAACAACGTATTCTTTACTCTTTTTTTTCTTTATTTTGGTTTTTGTGCCTCCAAATGCTGACTCTTGGCAACCGCCTGGACAAGTCCCTACAATTTTCTTGGCAAGATTTTGGAAGTGGTTTATCCTTGCCTGGTTCCCAAGACAGAGAAAGAGTGACTTGCTCAAGGTCATCCAATTATGCCTAAAGTGAGACTATAATTCATAGTCTCCCATTTTCTTCTAGCCAGATGCCTTCATCACTACACCAAACCAGCTCTCACTACAAATTAGAAAGTTTAACATCCCAGAGTAAACTATTAATAATAATAAAATAAAAGTTATCAGTGGTTATACTTAGCCAACTCATTCTGCTCCTGAACTGAAAATTTAATCAGGTTTTGCCCAGTTTAGTACTTGAATGGGGGAATCACTTAGGAATTCCACAGTATAGACTATATTATAAAGTAACAAAAAAAAATCTTAGCAGAAAACAATAGCCTAACAGTGATAAGAAAATATACATAAATGCAGCCCACAGTACTCAAGCTTGATTTGAGGATATCTTTACTTTAAAATGATTTTATAAAACTGGTATTCTATGTTTTAAAAAATACTGATTACACTAAATAGATTCTACTATTGTCATATCATTTATTTGCTTGAAATAATTTTATATTTTTTCAATAAATATTTTTGCTGTGTTGATAAAAATGACGCATCATGGTCTGTCATATAACTGAAGGTAATATTTTATTCTCTATTTATAAGAACACAAATTCCAAATGTAGCGAAGGAAACATAAAATTAAAGATTTGAAGTTTATATAATATATTGCTGAATTGCCATTACTGTACCCTTATATCTTTTTGAATTCATGCTACCTTGCTTTTTAGTATAATCATTCCTGAAAGCTACATGGATCTGTAGTAGATCATATTATTAAGTCAACTGCATGGCAAAAGAAAAATACCACAAATGATCAAAGAGTTAACTCCTACAATCATTTTCACAACAATAAATGACAAGAATGCAAAAAATAAATGATTTCTGTTTCAGTTTACTATTTTTAATAACTTGTGTATGCCAATGTCTGTGTGTATAATAATTGTATTTCCATTCATACATTTCTGGGGGGGTTTTGGGGGGGGGAACGGGACTGTTTTAGCTTGAAAAAAAACCACCAATGCTATGCTCTCAAGCCTTAAGGCTAAAATCACCTATACCATACTGTCATCCACTGTGCAACTCAAACTCATGCTTTGTAAGTAATACTTTTAAATGTTTCTTGTTATTGCTTATTGGTTTAACACTGAGGAGACAAGTGTTTAAAATATATGAAATGGCTGGAAAAATGCCACCAGAAAAGTAGTATTGTCATGTTGGTCTTGATAAATGTATTTGTTTAGTTTGTATATCTGGTTTAATCCACATTCAGGGTTATTATATACTGGACTTGTCTGGATGTAATATTATATCATGTTTTATTGAATAATCCAAGATACGTTTTTCAAATGCTAGGCCCTCATATGTGAAGTAATTTGTTTCAGAACAGGCTGATGTAACCTTCACTCTCTCTTACGGCCTTCTCTGTCAGTACAAACCTTTGGCAATAGCCAGAGATTGTCACATTACCTACTGTCTGGCCAGTCATCAGCTACAAAAATGAAAGATGAATGTTTTGTTCCTCAGACTACCTTGGCTAGTCTTGGCACTCTTAAGCAATTGGAAAAAAAGGAGCAGTTTGAAAAAATGTTGCATTTTAAATACTGAAGAAATTATTGCCTTTTGGGTCAGAAAGTACCAGTACCAATTCAGTACTTGTGTCAATACAAAGCAAAATAACCTAACATGTAACCTTTCAAATGTTATTTATTCAAGTGTTATTTATAAATGCGGAAGCTGAATTAGTTAGGGGACACAAAATATGTAATCGGGATGCATCTTGATGCTAACCCGAAGTTGATTATTATTAATTATATATGCATCCTATAGAAGGAGGCAAAGGAATGGAGGTGTAAACTAATTTTTCTTCCTTCCATAGAGGCAAGAATCTTATCTCTCCTGCATCTAGAGATTAAAATAAGTGAATGTTCATGAACGACAGCAGAGAAAAACATTTCTGCATGTCATTCTTCAGAAAAAAAATATTTAAGAACATTCATTTATGGAACAGATTACCTTTATTTTTTCAAGGTCGGTATCTACATGGGCTATCTGCCAAGTAATTGTCAGTCATTTATGTTGAAAAGGACTAGGGTCATTTTAATGAACAATAGAGAACACAGACATTTTGTGTTTTCTTCTTTTTGTCTCATGTTATTATAGAATTGTTACTGTGACAAAACACATCAGGAAACTGTACTATGCTGTCATTTTAACCACTAAAGGAACTTACTAGATAGCAAACATTTTGTGGTTAGCGCTAGATTTCTGCCACTGGGTGGGAAAGGTTGAATTGTTCTCCCATAAAAATAAGTCTGGGCTCTCAATTTTAAATAGTTTAAGACAAAAAAGTGTTGTCAGGTGGGGTTGTGAGAAATCTGCAGAGGATGTCAATTTGAGTGACTTATTCAGGACAAAAATCATAGGCAACTTACTTAGAATTAGTTGTGATCACTTGTAATATAGATTATATTTCTGACTGAGCCCTTCACACATCCTAACATTGCCTATTTTAGTTTCCTCTGTTGTTCTTGTTAGAACAAACTCCAGGAGAAGGTTAGAAAAGGAACCATTCTAGAAAGGGTGCCAATGTAATTTACAAACATGACAAATATCAGGAGTAGTCTGCTAGCACCTTTTCAGATAACAAATGTCATTTTAAGACACAGCTTTTGTAAGCTACAGCTCATTTCATCCAATGCACTCTTATCAAATCATGAATCTATATCTTTTGATAACATTTGGTAGTCTGAAAAGGTGTGGCAAGACGACTTCTTCTTCTTCTTCTTCTTCTTCTTCTTCTTCTTCTTCTTCTTCTTTTTTTTTTTTTTTTTTTTGGACCAAAGGAATTGTTTAAGATGTATAAAGGTTCTTCTAATTACTGTTGGAAATATGAAAAACATGAAAGGACATTTGCCATACATGGTGGACTTGTGAAAAACCGGGGGGGGGGGATACTGGATACAAATACGGTATAAAGTAAGATGACGAAGAGATTCTTAAAATATTCAGTTGAAACCGGACCTACTTTTTTTATTACTATGTACAGTCTATATGACTATGTATAATCAAATAGAAAAGATTTGTGGATTGGTTTTATATATATAAACTGCAACAAGGCTACTACAGTATATGCACAAAGAAGGGAATTTACTGATGGAGGAGTGGATTGTAAAGTCAGTAAAGATTGCTTAAAAGACTAAAATGATTTTTCTGATTAGGGAAGGAGCAGAGTTTACTTTTATAAATGGCTGGAAAATATTTGGAGTTTTTGTTGAAAATGAGTTGGTGATCCCAGGATTTACTGATTCAAAACAGTTTGGAAAGATTGTTATAGTAAAGTGGACTGATGGGATTAAGTCCTTGCTCTCAATGCCTATGAGCCTACATGACATTGTGGAATGAGAGGATTGATGGGATTAAGCCCCCGCTCATATTATATTTTTATTTTATTTATTTTATTTATTTTTATTAAATTTGTATACCGCCCTTCTCCCGAAGGACTCAGGGCAGTGAACAGCCACGAATAAAAAACACATACATACAGAATTTAAAATAGAATAAAATGAATTAAATCAATTTGGCTGAGACAATTTAAAATACCCAATAATTTAAAAAATCAATTTAAAATTTACATTTAACAGGGGAAAATATTTAGGCCAGGCCTGCTTGATGAAATAGAAAAATCTTAAGTGCGTGGCGGAAGGTGCGCAGATCCGGGATCGTCCGTATCTCCGGGGGGAGCTCGTTCCAGATCGTAGGTGCCCCCACAGAGAAGGCTCTCCCCGTGGGGGCCACCAGTCGACATTGTTTGGCCGATGGCACCCGGAGGAGCCCCTCTCTATGGGAGCGTACTGGCCGGTGGGAGGCTATTGGTGGTAGCAGGCGGTCCCGTAAATAACCAGGCCCTTAGCCATGGAGCGCTCTAAAGGTGATAACCAAAACCTTGAAGCGCACCCAGAAGACCACCAGGAGCCAGTGCAGCTCGCGCAGGAGAGGTGTTACATGGGAACGCCACGTCGTTCCCATAACCATCCACGCGGCCGCACTCTGCACCAGTTGGAGCCTCTGAGTGCTCCTCAAGGGGAGCCCCATGTAGAGAGCACTACAGTAGTCCAGACGAGAGGTGACGAGGGCATGAGTGACTGTGCGTAAAGAGTCCTGATCTAGAAAGGGGCGCAATTGGCGAATCAGGCGAACCTGATGAAAAATCCTCCCGGTCACGGCCGTCAGGTGCTCTTCTAAAGACAGCCGTGAGTCCAGGAGGATGCCCAAGTTGCATGCCCTCTCTGCAGGGGCCAATGATTCACCCAACTGACCAATGATGGCACCAACTGACTATATCGGGATGTCGGAAACCACAGCCACTTGGTCTTGGATGGGTTGAGTCTGAGCCTGTTCCTCCCCATCCAGATCCGCACAGCCTCCAGGCGCCGGGACATCACTTCAAGGGCATCATTGGGGTGGTCTGGGGTGGAGATGTACAGCTGGGTGTCATCAGCGTACTGATGATATCTCACCCCAAAACCATGATATGTGACATCTCACCATTGCTGAGCTACCCCGGTAGGACCAAGGAAGTGGGCATGTCATACCCATAAATGGTAATCATGTATACATCTGGAAATGAATATACTGACTGAAAAGAATATATAAACCTGTATGTAACAACCCCTCGGGGTTCAGACTTTGCTTGAGCAAACGCTGCTGAACCTTGCACAATAAACCTTTCCTTTCGATAAAAAGCTGGTGTGGTCTCTTTTCTGTAACATTTTCTGGCGAGCCAGCCAGGAGTCACCAGGCAATTTTTTGCTCTGGATGACTAGGACCCTGCAGCGGTGGAGGGATCCCTTGCCCAGGTACCTCAAGGCCCCACGAAGTCATTTACTTCAGAGGGATGGGGCGGGGAGCCATCCATCAATGAGGGTACATCCAGTTAGTCCAAGGACCCTTTGTGAGTAAAGTCTAAACGAATCCTGATCAGGATGTGAGAGGAAGACCTGCCGGCAGGTGAGTATACAATAGTGTTGGTTACCTACTCCACTTGAGAGTAGAAGATAGTGCCTGATCACCACCCTGGACTCGGGACATCGATCCTAAAGAAGTCTGTGTAAGGTTTTGGTGTGGGTGGTTAAACCAGTGCAGTTCCTGAAGGTGACCATTGAGTTCCGGCACCCCAGGTCACTGGTAGTGCGTTAGGAATGGGTGGAAAGAGTAGTGTCCCAAGGACACCACTCCAATGTATATTAAATAATTTCCAGCAGGCTTTTAGCGGAGATTATGGGGATCCGAAAGCGAATAAGTTTACTTTGCAGAAGTTATGCAAGGATGAATGGCCCACCTTCAGCATAGGGTGGCCTTCATCGGGGACCTTAAATCTCCGAATAATAGGTTTTGTACATTAGGCGATTACTGATCCTGACACTGGTCACCCCGATCAATATCAATATATAGACCAGTGGCAAATAGCAGTAGAAAATAACCAAGAGTGGTTAAGAAAATGCAGGGCTGAGTGGATGCGAATGTGTGTGAGTCATACACTTGAAAATAGTCAAAGAAAGCAATCCCTGTGTCAGAAATGATCAAAAATTGTCTTAAGCGGGGGAATGGAGGAAGAAACTAGGCCTCCTCCATATGTGCCCCGATATCTGCCCTTGCCTTTGCAGGCACAAGGGGGAGCTGTGGTAGTTTACTCTGGAGGTCAATCAGTAAGACCAAAGGAGAAGAAACAAATAAAGGAGGAGAAAAAGCAGCTTTCCTCCTCTGAGTCAGAATCAAAGGAGGACTTCCCAGTGGCTCAACGAACCCGTAGTAAGGGCAATCCACCCAATCTAGTTGCCCCATTAAGATAAGTGGGACAGCAATTTATAGATGCTCAAGGTCAGCCCCATATAGCCTCTATATTTCAATACACTCCTTTCACTATTACGGATCTATTAAATTGGAAACAACATTGTGGCCCATTTTAATCAAAAACCTAGAGAAGTTGTGGATCTGATTTAAACTATAATGCAGACCCATCTGCCCACATGGAATGACATACACCAACTCCTGGGAACCCTTCTCACATCTGAGGACTGAGAAAAATGGAGGACAGCCAGGGATAAAATCCTGAAGGAAAGATTTCCTAATGATAATGATTAAGCCCATCAAGCCAAAAGAAGACATAGGGCTGCTGAAGTCAATCCACATTGGGATCCTAATGATGCAACTCATAGGATTCACCTGATGGACTTCCGTGCCCTCACCATAGAAGCACTGATCAGGGCAGGAAAACCTACTGTCAATTTTTCAAAACCTGCCACGGTGTTGCAAAGCCTGAAGAAAGCCCGGAAAGTTTCTTAGAGCGGCTAATTGAGGCATACGAGCAGTAGGCCTAAATTGACATAAGACAGCCATAAAATTTGGCTATGTTGAATGAACAATTCATTGCCCATAGTGCTGAAGATATTAGGCGGAAACTACAAAAAGGAAGGAGCATTGGGAATGAATACCAGTCAGTTAGTGGAAATAGCAAGGACAATGTTTGTAAATAGAGACAAGGTAGAGAAGAAGGAGAGAGAGGGACAAATACAAAGGAAGGCAGAATTACTTGCTGCCACATTAGGAGGAGTGACTCTCGGACCCAACCAATGTGCCCTGTGTAAAGAAGAGAGACACTGGCAATGAGAATGCCCACGGCGATTGGGATCCCGGGGTAGAGGAAGAGGTAGGGCGTTGTCTCCTCCCATCAAGAGGAAGAGAAAGTGGAGGTTATGGGATAAGAGTACAAGGGAAGCGCACCCCCCCAGAGAGGGGGGATCTGATTGGATTAGCGGAGATGGACTGGACTAAATGATGGGGACCAGGCTTAGAGGACCCACACCCAGAGCCCCTGGTTTCAGTAAAGGTGGGAAAGAAGGATACGACTTTCTTGTTGGATACTGGGGCAAGTTGGTCAGTAATTAATAAATCGATAGCCCCCCCTTTGGGGTCTCAAGTAAAAATTCAGGAAGTGTCAGGAACAGTGCTTGGAAGGCCTATACTATAACCTATTTTATGTCAATTAGGTAATACGACTCTCAACCATCAATTTTTATATATGCCAGAATGTCCAATCCCGCTTTTAGGGAGAGACTTACTTACTAAATTAAGGCCAACGGTCACATTTACACCCAATAGTAGTGAATTAACCTTGAACCATCACCCAGATCACACCTGGCACCTAATGGTTATTAGAGAGACTCCGAAATCTGGGAAATGGCAAGAATTTGATGTCCCTAGGGTATAGGCGGAAGACAATCCTCCGGGATATGCTGAACAGGATTATCAGGTTACAGGCAGTCCTAGACCTGGCTGGTCAAAGGATAGACAAGGCCTTGAACATATTGTCTGACACCACAGATAAGCTAAGGACAGCTGTATATCAAAATAGGTTGGCTCTGGATTACATCTTGGCTAAGGAAGGACGGGTGTGTGGAAAATTTAACCTCTCTAATTGTTGCTTACAAATTGATGAAACATGGAAAGTTATTATGCAATTAACCACTGAAATGAGACAGTTCACCCACAATGCTGACCAGGAATGGAATAGATTCAATTTGAAAGAACTCTTTAGTGGCTGGTTCCCTAAACTTCCAGGATTACAAGCGATCGTGTCATTAATAGGTTTAATTGCAGCTGGGTGTATCATCTTACCATGTGTTCTGCTTGTTTTTGTTAAAAATATGTCAAATAGTTTGTCTTTATTGGCAAAAAGGGAAGCAGTTACCAAGGTCATGGCTATGTGTGAATATCAGAGAATTGTTGAATCTGACAATTATGAAACTCCTCTTGAGAAGTCAGAAGAGTTTCAGAGGAGGGAATAAAGTGGACTGATGGGATTAAGTCCCTGCTCTCAATGCCTACGTGCCTACGTAGCATTGTGGAATGAGAGGATTGATGGGATTAAGCCCCCGCTCATAGTATACGTGACATCTCACCATTGCTGAGCTACCCCGGTAGGACCAAGGAAGTGGGCATGTCATACCCATAAATGGTAATCATGTATACATCTGGAAATGAATATACTGACTGAAAAGAATATATAAACCTGTAAGTAACAACCCCTTGGGGTTCAGACTTTGCTTGAGCAATCGCTGCTGAACCTTGCGCAATAAACCTTTCCTTTCGATAAAGAGCTGGTGTGGTCTCTTTTCTGTAACAATAGGAAGATAAGGTTGAACTAAACCCTGGCAAGACTGAGTGGCTCTGGGTTTGGGGTTCGTTGGCTCAGGGAGAATTACTACTTTTGGTCTTGGATGGGGTAACACTACCCCAAACAGACCCTGTGCATAATCTGGGGGTTCTCCTGGACTAATGACTCAAAGAGCAGGTGGCAATCATGGCCAGGAGGGCCTTTGCACAACTAGAGGTTTTATGCCTCTTTCCTGGACAAACAATCCCTACTCACAGTCACTCATCCCCTAGTCACTTCCCGTCTTGACTATTGCAACACGCTCTGCATGGAGCTGCCCTTGAAGAGCATCCAGAAGCTCCAGTTGCTGCAAAATGCAAAGGCCTGAATGGTTTTGTGCAGACCCCGGTCTGCACATGTATCACCTCTCTTGCAGGAGCTGCTTTGGATGTCGATTTGCTTCCAGGTGCAATTCAAAGTGATGGTTGTCACCTTTAAACCCCTTCATGGCTTAGACCATATTATCTGAGGGACCATCTTTTGCCAGTCACATCTACCCAACCCATCAGAGCAAGGAGGCAGGGAATGTTGCGGGTCCCATCCCCGAGGGAGATACCCCTGGTGGAACCCAGAAGAACGGCCTTCTCCGTGGTGGCTCCCTCTCTCTGTAACATCATTCCCCCAGAGATTAGAACAGCCCCCACTCTAATACTCTTCTGGAAGGCGCTGAAGACCTGGTTCTGCCAGTGGACCTGGGGAACCCAGAGCAGAATGGAGCTCATTAAAGGGCTTGTGTGATCTGCTGTTGCCGGGGCCGGGGCCGGGGCCGGGGGGTGATTTTATTATATTATACTATATTAATTTATTTGATTCTTTTTGTTAGTTTTATTGTTTTAAATGTAGTTTTATATTCTGTAAGCCGCCTTGAGTCGCCATGTGCGAATAGGCGGCAATATAAATTCAATAAATAAATAAATAAGATGGAACCAAGATATGGAACTTGGGAGATAATAATGCTAATAATTATGAATGTAAATCCTCCAGAGATCATAACTAACTGCTTCTTCAGATATCCGGGGGGGGGGGGGTTGTCTTCAACTGTTTTTTACTTTTAAAAAATGTTTTATATCTTTCTTTTCTCTACTTCTTTCTTTACATTTCTGTAGTCTTTTAATCCCATGTAAAAAAAATTCAATAAAATGATATGTTATAAAAGACTTCTGTTTTTGGGCCACCAAAGACTAGAGTAGTTTTCTACCCATAATGCAAATATGATAAATCTGGTAAATTCCAACAAAGAGTGTCAGGTTAATCAATATATATTCAGGAAAAGCAGGGTGGATAAACACATTATTCAATAAGTTTATAATTTCTTCTTAACGGGAAATAGCTAGCAGATCTCATTGTTTCAGGCTGTGCAGACATTACAACAAACAGAGCTGGATTTATTGGGCAGCTTCAATGAATGAAGCTGAAGAGATCATTCTCACAATTAATGTGTAATTTTACAGTAATTTTCATACAGAAGAAATAACAGTATGTTTCAAAACAATGTCATAAGCCTTTAAGTGATGTGTACAAGTTTATGCAGTCTTTTCATTCCCTTGTTGAAGAAATGCCTCAAATTCCCTATTGTCTTTTTTTAAGATTCTATACACTATATACTAGTCCCAGCCAAATATATATTGGTTGAATTCTAAATATCTTTCTCCTAGAAAAAAAAGATTAAATGGCATAGGAGTATATTTGCCAAAGGTTTCCATCCATTTCAATAGAAATTATCTAGAGTTTCTTCTGCAGAAAATGTAGTTGAATGAATATAGGAATGAATATAGAATACGTAACATTAATATTCCCTCTGGGGTATTAAAACATATAGCCTCTCAATTTCCACTCATCAACACATATCTATAGCTGTCATATATTAAATAGGATACTGGAATAACCAGTGTTTTCTGTCATGTCTTGTAATAATGCATTTTGTCTGTTGGCTTTCTAGTCAATTTCACTTCATTCTCATTTTTCCAAAAATAAAACCGAAGTAAACAGTCTCAGGTTAATATCAGTCCATAGATTGAATGTATCCCTGGTTTGCGTGTTAATTTTGATCTGAAGCAGTACTACTATGAAAGAAAAAAAAGTTCTTCCATATTATAAACATTATTCTGACAGTTATTTCACTCACTCTTTCTTTTTCAGATCCCTGGTAGGCAACCCTCCAAACCATTGTGTTCATATTGATTTATTTTGTTTTTCTATTTATCATGTCCAGCATGTTAAAATCAGAGAGTAATGCACTATGAAATCAATGGATCTGGCTGCACTTATTCATGTCCTGGTAACATCTAAACTATACTTCTGCAATTGCACTCCATGTTAAACCTGCCTTTTAAAGACATCTCAGAAGTTTCCATCAGCATAAAACACATCAGTCTGGATGCTTCTTGGGGATCCGTTCTGTATAAATCACATGTTATTTTCAGTAGAAAGAATTTGAAAGCATCAAGGATTGAGTTCGGATTATCAAAAAGATTATGTACGGCCATAAGAACCTACTCAGGTGTTAAATTCAGCTAAAGTGACCCTGGGCAGTCAGTTCAGTGTAGTGGTTAAGACATCAGACTAAAAATCAGAAGCCCTCGAATTCTAATCCTGCTTTAGACTCAAAGCCAGCTGGGTGACCTTGGACCAGCTATGGTTTCTCAATCCTGGGAAGTCAACACTGACTTGAAGGAGAATGCATGCGCATGCACACACACACAAGTGAATCTACACACACACTTTCTATTATGATGAATTATACTATTAGTCAAGAGAAAACCTTGTGGACCATTATTATTATTATTATTATTATTATTATTATTATTATTATTATTAT